>OZ021714.1:5899503-6499503 GCA_963978555.1 Galerucella nymphaeae | reverse complement strand
ATTCACAAAGAATGTGTTCGACAGTCTCATCTTCCTGTTCACATCCTCTGCAAAGTGAAGTGTCAGACAGTCCCAGTCTGTAGAGGTGTTTTCGTAGGTGGCAGTGACCGGTCAGAATACCCGTGGCTGTCCGAAGGTTCTGTCTGTTCATAGTCACGTATTTTTTGGCTACCTTGCTGTCCGGATACTGTAGCAGTTCTTTGGCAAGCCTGCAGCCTTCTGTATCATCACATCTACTCTTAAATTTTTCAATGGAGTGTTTCTTTATCAGGTCAATCATAGCCGACGCCGACAGACCAATGAAAGTGCCAGGTCCCAAGGGTTTTTGGGAGGCTGCTTTCCTGGCTAGTGAGTCGGCAACGTGGTTACCTTTCGATTTACTGTGGCTCTTTATCCAGCCTAAAGTGACTTCGTTGCTGCTACAGGCTTCGATCAGGGACAGGTGACATTTCAGTACTAGGCCTGGTGTGATACGTGGTCTGCTCAGGGCTAGTAGTGTTTGTCTATTATCCGTAAGGATATGAATTTTATTACCTGTGGTGTTACTTTTGGTAATCTCTTTTGCGGCGATGTAGATAGCAGTGAGCTCTGTTTGAGCAACGCTGGCATTACTGCCCATCGCCCATTTAATGTTTAGTTTCAGCGGTCTGGAGTAAATTCCACATCCTGAACCTATATTGGTTTTAGAACCATCCGTGAAGATGCGAATTGCGCCTTCTTTTGATGTTCCTTGTGTGTTATATTTAGCAATTACCTTGTAGGGCCTTATATGGAAGGCATATTGTGGTGTGATTGTGTCCGCATTTGCCTGCAGCAGTGGAACCTCATTGAGTGCCGTATGCCACAGGTTATGTCTCAACCTACCAGATCCTACGTCAGGTTGTATACCGGTAGAGCGTATGCGTGTCATGGTCATCAAAATAACCTCCGTTATGTATATGTCAAGGGGAGTGAGACCAAGGATCACCTCCAGCGCTCTGGTTGGTGTGGTTCTCATGCCTCCTGTTATATTGAGGCATGCTGTTCTTTGGATTTGGTCCAGTTTACGGACGACTGTCAGCTGGTTTGCTTCAACTCCCCAGGCAATCGCGCCGTACGTTAGCATAGGTCTGATGATAGCAGTATAGATCCAGGCGGTAACCCTGGGTGACATTCCCCAGGTACCGCCTATGGCTCTGCGGCACTGTTCATAAGAGATGTATGCTTTTTTTACTCTGTTGTCTAGATGACCATGTTAACTTACTGTCAAATGTGATACCCAGATATTTCACCTCTGATGAAAATTTAAGTTCAGTATTTAGGAGCGTTGGGACTTGATGTTCTGCAAGCTTCCTTTTTCTTGTGAAAAGAACCATCTCTGCTTTCTTTGGATTTATTGACAGTGTGTGGTCTTTGCACCATTGTTCTATGATATTGAGGGCTTCCATTAAGGCACAGAGTCTCTCCTCAAATCTTCCTGTTAGCAGGATGACTAGATCAACTGCATAAGCTATTGTGTAGAAGTTGCCATAATTGAGGCGGCTGACCAAGGAGTCTAAGACCATGTTTCACAGTAGTGGTGAGAGTACCCCGCCTGTGGACACCCTTTTACAACCAACTTATGGTGGTCGTTTGAGAGCGCCTTCTGTAGCCTAGAAATTTGTAGAAAGTCTTCGACTGCCTCACAATAGGCTTTCCAGGCTTCTCTTTGCTTTTGTCTGTAGACTTTTTTGAACTCTGTTTAAGATTGTTAGATCTTTCTTAATTATATATTCATAAAGAGACTTACCTCGAGCGTTGATATCCTTGCTGCCCCAGCTTAAGTGGTGGGAGTCGCAGCCCACTATCAGCTCCACTTTCTGGTTGAGGCAGTGATCCACTATTACCTCCTCTTTAGTAGGTGTTAGGGTGGCTGCATCTGAAGGTAAGTACACCGATGCAAGTACCAACGCCGTATATTTGCCTCTTTTATCTGGATCGGTGTATTTCCTTGGGACGTAAACAGCTGTCCTAGGCTGATTTTGGTCTTTATTATCCAGGGCTCCTGGATCAAAGCTATTGCATCCTCCAATACATCAAGGTGCCGACATAGTGTTGCCGTTGCTGCCTTTTTGTGTTGGAGGTTGCATTGTATGATATTTACCTTTTTTCCAACGCCCTTGCCCATGAGTAGGTTGGATGGAGTTGGATTTTCTTTAGAGGTCCATCCGCTTCTCCGCTAGGGGAGAGGTGACCTCGCTATTTTCGGGTACCTCCTCCCTCAGGTCATCGACTGCTTCGACGTCCTTTCCGGAACCCACGGTTGCCTTGGAGTCAGTATCCACTTTAGGTGGCTCGACTACCAAGGACCTCGGGTCTTCAGAGGTACCCCCTGCTTCTTTCCTTGAAACCCTGATGGTCAATGAGGTGAACGCATAGCTCATCCTCATCTACTTCTTCTTGAGGACAGCCATATCCTTGTCTCCGATCCCGAAGAGGTGTTCTCCTGGGTTCACCTCAACCTCATGGTGGAAAGTGCACCATCTTGCCACCGTCAGATCAGGGTTAGCCCTAAGCTGGATATGTGAGCATACAGTGACCATGTAAAGAGGACTATCTTCTAGCAAAAGAAATAGTTACATACGAGCGGAGTACTTGGGCGATACGGTCATTCAGACCATACAAGTCTCCGGGAAAAGACCAAATCTTCCCGGCTTTGCTTCAACAGGGCTGGGAGGCCATTGGCACAATTTTAGTGCATATCTTTCGGGCCTGTTTGGCACGCTGGTATGTCCCTGAACAGTGGAGGCAGGTGAGAGGCGTCTTCATACCTAAACCGGGTCGTACCACATATACGGTGGCTAAATCCTTTACACCCATTAGCCTAACATCATTTTTGCTGAAAACACTGAAGAGGGTGGCTGATCGGTACATAAAGGAAAAGGTTGGGCTTAGGTATCCTTTGCACAACAACCAACATGCTTTCAGGTGTGGCAAGTTCAAAAAAGTCTGCAGACAAAAGAAGCCTGGAGAGCCTATTGTGAGGCAGTCGAAGACTTCCCACAAGTTTCTGGGCTACAGAAGGCACTCTCAAACGACCAACATAAGAGTATCGGCATCCTTACAAGGGAAAATGGCGACAAGGCCGCCAACCTCCAAGAGAGCGCTGAGATTCTTATGGAAACTCACTTCCCAGGTTCTGTCTTTCCTGGAACATCAAACTGGATGGAAGTACCAACAACACCCTCACAATACGACTGGCAATCTGCTAGTGCAGTAATTGATGAGGACAAGATAAGGTGGGCCATATCGGGCTTTTCCCCCTTCAAGTCACCAGGACCTGACGGAATAAGCCAGCCCTACTTCAATGGGGAATGGATATTCTTATGCCGCACCTGGTTGGAATTTTCAGAGCCTCTTTGGCTCTGAGGTATATTCCCCATAAGTGGAGAGAAGTACGAGTGGTATTTATACTCAAACCAGGTAGGATGGATTACACCTTACCAAAAGCATTCCGACCAATTAGTCTCACATCGTTCTTTTTAAAAACAATGGAGAGGTTATGCGAGCGGTACATAATAGATGAAGTGCTAGTTCACCACCCACTTCATCCAAATCAGCATGCATATACTCCGGGAAGGTCCACTGATTCGGCCCTTCACCAAGTGGTTGGCAGAATCGAAAGATCATTGGACAACAAAGAATCCACCCTGAGTATATTCATAGACATCGAGGGGGCGTTTGATAAAACAACCTTTCCAACAATTACCCAGCAACTCAACTCCAGGAATGTACCTCTGGTAGTAGGAGAATGGATACTCAAGATGCTCTCTAGTAGAGCAATAAGTATCAATGTAGAAGACATCACAGTAAGAGGACTGGTCATGAGGGGATGTCCCCAAGGAGGAGTCTTATCACACCTTCTGTGGAACATAGTCCTGGACACCCTGATTAATCACCTCAACAACAATGGAATCTACACTATTGCATACGCAGATGTCATAGTTATCTTGCAGACAGGCAAATTTGTGAACACACTGTGCGATAGAGCGCAGGATGGGCTCAAATTAGTTGAAACATGGTGTAAGGAACACTCACTGTCGATCAATCCCAGGAAGACTGAGATGGTCCTTTTTACCAGGAAAAGGAGTTTATCGGGTTTAAAATCCCCCGAAATCTTCAAAAGCAAACTAAACTTTTCGGAAGAGGTGAAATACCTTAGTATTACCCTCGACAGGAAACTAACATGGAACTCTCATCTACATGTAACGCGTTTTCCTGCTATACGTGGCCTTCTACCACACTAACACGTCACTATGGACACCCTTGACTGAAAATCTTTCGACGGAATACTCGGGCGCCAGGTTTTTAACGTGGTTCGCTCCACGGCCCCTTGACCCTTAGCGTCAAGAGTTCCAGATAGCCTCAGATGGAGGTTACGGAAAATTCCAGGGGTCTAGTTGAATTATTTCAACCAATTCTTTATCAAATCTTTAACACGACTCAATTGAATATCGATTTTTAAATTAAAATAAGTTACGGTAAATAGCGGAGAAATCAGGAGCTTTGTTTATTACTACCTTGTGGTCTGTTATGAATAATTTTACAGGAGCGAGAAAAAAAACGGGAGAAAAACGCACGGTCAGAGCCGGTAAGGTTATCACAACCACGGAAAACTACTCTCGACACACCAGACGTAAACGTATTAGATCTGCAGGGTAATCAAATAAATTATGGCTAGGCCACTTCCAGATCTGATTAGCCCTTGAATCTAAAGTAAACCGGCGAATTATTATAAAAAAAAAATTATATCAAAAGGTACCACGGAACTGGAAAACAACGATTTAAATCTGCCGGGTAATCAAATAAATTATGGCTAGGCCACTTCCAAATCTGATTATCCCTTGAATCTAAAGTAAACCGGCAAATTATTGTTAAAAAAAATTATATCAAAAGTTACCACGGAACTGGAAAACAACGATTTAAATCTGCAGGGTAATCAAATAAATTATGGCTAGGCCACTTCCAAATCTGATTATCCCTTGAATCTAAAGAAAACCGGCAAACTCAAAAAAAAATTATAAACGGTACCACTAGTTTTGACACACAGTGTAGAAACAAAAGATCCTGAATATAATTAAAATGCACCAATTCATATAAATCTTAACTGTATATTAATGACTTGTGAAGAAAATAAAATGTAAACTTAATATAAACCCGGCGAATAATTAAAAACCAATTAACTTGGCAATAGAAATAAAACAACTTTTTTAACAACAGAAAAAAAAATAACCGGTACGGAAACCATGAAAATATCAAACTATTTGTATTTTACGGAGGTACGAAAATTTTCAAATAAACGGTGATAAATTATGTTTACCTTCTTAAGTCGGTTTCTGTGTCGAAGTTCACTTTTGTCACCACTTTAAAAAGAATAACTGTCTTTAATTAAAAATATATTCCGGTAACCGGATCGGAATAGCACAAACTTGGGACAAACACGTTACGTTCAAAAATTAGCAGCAGAAACGGTAAAGGTAAAAGGTAAATCAGCGGTCGGTCTCTCTAGCGGTCAGCGGTCGGCGGTTAGCGGTCTCTTTCTACGGTCAGTCGTCAGCTGTCTCTCGTTAGCTCGGAAGAATCAATTCTTCTGCTATTTATATCCTCATTTTCGATAGTAAAATTTAGATACCACAAAAAATTTGTCATATACCAGACGTCTTTCGGAATTAAATAAATGGTATATATACCAAATGTCCTTATCGATTGAAAAATTTTAACTTTAGAAACTACTAAATTTTATGGTAGAATTCATTTACGTACCTCCGGTCTTATACTAAAAAAAATACAAAACAACAATATACCCAACAATAAATAAAAAATCAATTTAATAAAAGAAAAGAGAGTTGAAATTTAAGTAACGAGTTATAATATATTTAAAGTGGTGAAAATTAACCCTATATCTATAACAAAAAAAATAACTCGTTACATACACAGCAGAGCAAAAAGAGCATATGTGGCTTATGAACAGTGTAGGAGAACAGTGGGACGCACATGGGGTATGTCACCCCGTGTGGTCACCTAGATCTACACTGCAATAATAAGACCTATGTTAACGTATGGAGCAATTGCATGGGGACCGAAGGTTCTACAAGCAACGGCGCCAACGGCCATTCAAAAATTATATCAAATACAGCGAATGGCTTGTTTAAACATCACAGGAGCCATGAGAACAACACCAACCGCAGCAATGGAGCTAATTACTGGTCTGACTCCTCTGGACCAGCGTTGTTCCAGGAAAAATTTTATGGTAACAGAATACCACAGAAAAACGTAATAGATTGTCAAAAAAGGTAATAGATTGTTCTTCTTCTTTTTATTTGCAAATATATAGAGGATAAAGGGGATTATTAATAGGGTCCAAAATTTTGACACTTCGACTTACGGATTTTTCTTACGTTCAAGGTTCAATACTTTATTGAACTATATTTAGTGCAAAAAGTGGTTCTTTATTGCACTCATCTGCCAAATCATAATATCTTATTAATAGGGTCCAAAATTTTGACACTTCGACTTACAGATTTTTCTTACGTTCAAGGTTCAATACTTTATTGAACTATATTTAGTGCAAAAAGTGGTTCTTTATTGCACTCATCTGCCAAATCATAATATCACTTCATGTATCATTTATGAAAAGGTAATAGATTGCCATCAAAACGTAATAAGGTAATAGATCTATTACGAACGTAATGACAGGAACAACACTGCTCTGGACCTGTGCGTCAAGGAGGTTGCGTTAATGGCCATGGTACGATTGCGCACAGCTGGTGTAAACCCCCGAAGTAGGAGTGGGCCAATTGCGGTTAAGCCTATGGCAGGAAGCGCTTACTGCGCTACCTCTGCTGCAGGCAGCCAATGATGCAATTAAACCCAGGTTTTTGTTTAATAAACCCTACAAAATACAAATACAACAAAACACAGAGCCAGATGCTGCAGATGCAATACGCATTTATACAGATGGTTCAAAAATGAATGAAGGCTCAGGATGTGGAGTTTACTCGAGAACACTAAGCCTAAGGATCAAGTGGGGAATGGGAAACAATACCAGCGTGGTTCAAATAGAACTGGCTGGTATCTCAATTGCCACAAAAGAACTAACCAGAAAAGGAATTTCTGACAAAAACATAATAATCTGCACTGATAGTAGACAAGCCCTATTAGCCTTGAACAGACAACGTGATATATCGAGGCTAGTACTAGAGTGCCACCAAGATTTAGCTAACGCCTCGGCAGATAACAATATTATCCTGAGGTGGGTTAAAGGGCACGACAGGAGTAAGGGAAATCGCATTGGCGATTATTTAGCCAGGGAAGCCGCTGGACTAAAAATTCTTGGACCCAGTGACACCTACGGCCTGACGACTTCGACAATTGCGGAACTAGCCAAATGTTACACCCATGCTCAATCCCTTGAGAGATGGGAGGGAATCAAAGGATGCCAGGATGCCAGGATCACCCTGGGCGACCCTGGGAAGATGGCGCCGAAGAAATACTTGGCGATGACCAGGAAAAACCTACGTATAACAGTGGGATTTCTGACTGGCCACTGTCAACTAAGGAAACACCTCCATTCTATGGGGCTAGAGGACACACCTCTATGCAGGATGTGTGAACAGGAAGATTAGACTGTCAGGCATGTCCTATGCGAGTGTCCGGAGTTATCGTCGATAAGAGAGTGTGTGTTCGGTGAGTCTTGGCCTACACCTGCCGATATAAAGGAGATGTCTCCTCAGGCGCGGATACTAGGGGGGGGGTAATAGGGTAATTACCCCCCCCCCCCGAGTGATTAAAGATTTGTTCGTCCAAATGAACGACCACTAGAATTTATTAGGTTCGCCGTTCGGCCCAGTTCGGTCTACAGTCGTCGTCCGTCGAGTCCTCGTCGTTTTTGTTATTTTTTAAATAAACGAATGATTCAGGATTCAGTGATAAAATTATTTACCCCCCCCCCGAAAAATCTTCCCAGATCCGCGCCTGTGTCTCCTGGTGACCTGTTCACCTTCCTGAGAAGGACAGGATGGACGATGACCTAGGAGGACAACTCCTCGGGAGGATGTACAATGGGTCATATGATGGCCTAAGTGCTGTGAGCCTACACTCACCCTCATCCCTACTCTACAGATACAGATACAGATGCATTGGCGTTTGTAATACGTGGATTGCATAAAGATTGGAATTCTACTAAGGATTGAAACACAGCTCATAAAAGTATGCGTCTCCTTATTGATTAAAAAAATATATAATTAGAGGACTAGTAAACAAAAATAATTCTTTTTTATTTGTAACTCAAGGTACTGCATTTTATTTATTTTGTTTCAGACCTTCCCGTTTTCATAGAAATAGAGAATCTTCTTTCTATTTCCTTTTTATGGAAATTTTTGCAAAATTTTAAATTTGTGTTGATTTCTCATTTATATAATTGTGTCCTAAAATTGTTTATTAATTATAATCATTTCATTACAAAAAATAAAATTATATTTCATTTTTTGAAATAAAATTATAATTAGTTTTTTGTAATGAAATAATTATATAATGAAACATTTTTAGACAAATTGTAAAATTTACCTACTCACAATCCAAACTAACCATTTTAAATATCCCGCTTTGAAAAATTAGTTCCAGCACTTCTTTGTGGTGCGCTGCTATCTAGGTGATGCCAGCTGTTACTACAGAATTGATCATTATATTTCTCTATGATCCCTAAACTGCGCTGGGCGCTGGCCATATGTCGTAGCGGCCGGGCGGAGGCCAAAAAAATTAAAGAAGAGTTTTTTAGATTAGGTTATCTATAAAGTATAAGCAAAACAATAAAATACACGAATCAATTATCATATTAAACGAAGAACAATATTGAAATATGGATGATGTAAGTATAGTTACATAATTTTTTCCAAATATTTTACATGTATGTATCTAGGTGAGATCTAAAATTGACCAAGCTTGCAGAGTTGCAGAAGAGTTTACAAAACTGTACTATGATACTGTTGATAAACGCCGACATGTGAGTATGTTGAGAAAGTGATAAATAAATAAATGAACGTAAAATTTTTAGTTATTATCCAGATTATACATGGAGACAGGATTATTGTCTTGGAATGGCAATGGAGTTACTGGAAATGAAAACATTTTGAAATTCATGATTGATTTACCTCCTACAGACCATACTTTAACTACACTAGATGCTCAGCCTATATTAGGTAAATACTTAGTCTGAATAAAGGAATTGCGATTACTCAAAATTCATTTGTATGCTGGGTCTAAAGTGAATGTGAAAAAAATGTTTTTAATTTCAATCTGGCAATTTTTAGTATACTAACAAATGATTTTTCCTACAACCACTATACAAAACACGCTTTTTTACACAAATTTTTATATGCAAAGCAGGCCTTTTCTCAATTCTTTTGATAACCGTTCTAAAAGTACATGCTATGGCACTATTCCGCACCGAAATCTCAAACAAAGCTACCTATGACCTGTCAACTTTTTTTGACAATTCAACTTGATTGAATTTCTTATATTGGTGTACAATTTTTAAATTTAAACTAAAAGTAAGTAAACTATCTATTTCATTATTTATTTTAATTTATTAATTATTAAAACATCAACCTATTAAGCAATATTTTAGGAATCATGCACCAAGAAGAAAATAATTTATCTTTTTAGTTGTCCAATTCGGATGTTGAAAATACTCCTCCAGATATTATGGAAAAAGTTTGAGCTGCAACGGAAAATTTGTTACCTGAGGTTTCGAAATGTGAGCCATAAATCTCACTACAGTAGCCATTCAAAGTAAGTCGTGGTAGCTCGATTGGTAGTGTACTTTCTTCTCATGCAGTAGTCTCGGGTTCAAATCCTACCATAACCATAAATTTCATGAAGTATAATTTTGTTTTTTTATTTTGATTTCAACGACCAAGAATAAAATTTTTAGTTTATATTTGCTTGTAGGTTGCCATGGTTTTTGGATTAACTTACACGATACTAGAGGTAAATCAAATTTACGACAACCTTTCTCTAGATTAGAAGTATCTAAGCATGCGCCGTCTTTTATAGGAATAAAATGTTATAGTAAAGCTTTAAAAACTATCTCAAAAAACAATATTTCGAGTAGATGTTTCCGCCAAACCGTCTATACATTTTTAAGGGATAAAAAATTCTACAGTGTTGATGAGTTTTTAAATTCTTAGGAATTTTGTAACAACTGTGAGATATTTCTGATTGGATTAATTTTTTAAATTTTTCTTCAGTCAAAGAACATGAAAAAGTTGAGGGAGGAATTACATGATAGAAGAAAGAAGGGAGAAAAAGTGTTCATTAAATTTACAAAGGGTATTCCACAAATCCAAAATTCAAAAAACTAGACTCTAATACTCCTCTACATGTTTTCTATCATAATGCGGGTGGTATTAGGACAAAATTATTTAATTTTAAGCAAAATGTTATTAGTTCTGTATATGATATTATTGTTATTGTTGAATCGTGGCTTCATTCTGATATTAGTAATGACGAGTTAGGTTTGGTAGGTTACGATATTTTTAGACTAGATAGAGACCAGGTGAGTTCTGAGAAGTCACGTGGTGGTGGTATCCTAATTGCTGTTAAAAATAAGTACTTATCTTCAGTGATTAGAATTCCTCAATCGGGAGTAGAGCAAATTTTTTTACTACTTAACTTTAAAAATGTCAACTTAATTATAGGTGGTGTATATATCCCACCAAATTCACGTGATGAGTTATATATTGAATATTCTAGTATAGTAGAATACTTGGCAGAAAACTATAGTAACCATAAGTTTATAATTTGTGGTGACTACAACCTACCCGAAGCGACGTGGTACAACAGTAACCTGGGTTTGGAGGTAGTCTGTCCTGATAATTCACATGCATTGATCCTGCTTAACTCGTTCAGCTTTCTTAACTTAAATAGAGTGCCAAATGAAAGAGGTGTATACTTAGATTTGATTTTTTCAAGTTTCGATGATATTGTTGTTTCTGAAGCAAATGATCTCATCTTAAATAATTCTGCACATCATAAAGCTCTTTCATTCGAATTGAAGGTTGACGTTAATGAATGTATTAGTTATGAAGAGTACTTCTGGGACTTCAGAAACGGTAGCTTCTGGGACTTGAATAATTTCTTAGCAAACATTAATTGGGAGGGTGTGCTTTATAACATTTGCAATATTGACGAAGCTGTGACCAGATTTTATGACTTGTTGTATAGTGGTATCGAATTATTTATACCAATGAAGTTGTTTAGGACATCTAATTACCCGAAGTGGTTTTCTCCAAAGTTGATAAAATTAATTAAACAAAAAAAGCAAATGCATAAACAATATAAGGAATCAGGAAACATCAGCCATTATTATCACTTCACTGATCTCAGGTATCAATGCTCTGAAGAACGAAAATTGTGTTATCGTAAATTTATTGAAAATGTTAATAACAACGTATCTTCGGATCCCAAACAATTTTGGAAATTCATCAACGATAAGAAAAAAAGTTACCGTCTACCTGCCACAATGCACTACAATGATATATCAAGCAATTCTAATAACGATATTGTCGATCTTTTTGCTTCATATTTCAGCACAGTATATAGCAATGAACAACCCAATGAGATTCCTGAATATAAAAGTTTGAGTGGATGTGTTGATGTGGTTAGGTATTCATGCGATATTAAGGAAATAATTGAGGGTATTATGTCAGGTCCTAATAAACTTTCATCCGGTCCTGATGGTATTCCATTGTTTCTTATAAGGAACTGTGTTTACACTTTGGCTAGACCAATACAATTCCTTTTTAATCTTTCATTAGACTCTGGTATCTTCCCTGATTTTTGGAAACAGTTTCATTACTCCAATCCATAAATCAGGACCTAAAGATGATGTAAGGAATTATAGATCCGTCTGCATTCAATCTGAGTTACCTAAATTACTTGACTGCCTTATATCTAGAAAGATGAGTTGGGATACTTCTCATCTAATTAATAAGGAACAGCACGGATTTGTGAAAGGTAAATCAACTACCACTAATTTAGTACTATATAAACATTTTATCCTAAATACATTAGAGAAAAGAGGGCAGGTTGATGCAATATATACCGATTTTACCAAAGCATTCGATCGTGTTAACCATTTACTTTTATTAACAAAATTGAATGCTAGGATTTGACGGTTGTATTTTAAGGTGGTTAGGTAGCTTTTTGGAAAACCGTACGCAATCTGTACGTTGTGCTGGCTCTGTATCTACGTCTATCTCCGTTACATCGGGAGTTCCACAAGGTGCTCACCTAGGTCCAGTGCTGTTCAATCTTTATGTCAGTGATATTCCTGATGTTATATGCAACTCAGAAGTTTTGATGTTTGCAGATGATCTAAAATTGTTCAAGTGTATAGTCAATGCTAATGACACTATCTTGTTACAGGGTGATTTGGACAATCTTTCAGTTTGGTGCAATGTAAACCTGTTGAGGCTTAATCCTACTAAGTGTCAACAAATTTCATTTTTCAGGAACAACAACCCTATTTTAACATCTTACATGCTGAACAATGCTCCACTTGATAAAGTGAAAAGCGTTAAAGACTTGGGTTTTGTTTTGGATCATAAGTTATTATTTCAATCGCATATTTCTAAGATAGTTGCAAAAGCGAATAAAATGTTGGGTTTTATAATGAGATCATCAAGAGATTTGCCACTGCATTCAATTAAGATTCTATACTGTTCCTTGGTACGTTCAAATGTGGAGTATAATTGTGTTGTGTGGAATCCGTTCCGAATGAATGACGTTAATTTGATCGAAAATGTTCAAACAAAATTTTTGCGTTATGCAGCTTTTAAGATGGGTCTTAGTAAGGGCGCATATCAAAGTAATGCTTTATTAACAGTATTAGATTTAAACACGCTATCACATCGTAGATCTGTTAGTTCTTTAACTTTTTTACATGCATTAATTAATGGTGCAATTAATTATTCTGATTTATTAGCACTCATCAACTTCAATGTTAATGGTAGAAGAACTAGAAATAGTGAAATATTTAATATTCCATTTCATCCTACGGACTATGGACAAAATGAATCCATCACGAGAGTTCTCAGAATTGCCAATGACATTAATTTTAGTATAGAGCTTTTTAATACCTTAATTCCTACTTTTAAAAAACAGACAAAAACCTTAAATTTTCATAATGGGTAATATTTTGTTTCATGTATTTCAAATTGTATTTCATTGATTTCGTAATTTAACCCATTGTAACGGGAAATTACGAGAAATTTATTAGTGAATAGTAGTGGATCAAGTGGAGTATAGTACATAGTGAATGTGTAAAAAAAATTACCTGCATTACAAGTAAGATTAGATAAATATTTACAATATAAAGAAATTCAGTACACAAAATTGAAAGTAACTAAAACCACAAAAACGATAATCGATTAATTTCAACAGCAAAGTCATTAATTTATAATAATATAAAAATATAAGCCGTAAAACAACGCATAGGCAGAGCATAAAGATTATGGACAGTGAAGACGAATACACTACAGATGATGGAAAGCGAAAGAAAAACACCGGAACATTAGAAGAATTTGTTAAAAGAACTTCAAAAAATCTCAAACCTACAACAGAAAAGAAAGAACAGCACGAAGATAAGTTTGAGTTACTTTTTCAAGCAATATTGGATCTGAAAACAGAAATAACTAAAGAACTGAAAGAAATTAGAACTGAACAACAAACTTACAGGGAAGAAGTGAAAGAGATCAGGAAAGAAAACAGCGAAATTAAGAAAGAAAACCTGGAACTCAAGAAAGAAATACAGAAAATGAAAAGCACCCTAGAAATATTGGACAATGAGAGGAGAAAGAAGAATTTTGTTATACAAGGTTTGGAATTAAACAATGAAGAAGAAGAAACACTGAAAAATGAGATGGAAAATTTTATTAAAGAAAAATTAGATATAGAAATAAACATAAAAAGAACAAGGAAAATTGGCAACAAAGTATATTTAGTTGAAATGAAAGAAGAAAACGATAAGAAACGAATAATGAAAAACAAAAGTATGCTAAAGAACGTGAAGAGTCAAAGAATCTATATAAACGATGATATGTCGAAGGAACAAAGAGAAATAAAACTCAAAATAAGGAAAAAAGCTAAAGAGGAAGAGAGAAATGGAAAAGCTGTGAAAATTGGCTTCAAGAAACTTACCATAGATGGGGAAATATTTCATTGGAATAACCAAAAAGGGGAGCTGCAGAAATCACAATATACAGGAAGAGATAGGTTTTCAAAAAACTAGTCGACAAAGAACATGTCAACAAGAAGAAAGAAGAAGATAAAAATACTAGTATTAACGTAGATTATAATTTTAGTTGTAAGAATAGTTTAAGTTATATTGATATCAATTTTGAGAGTCACAGTATAATAAATGATGGTAACAGTAAGATAAGTAGTAAACATAACAGCAAAGTAAAAAATTACAGTATTTCACAAATAACAGACAATTTTAAAGATGAAATAAAAAGTAAAGTCATACAAAATATAAATAGTAATACAAGCAAAGAAGAAATAAATAACAAAAATAAAGGGCAAAGCAATGAGTATCACAAAAACAAGAATATTCAAAGCAACGATAAGAAAAATATAATATGGAAAATAGGGACTTGGAACATCAGAAGCTTAACAGGAAAAGAAAATGAACTAGAAGATGAATTTGAAAAAATGGGTGTGGACATATTAGCAATTACAGAAACTAAGAAGAAAGGCCAAGGGGTGGTAGAATTGGGTCACAAGCATTTGTTGATATATAGTGGAGTGGAAGAAAACCAAAGAGCAGCCGGAGGCGTTGGTTGCATAATACACAAAAAACTACATAAAGAGATATATAGTTGGAAAGGATGGTCGGAGAGAATACTAACAATAGATTTAAGGAATAAACAAAAACATAAAACAATAGTAGTTGTATATGGACCAAACGAAGACGATAAAAAAGAAAAAAAAGATGAATTCTGGGAAAACTTGACTAGAATAACTGAAGAAAGCAAAGGAGAAATTTACCTATTAGGAGACTTCAATAGTAGAGTAGGTAAAAAGGACGAACTGTACGCAGAACATATTGGAGCCTATGGAGAGAGCCACAGAAATAACAATGGCAAGAGAATGTTAGACTTTTGCGTCATGCACAATCTATTGATCACTAATACATTTTTCCAGCATAAAGATATTCACAAGTTCACAAGAGAAGTGAAAAACAGGAATGAAAAATCAATAATTGATTACATACTAGTGGAGAGAAGTAATAGAAGAAACATAATAGATACCAAAGTACAAAGAGGACCAGAGATCGGAAGTGACCACTATGTAGTAATATCTTACATAAAAGAACAAATCTATAACGAAGTGGATATTAAAAAGGGAAATGTAAATAAAGGAAAACCAGAAATTATAAAATCGTATAAACTAAGAGAACCAGTAACTGCGAGGAAATACGAAAGACAGATATCAAAAAGACTAGAAGAAATAAAAATAGAGGGAGAAGAAAACATCGAAAAAATGTGGAATATATTTAAGAATACGATACTCACTACAGTTAAAGAGATATGTGGAATAAACAAACAAACAAATGAAAAACAAACAGCATGGAGGACAGATGCGATAAAGAAGCAGGTTAGGAGGAAGAAAGAGGCATGGAAACGTTATCTCTCAGACCAAACAATAGAAAACTATGAGAAATATAAAAAAGAAAGAAAAAACGTGAAAATTATCGTTAGAGATTCAAAAAAAGACACATGGGATAAATTTGGCGAAAAGATGGAACACAACAGTAAAGAAAACCAAAAACTATTTTATAGAGTCCTAAAATCGCTAAGGAAGAACAGATCACAAAATATAAATAACTACATACACAATAAAGAAGGAGTACTACTAACAGATGGAATAGAAATTGCCAACAGATGGAAAGAATACTTTCAAGATCTACTGACGGATAAAAGCAACGACAAATATACACGACATCAACAAACAAGGGGAGAAGAACAAGAAGAAGATCGGGAAGAAGAAGAACGAGAAAAAGAAGAACAAATAAGTATAGACGAACTAGAAGAAACATTACAAAAACAGAAAAATGGGAAGGCGGCAGGATATGACAAAGTAACGATAGAAATGCTCAAAAATATAGGACAACAAGGAAAGAAAATTATGCTAAATATTTATAGAAAAATATGGGAACAGGAAAAAATGCCACAAGACTGGACAAGAGCTCTTATAGTTCCGATATATAAAGACAAAGGCAGTAGGAAGGACTGCAATAATTATAGAGGGATTACCTTACTATGTACTGCAATGAAAATATTAGAACAAATAATAGACAAAAGACTGAGAACTGTAGTAGAAAATACGCTGGATGAATCGCAAAGTGGCTTTAGGAAGGGCAGAAGCACACAAGACCATATTTTTTCTATAAAACAAATAACAGAAAAAGCCTGGAAAGAAAAAAGAAAGATATATCTAGCATTTATTGACTTAGAAAAAGCATTTGATAAAACACCAAGAAGAAAGCTATGGAATATTCTCAAAAAACGTGGAGTTAGTAATAAGCTGATAAAATTAATTCAAATGATATATAGTAATAATACTAACTCAGTTATAACCAAGAATCTACAATCTTCAACATTTAAAACCACTGAAGGACTAAGACAAGGAGGCAGTTTAAGCCCAACGTTATTCATCACCTTTATGGACGAAATAATAAAGAAATGTAAGAAACAAAACAAAAAATTTGATATAGGATACATAGATCTCAACAAAGTAGAAGTTTCAGAAGGGGCATTTGCTGACGATATAGTTATTTTTGCTAAAACTAAAGAAGATCTGAAGCACAATATAGAAACATGGAATAGTATCTTGAAGGAAAACGAAATGGTTATGAATAAAAACAAAACTAAGGTTATATATGGTTATAGGAGAAGGACAAGAAAAAATAGATATAAAAATAGAAGGACAAGTTATAGAACAAGTGACAACATTTCAATACTTGGGAATAACAATCGATCAACACGGAACACAAGAAGCAGAAATCAATAAAAGAATAGAAAAAACAATGAAACTATACTATGCGATGAGCAAAACATTTATAAACAATAAAGCAATATCGATAAATACTAAGATGAAAATATTTAAAGCAATATATAGGCCAATATTAACTTATGGATGTGAAACGTCGGTGCTAAGCCAAACACAGAAGAGCAGAATACAGGCAGTTGAAATGAAATACTTGAGAAGAGTCCGAGGCGTTACAAAAAAAGACAAAATTAGGAACACAGATATAAGAAGTCATCTGAAAATAGAATCACTCATAGAATTCATAGAATATAGACAACTGGGATGGTGGGGGCATTTACAAAGAATGGAAAAAACAAGACAGACCAAAAGAATATGGAAAGCACGAATACTTAAAAATAAAAGAACAGGAAGGCCAAGACAAACATGGAATAAAACTATTTCAGAAATATTGAAAAATAAAGGAAAAACATGGATAGAAGCAAAAAAAATGGCGAAAAACCGAAAAAATTGGAAAAGCTTTATAAGCATTTAGTTTAGTTGTGGACCCATACCCTAACACCAATTATTTGGTAAATAGGGTTTCCGATTATATATATAACCATTGATGACGTAAGAGACTTACAAGAAGCCTTATTACTTACTCTTCCGACAACTAAAACAAAAATTCCACGTACATTTACTGTCGTTGGAAAATTCTATGATTTATACAAAAAATATGAATTTCTGTGTCCACAAAATACAAATGAGAAAAGGTTATTTCTTAATTATCAACATGGGAAATGCACACGGCAAGTGGTGGGCATAAATAAATTCGGAAATATGCCTAAGCCAATTGCAGAATATTTAAAATTACCTAACCCCAAATTATACACAGGTCATTGTTTCCGACGATCTTCAGCTACCATTATAGACTTATTAACATTCAAGCGACATGGTGGATGGCGCTCAAATACAGTGGCGGAAGGATATATAGACGATTCGATATCCAACAAAATTGAAATCGCCAATAAAATTGAAAAATCGATTATATCTGGAGATTCTACTCCATATATCATTCCAAATAATGAAAAACAAGCATCAACATCTTCGCTAACAAACACCAATATTACAATTCATGAAAACGTATCCAAAAAAAAATACACCAGGCATAACAACACAAAATTGTTCAAATTTTACAATCAATTATGTATTGAAATGATTTTTCTATTTATGTCCATATTTTAAGTTCTTTCTGTTCAATGTTTAAATAAAATAACCATATAAATTACTGTATTTCTTTCAATAATAAATGTGGTTGTAGAAAAAATATTTTGTACTTGTACGCAAATCACTTTCCCACTCGCTAGATTTGCACAAACTTCTGCGGTCGTGGGAAAAGTGACGCTTTGCCCACTAGTTGTACAAACTACTATAGTAAACACTAGTCAAAAACTCATGGTTTTTATAATTCACAGACCCAACATTTGTACTTAATTAACTTGAGTAGAAAGAAACAAATACTACATAACTTGAGAACGTTTTCAGAATGTTTGTATCTATATATATATATATACAGTGTGACCTATTTTTAATGGAAACATCCTCCTAAAATTTGAAGTTGTGAACAGATTTTAATAATTTTTTTTTCAAATGTCGAGTACTAAAAGGTCTACCTTGGGACAAAATTTTAACAGCCTTATTCATAGTCGTTTACTTAAAATAATGTTAAAACACCACTAGTTAGTGGCCACCAACTAGTTAAAATAATATTAGCAGAAAAATGAATGCGGCAACAATGGAAATTTTATTTTGTATTTGAGATGTTGGTTGTTGGACGGCCGGATGCCGCAAAGCAAGAATCTGAAGAAGTGGTTGTTAGATTGGGTATTGATCCGAAATCCGAAAGTTTACTTGGAAAAGCAAAATCCTTTGGTTGTTTATAATAATGAACAGTTTTTTACAAAAACGCCATTATTGAATCCAAGAAATGATGCAGAAGAAAGATATAATAGGGCACACATAAAACATTATTGGAAGAGTGTTTGGTGTGATGAAAAATAAATTTAGATGTTTTTTTAATGGGATTAACATTAATTTGGATACAACAAAAGCAGCTATAGTTGCAGTTGTAATTATACATAACATTATAACAAATGATAGACTGCAAAATTAAGGTTTTGTTCTCGATAATGGGGATCTCGCCTTTTAAAAACTCAATAAATAGATCTTTTGATAATTGTCCCAATTTTGTGACCGGGGTCTTTTTCTCTAGAAGAAATTTATATTAACTGATTAAATATTCTGCAGATACTGCCAATCAAAATATATACTTACTTACATGAGGAATTATTTCCGTATTCTACAAATGTAGAAGATAGGTATACAGTAACAAACACGAAGTGTACGCCATGTGTACGCTCGATTTTACGTGCTTGACGTTTGTTGACTTTTTAGGTTAGGTATAAAAGTAACTTAAATACCCGTTGTAACGCCACTAAGAAATGTATTGCCCACTAAAATTAGTAAGATCGTAGTAGCCACTAAATACGTCTATGAATACGAATTTCTTTAGTGGGATGTTAGTAGCCACTAAATATGACTATGAATAAGGCTGTAAATGTTTATTCCAATTTTCAGGGCGATTTTTTTATTGAAAAAATCACTACGCCACTGGATTCACTGTGCCTCTAAACAGATGTGACCAAAATTTCATGGAAAAATATTTATTAATAACAAAGTTATGACAACTCAAAAATTCGAAAACTCACACAGCTAATAGTCACAAAAACACCCTATATCAACAGATTTGGCCATGAGAATATTTTTTTATGATTTCAACAATAAAGTGCCGCCAGATGAAAACAAATATAGCGTAAATTGCTATCTATCATTTCTAAGATTTAAATTGAAAAATCAATTAGGTCTTAGTTCTAGTTAATTTACCTTGAATGTAATTCCGTTATTTTGATTAAAAAATTGAAGTTATTTGTTTATCTGGCGTCACTTTATTGTTGAAATCATAAAAAAAGATTCTTATATATCTGTTGTTTTTTGTGACTATTAGCTGTGTGTTTTCGAATTTTTGAGTTGTCATAATTTTGTTATTAATGAATATTTTTCCATGAAATTTCGGTCACACCTGTTCAGAGGCACTCTGAATCCAGTGGCGTAGTAATTTTTTCAATAAAAAAAATCGCTAAAAAAAATCTCGATTTTCCACTGTCTTTTTAAGATCAAAGAATTTCGATTAAACAAATCGTGAATACAATTTTTTTTAAATTTGAACAAAGAAACTATTCACCTGTTAAGGATTTCTTGACTAAAGATAAATTTTTGGAGAGAAGAATCCCTATAATAGTAACAACTGACATACACATTTATTTGATAACAGTCAGATCAATATTAGATCATGGGGCATGTGTTAGATTATGTTTGTTGTTGTTGTTGCGTTTCAAACAAACAAGCAAAAAAGCAGAAGGAGTTTGAAAGGAGTTGGAAGGAAGGAAGAAACTCCGAAGATCCTGACTTGTCCGCTTTGTTCACTTTGGACGACACTAAGAATTCCGAATCCGTTCCTGGAGTACCGGCCCTCCGGCCCACCCAACGATCGTAAATTCCATGGAAGAAGGTACAGACCATCGAGTAAGCTGGGTGTATTTACTGAGAAACGAGGGTCTTAATACCGAATTAGCAAAGAGAAATCTCTCAGTTACTGGAACCGTTCCGGAAAAAAGAAGGAGACTTGTGAAGTTTTTAAGGCAAGAGAATATTCCTACACGACCCGTTTCAGACCGACCCGATACCGCTATGGCAACTCCTCCGATAAATGTACACGACTGGAAGGTGTGCTTCGGAAACCGAGGGGATCCTGCCGATTTCATGGAAAGAATAGAGGAAATCTGTACGGCTAAGACTATTCCGAAAGATAATTTGCTACCGGTGATACCTGAATTACTGTCCGGTGAACCAGCATTATGGTACCGGAATAATCGAAACAGATACACCAACTGGAAAGAGTTTGAAACCGATTTTCGAATTTTCTTCTATCCTGTAAATTACGAAGACGACTTAGAAGCCGGGATAAGCCGTCGTCTACAGCGAAGAAATGAGTCTACCGCTACTTACATGACCGATCTCCAAACTCTTATGCGACGACATGGAAAGCTAACTCCCGAACAACAGTTAGCATGGTTGTACCGCAACCTGTTGCCTGAATACCGTCTGCAAATCAGAAAAGGGGACTTTGATGAATTTTCCACATTTTGTCAGGTTGTGAGGGAATATGAGCTCCTCAGAAAGGAACTCCAAAATGTACCCAGCCATAGTGGACCGAATCGTGGACCCGTCAGACCGCAGCAGATAGGACCAAGATATGGACCGTCTCACAACTCTGCTCCTGGTCCGTCCAGAGAACCCGTCAAGCATTGTTGGATACTGGAGCTGCAGTGTCATATATTGGTGATCAAGTAGCTAAGACATTTTCCCAAAAGAAGCAAACTAGCGCCCGTCAAACAACGAAGGCCCGTTTAGCCAATGGAAATTTAGTCTCCATCACTGATATTTATGAACTCAGTTGGAAAATCGATGACGTCACTATGGAGGGATCGTTAGAGCATTTCCCTGGTCTAATAACCGATATTGTTTTGGGACACGATGTTCTCCAAAAATATAATTTCCGTTTAGAGTTAGGAACTGGCACTATTTACATCAATAATAAAATAGTAAGGCGACCGTCATTAGCAAGTCCTGTTGGAATCTTAGGGTTGGTAAATCAATCAATGAAAGAAGTCGATGTTCCGATGATCACAGAAAACCGTTATTCTGGAAATCCAACCGTTTCTGAAGTCTCGACGTCTTCCCTGGAGTTATGGGTTGACAAAGAGCAGTCCGTTCTTGAAGTCTCTGCGTCTTCCCTGGAGCTAGGGGTTGACAAGGAGCAATCTGTTGTTGGAATTTCTGAGTCTTCCCCGGTGTTGTTAGGGGTTGATGACGGAAAATCTGTTTCCGAAGTCTCTGAGTCTCCCCTGGAGTTAGGGGTTGACAAGGAGCAATCTGTTTTTGAAATTTCCGAGTCTTCCCCGGTGTTGTTAGGGGTTGATGACGGAAAATCTGTGTCCGAAGTCTCTGAGTCTTCCCTGGAGTTAGGGGTTGACAAGGGGCAATCTGTTTTTGAAATTTCCGAGTCTTCCACGGTGTTGTTGGGGGTTGATGACGGAAAAGCAGTTTCCGAAGTCTCTGAGTCTTCCCTGGAGTTAGGGGTTGACAAGGAGCAATCCGTTATGAAAGTTTCTGAATATTCCCCGGTGTTGTTAGGGGATGATAAAGAAAAATGTGTTTCCGAAGTCTCTGAGTCTTCCCTGGTGTTAGAGGTTGACAAGGAGCAATCCGTTATGGAAGTTTCTGAAGTTTATCCGTTGTTGTTTGGAGTTGATTTCGAAATACAAAACCATGAAGGTGCACTAAGCCGTGTAGCCGATGCCTTGTCCAGGAATCCGCTACCCACGACCGCCGAGACCGACTCACCGTCCGATTTGACCGATGTAATCGCCGGATGTTCGTGGTACCGGAACAAGAAAGAAAAAGTTCTGAAAGATCCAGAGAAGTTTCCGGACTATTGCATTAAACAAGACTGTCTATACCGTTATTTCTGGGACATAAATGATTTCCGGGAGCCAGGTATTACCGATCCTTGGAAACTGTGCATAGCAAAGCCCGATCGAACCCGAGTCTTGAAAGAAAACCATCATGGTCCAAGCGCCGGACATTTAGGGATTGCTAAAACCATCAGCCAGATGGCAAAATTGTACTATTGGCCAGGAATGTTCAGGGACATCACCAAATACGTGAGAAGCTGTCTGCAATGTCAACAGTACAAAACGCCAAAGCAAAAACCGCCAGAGACCGACAAACCAGGCGACAGGATAGAATCCCGGAAGTTCATCACCCTGACAGATGATATTTGCTGGAGATGTGGAACCCCAGGTCACCGCCGGGATAGCTGCAGCCGACCGTTTATTCTGTTTTGCTCCCGCTGTGGGCAAGTTGGCCGGATGTCCCGGGAATGCCCATGTGATAAACAAAGGCCCCGTATCCGATCGATGGCAGTCCAAGTTCCTCAAGTCGCCCGTTCCAGTCAACCCCGACTCATGCAGGATGCAACCACCCAGTGCAACATCAACACCGAACGACCTTCACCCGTTTTAGAAGCGCCTCAACGCTCCGCCAGATCGTATAGACGTCAGTCGTCTCGTGGACTTATCTTCCGGACCGCTCAACCCGAAGTTCCAGGATGTGAGACGGCAACTTCCTAGATACACATTCATTGTTTTTTTGCTCACATAGTGTGTTAAAAAAAATATAATGATCGAAAGTTGGACTTTCGCTCATTAATTTTTTTTTACCGAAGAAAAGGGGGTGTGTAACGAGTTATTTTTTTTGTTATAGATATAGGGTTAATTTTCACCACTTTAGATATATTATAACTCGTTACTTAAATTCCAACTCTCTTTTCTTTTATTAAATTGATTTTTTTTTTATTTATTGTTAGGTATATTGTTGTTTTGTATTTTTTTTAGTATAAGACCGGAGGTACGTAAATGAATTCTACCATAAAATTTAGTAGTTTCTAAAGTTAAAATTTTTCAATCGATAAGGACATTTGGTATATATACCATTTATTTAATTCCGAAATACGTCTGGTATATGACAAATTTTTTGTGGTATCTAAATTTTACTATCGAAAATGAGGATATAAATAGCAGAAGAATTGATTTTTAAAAGAGACCGACCGCTGATTCACCTTTTACCTTTACCGTTGACTGCTGCTAATTTTTGTACGTAAAGTGTGTGTCCCAAGTTTGTGCTATTCCGATCCGGTTACCGGAATATATTTTTAATTAGACATTATTTCTTTTGTGACAAAAGTGAACTACGATACAGAAACCGACTTAAGAAGGTAAACATATTTTTATCACCGTTTATTTGAAAATTTTCGTACCTCCGTAAAATAGAAATATTTTGATATTTTCATGGAAATTTCCGTACCGGTTATTTTTTTTTCTGTTGTTAGAAAAGTTGTTTTGTTTGAGATTTGGATACATAAATGTAACTTTGTTTTAGAAAAAGTGTTTTTGATTTCTATTGCGAAGTTAATTGGTTTTTAATTATTCGCCGGGTTTATATTAAGTTTACATTTTATTTTCTTCACAAGTCATTAATATACAATTAAGATTTATATGAATTGGTGCATTTTAATTATATTCAGGATCTTTTGTTTCTACACTGTCTGTCAAAACTAGTGGTACCGTTTTTAATTTTTTTTTTGAGTTTACCGGTTTTCTTTAGATTCAAGGGATAATCAGATTTGGAAGTGGCCTAGCCATAATTTATTTGATTACCTGGCAGATTTAAATCGTTGTTTTCCAGTTCCGTGGTACCTTTCTGATATAATTTTTTTTCTTAACAATAGTTTGCCGGTTTTCTTTAGATTCAAGGGATAATCAGATTTGGAAGTGGCCTAGCCATAATTTATTTGATTACCTGGCAGATTTAAATCGTTGTTTTCCAGTTCCGTGGTACCTTTCTGATATAATTTTTTTTTTCTTAACAATAGTTTGCCGGTTTACTTTAGATTCAAGGGATAATCAGATTTGGAAGTGGCCTAGCCATAATTTATTTGATTACCTGGCAGATTTAAATCGTTGTTTTCCAGTTCCGTGGTACCTTTCTGATATAATTTTTTTTTCTTAACAATAGTTTGCCGGTTTTCTTTAGATTCAAGGGATAATCAGATTTGGAAGTGGCCTAGCCATAATTTATTTGATTACCCGGCAGATTTAAACATTTTTTTTTAGCTCTCAGGTACAAATTTTTAACACATTTTGTTTGTTTGTCGGAAAAATATTTTGCCGGTTAAATTTAGATTCAAGGGACAATCAAATCTGGAAGTGGCCTAGCCATAATTTATTTGATTACCCTGCAGATCTAATACGTTTACGTCTCGTGTGTCGAGAGTAGTTTTCCGTGGTTGTGATAACCTTACCGGCTCTGACCGTGCGTTCTTTCTCCCGTTTTTTTTTCTTCTTGCTCCTGTAAAATTATTCATAACAGACCACAAGGTAGTAATAAACAAAGTTCCTGATTTCTCCGCTATTTACCGTAACATGTTAATTTAAAAATCGATATTCAATTGAGTCGTGTTAAAAATTCGATAAAGAATTGGTTGAAATAATTCAACAAGACCCCTGGAATTTTCCGTAACCTCCATCTGAGGCTATCTGGAACTCTTGACGCTAAGGGTCAAGGGGCCGTGGAACAAACCACGTTAAAAATCTGGCGCCCGAGTATTCCGTCGAAAGATTTTTAGTCAAGGGTGTCCATAGTGACGTGTTAGTGTGGTAGAAGGCCACGTATAGCAGGAAAACGCGTTACAGCAGAAGTGATTGCTATCCAAAGTTGTTATTTAACTACAATAATAAGAAAAATTCCCATATGGTTCCAACTTTATGGCGGACATTGTATATTATCCCAATAAATGTTATCAAAATCCCTTTTAAAATTAATATGATCCAAATCTTTGAAATTACGTAAAGTAATGTAACGTTGCTCAGGTTTATTGACCTCAATATTTAAGGTACAATAAGGCATAGCCAACGACCTATTATAAAATAGACTAGCCTTGTTTACATTTTGGTTGTCCCCAACATATTTAGGGCGAGACTCTTCTTACATGATGCCAAATTTCTTTTAACAAAAATAGTAATTGACGAATATATTCAGTATTTTCTGTTTGAAAGGTAAGAAAAAAGTGGGAAGCATTTAAAATAGGTATGACCAACCCACGGTCCAGCTAACTTAGTTTTTTCGGTTAGGATTTTTCATGATCTATCAATGCTATAAGTAGAATAGTTTATAAATTTTTAGTTTGGCAACCTCGAACTACTTCTGTCATTTTGGTGAGATCTGTCAATGAGATTTTAACTATAATTGTGTTTTTATTAGATATATCATTGATATTTGTATATTAAAGTGATTTTAAGACATTTATGATGGTGAGAAAATGTGTAGTATGTGAAAATAAATGGAATCGTTCCATGGGTAAGGTTATATTAGCACAAGCGTAGTATAAGTACAACACAAGGGATTCAATATTTCGCCGTGAAATTTGATTACTGAATGTATTTTTGGTAGAAGAGGGCATTTTCAAAGTTAAAGTTGCTTTTGAGGACTCTCTCAACAGGACTATTGGAGCAAAAAACCCTCCATCAACAACAAGGTAACTTATCTATTGTAATTGAAAGGTCTATTTCATGAACAATTTGTAATCTTTTCAGTTTGTTGAAGAATAAGGAAGATTCATTTTATTTAAATATTTTCATACAATTGTGTGTTCTAGTTATTTTATTTTGTAATATGATTGTGAATAATTCTTAAGAACAATAAATATTAATATCATGATTATTGTAATAATTATTCTATCTAATTTTAATACATTTATTTATTCCTTAGTTTTGTAAAATCAATATAAAAAATAATAAAAAAACCTATCCATATTATATTAACATATTCATAATCTGTAGTACAAAACTTGTTTTATGTTAAAAGTCCTCTATAGGTATCCTTCAAATAAATTGCTTGTTTTTGATATAATTTCCACTTATTCAAACGAAAATTACATAAGGTTTCTACATCACTTAGTCTATAAAAGCAATTTTCATAAAATGGTTTAAATGAACCTTTTCGACATGATACGCTACTGTGCATTGTACTCGCCCTGATTTATGTTGCTACCAAAACAATGTATAGGTAATAATGTGTGATGGCTGGTCTATTTTATAATAGGTCGTAGGTCGTTGGGCATAGCATTATGATCACTCAAATGACACAAAACTGTGCCGCTTTCACGACAGATATTACTACTTGTAAATATTGGATCCAACAATGAAGCAGTGGTTGCTGAAATACGTGTTGGTTCTTTAATATGATTAACATATCCATATGTATCAAATAAATTTAAAAGAGTATTAGGAACTAACATATTAATGTTTAAGTCGCCAGTCACAATCGAGAAGTCATATTCGGTTAGTTAATGAGGAATGATATCGTTAATAAAACATAAAAACTCTGAAAAACTTGAATTCGGAGGACGGTAGATTACCACTAAAGCTGTTTTTATTTTAAATTTTAAAAAGAGATATTCTATATTCGAATGGGTATTTGTATCATAATTAATCACACTGCACACTGCAATTTAAACATGATCTTACATAACAACCTACTCCACCACCTATTCTGTTAACCCTGTCTTTTCTATAGAATTCAAATCCTGGCAAAGAAATTAAACTAGAGCCAACAGACGCATTAAGCCACGTCTCAGTGACACATACAATATCATAATAATCTTTTACCAAGTACGAAAAATCTGTAAAACTAGGTACTAATGATATTGTATTCAAATTTGCGATTTTTAGATAGGAAGCCATTAAAACAAACAATTATTAATAGACGATAAAATAAAATAGAAAAATGAGTAAAAAATAAAAGAAAAAACCTAGTTATAAATCTGATTAAACATACAAAGTTTTATCTATAAGAACTTGCTTCAAATACATCAAAGTATGGCATGCTGAATCAGTGGCGTGATGATCTGTAGGGTACTTCGTTTTATACCTCGTATTAGAATTTACACAATTTTTACAACAAATTTTGTTGTTTTACAGTTTTCCATTGAATGCTCATCGCCACATAAAGAGCAAGCTAAAGCACTTGAACAAGTTTGTTTTTTATGGTAGCATTATGGTAGTAACCCTGGCAGTTGAAGCATCTTGGTATATCTAAATCTTCATAGACTGTACATCTTTCCCATCCGATACAAAATTTACCTTCTTTCATAATTTGATTAAAAGCTATTGGACTGCATTCACACAAAATTGATTTTGAATTATATTTAGTATTTCTTGAAAACAAAACCCTGACTGAACCATTCAAATTGTTTTGTTCAGAAATACATTTTTCAATCTCCTCCTCCTTCATAGCCTGCTTAAAATTAATTATCTTTATTCTAGGCTGCCTCATTCTAGTTAGCTCTACATCATATTTATCTCCAAGTTTAGTTTTCATAGTGTTTTCTAAAAGGTCTGTTCCACTTATATTCATGCATTTAACGATAACAGATCCCGAGCTAGTTGTTTTTAAATTTTGCACACCTATTTTTAAGTCGTTTACTTTTATACCTTTTTCAAGATCTTTCGTTTTTTCACAACTTTGACGTACTTTTGGTTTTATTATAATCCTGGGTACATTATTTTTAATTAATTTATTATCTTTCGTAACATCAGCATAGGATAAAGACGGTGGTACATTTAAACTTATTTGTTCATTAATTTTACTTTCCAAACTTTCAATTTTTGTTTTCAACATAAGTATTATTTCATCTTTTCCTTCAATTATATGGTCTTTATCTTTAATTTGGTTGTATAAAATATCAACTAAATCGTAATTTCTACATTTAACGCAGATAAACTTTAAAGTTCGACTCGATAAAGGTAAACAACGGATTTCCGAGGCTGACAACTTCGAACAATCCAAACAAATTAGATTTCTGCAACAGTCACATGGGTAACATGGATGCTTAATTTCCTTTGTTGGTTGTTTAACTTGTGTTATATACTAATTAGTTTATAAACCGTAGTTTCGTAGTTATAGTTATGGTTTTCTTGATTGATAATATCTGTCAATAATTCTGTCAAGTTATGTGAATTAAAGCCTAATTGTGTAAAAGGTTATTATTACAATTTAATTCACATAAAGAAAATGGAAAAGTATTTCCGACCTGATAAACTAGAAGCTGATCCAAACTCCGCAAATGCTAGTAAAGAATTCAATCACTGGTATGAAAAATTCAAAAATTTTCTGGATTGTAACTCGTCAAAAGAGAAACCACTTGAAGATAGAGATAAGTACATGCTTTTAGTAAATTTCGTATCACATACTGTTTACGAACATTTAAATGAAGCTACAACATATACCTCTGCTTTAAAAATTTTGAAAGAACGTTAAACCTACAAATGAAATTTTTGCAAGACATATTCTAAGTACCCGAAGGCAAAACATTAGTGAAACCATTGATCAGTATACATCACTAAGAATTGTAACTTTAAAGCTGTCTCCAGTGAACAAAACAAAAACGATTATATCAGAGATGCATTTATAAGCGGCATTTTGCAAACTAATATCCGACAACGTTTACTTGAATTTACCAATTTATCGTTAGAAGATGCGGTATCTACATCCAGATCTTTAGAAGAATCTCAAAAGCAGTCAGAATCATATAAGTCACAGTCAAATTTTGCAAATAATGTAACATGTTCAAATTTTAATGACGCAGTCCAGGTGAATTCAGCTTCGTTTAGACAAATATCTACTCAAACATGCAATTTTTGTGGACATCCTAGACATCTACGATCTCTGTCCAGCACGAGACGCTATTTGTAAAAACTGCCAAAAATCTGGTCATTGGGCTAAAGTGTGCTTAAAATCTAAGAGAATTTCAAGTATATCCGCAAAACCAACATCCGCATCTACGTTTTTTATCGCTTCTTCATCAAAAACACCAAGTTCACTCTCGAAAGCTATTATTAATGTATCAATTAACAAAATCAATGCGAAGGCCCTACTAGATACTGGAAGCTCTGACACTTTTTTGGATTACGACTTTGTACTTAAAAACAGAATACACATATTTCAAACCAATGGACAAGTGTTAATGGCATCTACATCGTGTGCATCTGAAATAAAAGGTTATTGCTTTATAAAACTTCAAATTCAAAATGAAGAATATGAAAATACAAAAGTCCTGATTCTTTCGAACCTTTGCACAGATATTATTATTGGTCATGATTTTATGAAACAACATGAACAAGTCGAAGTAACATTTGGAGGTTTAAGATCACCACTTTCCATTTGCTGTCTTGCTGAAGTAAAAGTTGAGCCGTCATCTTTGTTTGCTAATCTAATAGAAAATTATCATCCTATAGCTATTAAATCCCGTAAACACTCTAATGATGATGAACAATTCATTACTCAAGAAGTGAGTAATTTGCTTAAAGAAGGAATAATTGAAGAAAGTACTTCTTCTTGGAGAGCCCAAGTATTAGTAACCAAAAATGAAAATCACAAACGTCGAATGGTTATTGATTATTCACAAACAATAAACAGATTCACTCTTTTAGATGCTTATCCACTGCCTAATATTGAAACTTTAGTAGCTAAAATATCAAAATTCACAATATTTAGTACCATTGATTTAAAATCAGCTTACCATCAAGTGCCAATTCAAAAATCAGATGAACCATTTACAGCTTTTGAAGCAGGCCTCTATCAATTTAATCGTATTCCGTTTGGAGTCACTAATGGAGTATCCTGTTTCCAAAGGGTGATTGATTCTATTATTCAAAAAGAAAATCTACAAGGCGTTTTTGCCTATTTAGATGATGTAACAATTTGTGGTAAAGACCAAATAAATCACGACTCAAATTTACAAAAATTTATTGATGCTGCTAAAAAATATGGACTGACTGACTTTAAATGAAAATAAATGTCACTATAATAAAAAATCAATTAACATACTAGGCTATACAATAGAAAATAATACCATGAAACCAGATTATGATAGACTTAAACCTCTTTTAGAAATGCCAATTCCACAGGACACAAAAAGTCTTCAAAGAGCATTAGGAATGTTCTCACATTATTCAAAATGGATACAAAAATTTTCTGAAAAAATAAGATGCTTAATAGACTGTAAAACATTTCCACTTAGTATACAATTAGTTCACGCTTTCGAAGAAATAAGAACTGATATAGCCAACTCTCTTCTGTGGAGTATCGACGAAAATGAAACTTTAATTGTAGAAACAGAAGCTTCTGATTTTGCTATAGCCGCTACATTGAGTCAAGCTGGAAGACCTGTAGCATTTTTCTCACGAACACTTTCCGAATCTGAGAAAAGGCACCCAGCTATCGAAAAGGAAGCTTATGCATGTGTTGAAGCGTTAAAGAAGTGGAGACATTATCTTATTGGAAGACACTTTAAACTAGTAACAGATCAGAAGTCAGTATCATTTATGTTCAATAAAAGTCATACAAGTAAAATTAAAAATGAAAAAATTATGCGTTGGCGCATTGAACTTTCTTGTTTTAAATATGACATAGTCTATCGTCCTGGGAAGTCAAATAATGCAGCTGATGCTTTTTCAAGAATATGCAATAATATTACAAACAAACTCTTTGAATTACATTCGTCATTGTGTCATCCTGGGGTAACACGAATGCATCATTTTGTCAAAGTGCGAAATTTGCCGTTTTCTTTGGAGGAAATAAAACGAATGAGTGCCGCATGCCCGACTTGTGCTGAAATTAAACCTAGATTTTACAAAAAAGATGAAGATAAACATTTAATAAAAGCAACAGCACCCTTTCAGAGATTGAATATTGATTTTAAGGATCCGATACCAACTTGTTCTAAAAATTCATACATGTTCACGGTTGTAGATGAATATTCACGATTTCCATGGGCGTTCCCTTGTTCAGATAATTCTAGTCAAACTGCAATAGAATGCCTCAACCACTTGTTTTGTTTGTTTGGAATGCCTAATTACATACATTCCGATCGTGGAACCAGTTTCACATCACAAGAATTCATCAATTACCTTCATTCAAAGGATATTGAGTCAAGTCGAACAACACCATATAATCCCCAAGGGAATGGTCAAGTTGAAAAATACAACGGCATTATCTGGAAAGCTGTCAGCTTTTCTCTCAAATCCCGGAAGCTTGAGACAAGTCAATGGGAATTGGTTCTACCCGATGCTCTACATTCTATTCGTAGTTTATTATGCACATCAACTAATCATACTCCACATGAATGTTTATTTACATATCAACGTCGATCTACGAATGGAACTTCTATTCCTTCTTGGCTTAAAAATTCTGATAAAGTTTTACTTAAAAAGTTTGTACGTAGAAGTAAGTTTGATCCGCTTGTTGAAGAAGTAGAACTATTAGAAGTAAATCCTGATTACGCACTAATACGATATAACAATGGAAAAGAAAGTACAGTTGCGACTAAGCATTTAGCGCCTCGAGGCGATTTACGATTGGCAGAAGATGATGAAGAAAATTTAATAACGAACAATCGAGACGAAGATGACGACCTACCGAATGTGGAAGAAGGTGAAGACGCTTCAATAATAAACAATGAAAACGTTGAAGAACAAAATTCTGTCAATAAGCCATGCACTTCTGGCAATCCAGATCAGAATCAGTCATTGCGTAGATCCACTAGAAATAAACAGAAGCCTCAGTATTTAACGTATTATTCAAAAAAATAGTACCGGGTGAATGTTATATACTAATTAGTTTATAAACCGTAGTTTCGTAGTTATAGTTATGGTTTTCTTGATTGATAATATTTGTCAATAATTCTGTCAAGTTATGTGAATTAAAGCCTAATTGTGTAAAAGGTTATTATTACAACTTGTTTACACAATGTGCACTCCATGATCACAACTTTCCATTTTTTTGTTTAGTAAACCGTAGTAGGCACTGCACCCACCACTGTATCTACTAAAGAGTAGGAACAAGTGCTGGTAATGAGAAATGCGTAAAAACAATCCGCACAGGCAATATTGAATATTACTACCAAAAGTAGATAATAAACATACCTTTAAGTATGAAAATTTAACAAATTGATACCACCTTTCTTAATAAAATGCCGGAGCAACAATAAAAATAAGTCCGCACACACTCACCTTGACTATAGTTAGAAGAGCAAAGCTAAGACAAATATTGAGAATGTTCCTTTTGATTTGCAGTGAAATGACCGCTTCTTTGCTTTTCCATTTTTAAAAATGTATATTTTGCTAATCATTGAAACTGACACTTCAAAACTTCAAACACAAGGCATGAATATTGCAGGGTTATTAGAACTCTACAGTTGGTACCGTATAAATTGCGACGTTGTCACGTATGGTCATTCGAATTTCAATTCCGCTTACGAATTTTATAGTTCTATTCTGTGCAGGTCTGTAAGATAATCTGTAACTATATAGGGAAATCGCTATTCTGCGTACAATATATATCTTATCCCATTTATAGAACTTTCGTTATCTACAGATTCGTAAGCTATTACGAAAAACACAGAATCGACCTATTAATTCGATGACGTCTCGAAAATACGTTAGGACAATATCCATCGAATTGTTTCATTCGAACACGAAATATTTCGACTGAGAACGAAAATACACCCCCATGTCAGAAATTCATTTGCTGGAATTTTTAAGCTATTGTTGCATAACTCCATTTGACTCACTTTCAGACTTATCAGCAATCTAAATTTTTAATAATTCAAATGTCTGAATAAAGCAACTTAATAGAAGAGATATTAATTCACCAATTAAAAGAGATATAGCGCGATTTTTGTAGTCAAAACATTGCAATGTACAGCTCATCAGAAAATCCAAAAATATACCATCTCCTGTTTTGAAATTATATGTTATTGACGTTATATCTATCAATTTTTTTTGTATTTTAGATTCTGCAGTAAATGGACAAATAACTTTGGCGATTCAAGCTACAGGAAATGTAAAATATCAAGAAAAGCCAACAAAAACGTTTCAACAAAACTTTATAGTCACAGCACAAGGCGATAAATGGAAAATTGTTAGCGACTGTTTCCGCCTACAAGAACCTTTAAATACTAAAAATAATTAATATTCGCTGCTTGTCATTCGGTTAGTTTTTTTTTAAATAAAACATTTATAAATATGACTATATATTTGCATTTTATAATAAAACAAGTACAAAATTCTAGGCTAGGATGATAAAAAGCAAACATTCAGGGAGTGTCAAATGTATAAAACATTTCTAAAGAACCATAATTTGAAGTTTTAAAAATAACATTTTAATTTTAGAAAATGGAATTAAATTAAATTCGTACTTAAGATTCTCCCTGTTTTACCACGTAACATCGTATCCACAATCCCATACAATATATTAAATAAATAAAAAATTTAGAAATAATTGATAATTATTTATTCAGGTTACAATCCTTTACATTACTTAATGTTATGAAATTATCACGTTTGTTATTTTAAATTCGATCTCAATGTATTTCTCCATTAACTGTACCTATCCAAAATACTGCATGATCGACTCGTTACCTTTTGAATCAAGGAACCGCAAAAAGCCATTATTTTCTGCAAAAAATTCTATTTTCTGTTGGCTCATATATTCGAGAATTTTAATAACCAGAACAAACAATCAATATTAACGGTTGCAAAAGCCTCTGCCTTCTACATTGTGTTATTGATAAGATGTGACATAGAGATTCCTGTACAAAATTGTCAAACGCGAGCTAAATTTTTTACCAAGTAGCGTTCATAAAAAATAATAACAGATTTAGTAAAGTTCTTGAAAAATAAGTTCACATGCACCTTTAATATTCTTAAATTCGTTCTGGTCTAATAAAAAAATGGATAGTTATGTTTAAAAAAGTCGACTTCTATTTTCATACCACTTTTGATGGCTAACATAGTAGTGCACGGGATAATTTGAAAGTTAAACCTGGAGTATGGCGGTTAGGTTTTTTCACAATTTTTAAAACAAATAACTTTGCTTTATTTTAAATTTAATGTTTTTTAGACAAAAATTGTGAAAAAAGAAATAAATAAAAATTTCATATTAGCAGCACTATGGAAACTACAGCCAAGTTAACAACATCGACAACTGCCTACATTATTTTCCCTTCACAAACATGAACCCAGGAAGTACTATCAAGGATCCTACCCAAATATCACATAATATATGGATGAAGAAAATTAACCAATGCAAACCAGTTCATTAGAAAATCATGCGACAAATAAAAGAAGTAATTCATACGTTGCCACACCCACAAATACTCAATCATCCACTCCAACAGAACCAAATACCTTAACAATTCCAGAAAATCCCAAGAAGTAGAAAAATAATGATGAAAAATATATGACACAAATTGTGAATTTCAATGAGAAGAAGTAGAAAATATTCGATATTTCATAAATAACCACAACCCACTCATCACAATTTTTTAAACAAATAACTTTGCTTTAAATTTAATCTTGAAGACAAAAATTGTGAAAAAAGTGCTAAAAACAAAAAAAAAATTCATCTCAGCGGCGAAGCGAACCACCATACTTCAGGTTTAACTTTTAAATTATCCCGTACACTACCATGTTAGCCATCTCCTAATCGATTAAAATCATCCGAAAGTAGTATTAAAATGGAGTTCGATTTTATTAAACATAAATATCCATTTTTTCATTAAACCAGAGCGAATTTAATAAAATTAAAAAAGCATGAACTTATTTCCAACGATCTTTCCAAATCTGTTATTATTTTTCATGATCGCTATTTGGTAAAAACTTAAGCTCGCGTTTTGACAGTTGTCGGATATTATAAATAACAGTGTATACGCATCATAAAAAGTTGATAAAACTTTTTTGAGTAATAACAAAAGAAACATCAATATCAACGGCTGCTGAGGCCGCCGCCATTTACTGTGTTGAAAAAAATTATGAAATATAAAATAATATGTTGTGGATTTTTAAACATATCATAGAAACTTGATACAACTTTTTTTTAGTAAGTACTCTAGTAACAAAAAAATTACATCAATACCAACGGCTCCTGAAGCAGACTCTATTCAGTGGACAAAAATGTCTAAATATCAGTCTCATGTTAACTTGGTGGACACGAATTTCGTGAAAGGAAGGAAAATCTTATCCTTTGATTATTTTTGTTTATTTATAAATGATAGCAAAATTAAAACTATGCATCACCACATCAATGGTCGTTAGTCCCAATATGTGCGTTACCTTTTGTAAAAAGGTCTGTTCCAATTGAGATGTAAGTATAAACTGTCATGGTATCGTATGGAATACAGCATAAACTCAAATTAGAGATGGTCCTTGTACTAACACATTAATTTAGACGTTACGCGTTATGTCAGTTCCGCCAATAGGCATGATTACTGATTTTGAAAAACTGCTTCACTATGTTTTCACGTATATTTCTGTAAGAAAAAAAGTTTTTAAAGGAAAAACTCAACTTTCAACAACACATTTCAAATTATGCGCCAAAACGCTATAATGGTAATGGCGTCTGTCTATAACATAATCAATTCGTAAATACTATTTATAGGTGATATGTGTCGATAGGTTGATGTTTGAATCATTGATATTTGCGAAAGTTCGACGTCACTCTCTTATGATTGGATTTTGAGATAAGGCGGATGGTAAGATTTTGTGCTTATATTTTTACTTTGAGAAATGTTATCACACATGTAAAATGAAAATAGGAGATTCTTTAGAATTTCTGTATCTTATATAATTATATCAAATCAATTGGGAATTCAATATAGGCTATACTCTATCTGGTGGCAGTAAAGGAACTATTTCTTTGTACATTATTTTATAACCCTGACATGAAATTTGTATAATAAATATAAATAACAATACTTTTAAAACTATGAATATAATAAAAAAACGAAAAAAAGCCAAAGGCAACGTCTAATTTGAAATCAAACAATGGAAATGTCATGTAAAACATATTTGAGGTTATACACAATGAACAAAGAAATAGTTCAGTTGACGCTGCGATCTTAATTTTAATCCCCATTGTTTTAGTGATTTTTAGTGACTGTCATCTTGCCTATTCCTTTTATTATCATTCCGCTCTCGGTTGATACAGTTTTTGAATCTTCCAAATAGAACAATAAAAAAATCATTTGGAATACTAAATAAATACAGAGCTGGACAAAACGATATCATCACCAATGGACGAGTTCTATACAAGGGAATTGCTGCCAACATAACGAGCAAAAAAATACTGAAAAAGGTTAGTCGCATAAGGAAGTGTTTTTTCCAATCCATGTTTAGTTTTTCTTATATGTTTTGAGTGCCTTTACCACCCAAAAAGTTTGGAGGTATTTTTAGTTTGGGGTATTTTGCATCTTACAGTTGACGAAACACAAAGAACACAAACAAAGCCAAATAAACATGTATAGACAGCTGTCATTAGTTGTTCGTCAACTATAAAATTCCCCAAGCTAAATTGACCTACAAACTTCTCGGGTAAAGCTCCAAACTTTTCGGGTACAACATGGGTGGTAAAGGGACTCAAAATATATAAGAAAAACTAAACATAGATTGGAAAAACCACTTCCTTATGCGACTAACCTTTTTCAGTATTTTTTTGTTCATTATGTTGGCAGCAATTCCCTTGTATAGAACTCGTCCATTGGGACAGACGTTTTAACGATCCAAACATACACGTAAACATAAATAAAATTCAACATTGTGGTAATAGTAATAACACTAATCTCCAGCTCCAGCATGAGCGCTATTCTGTAACACGTTTCCGAGAGAAATCGGTATCGGTAAGACTCAGTTATCGACAGCCGTCGGTAAGTCGCAAGTGCGGCATTCTGTGTACCTTTTCACCGACCGATATCGCGAATTTGAGTCGATAAGGATCGGTATGTCTACCGTGATCTCATGAACACCTCGGTAAGCGTTGTCGAAGGCATTTTCATATACTAGAAAAATATAAATGTGACAAAATATTTATATTAGAACCTTCCCAACTTCTCACCTTTCTCAGAATTAGGCTATTGTAAGATAATAATAGTTATTTTTATTAATTCTTAACAGACTGGCTGCTCATCTTGGTTATCTATGGACTTGAGTTAAAAGAAGAGCATGGAGAAAGGAAGACAATCCTTATGACTTAAATGACGATTTTTAAGTTCTTAATGTTAATAAACATGAATTGTATCGTTCATGCTAACAGATAAAATATATGTCACTCACTATCAAAAATATCGATACCGACGACTGTCAATGCCGCGTACAGAATAGCGCTCAGCTGGTACAGCTGATTGATGAAATTGACAGATTGCGAAAAAGCTTATCGAACCATGCGGATTACACAAGTACGACAAGGAAAATATGATAAAATGAGCTTGAAAGAGAGAGAAAGAATAATTGTGGGCGGTCATCGAGGCGTGAACTTAGTTCTAGAGGCCAGAGGCCGAATGTTGTTCGCTTCCCTATTTCAACCGCTGTCCGCGGTTGCCAGAAGCGCATATCAGTTTGTACAAATGATATTTTTGTCTCGTTATCGTTGACTTTTTTTGAAGTCATGCATAATAGGTAAAACTAAACACGCCTCGATGACCGCCCACAATTATGCTTTCTCTTTCTTTCAAGCTGATTTTCTCATATTTTCCTTGTCGTACTTATGTAATCCGCATGGTTCGATAAGCTTTTTCGCAATCTGTAGAACAATATATTTACAAATAAAAAGAAGGACAGAAACTACTTTAGACAAGGATAGAAAGCTACCAATTTCAGTAACCGTGCTGCAGGTCTCGGTATGTGATATTTTGAAAGTTCACTTTTGTTTCCTTTATTAGAACTAAAATCCTAAAAAAATATATATTAAGTAAAATAATCCCAATCACCATTTTGTTGACACTTTCACTTTGGACACTTTTACTTTGACAAGCAGAAGCTAGATTCACACCAGCCAATGTATGATTGATTTTGTATATTTTCATTTTTAATCACTCAAAAGTTGATATACTAGGATATTTTATAATATTTATCGACATCGAAGGATAAATATTGCAGTGTAATGTAATTTATAATAGTTTAAGCTATTTTATTCCATTTCCCTTATGCAGTGGCGTAACTGCCTATGGGCTAGGCGGGGCAGTGCCCCGGGGCCCTCAAGCTCAGGGGGCCTTCGAATCCTTACCAGATGACAGGTTGCAACCCCACTTTAATCATGAAAACTCAGTTGAGAGAAATTCAAAAGTTATGCCTAGGGAATTCCCCTAATTTCTTTCTGTAGGTTGGCAGTGTTGTCAATTTGACGGATAGTGATATGTGCGTTTTATTATTCATCGATGTGCGTTTTATTGTTAATTCGAAAGATTTTTTTTCGAGAACGGTTAAAAAATTAATGCTGTATCAGGAGTAAGTAAGCTAATATGTCAATAAACTTTTTTGTACTGGTCAATATAGAATATAGTGGTTCAATTTTATTTGATTTTACCGCTCATATTGATGTCCGTTAAGTCAAGAAGTCGTGTCAAATCTATAGATTTCGGCTAAAATGGCAACAGTGGTAAAGTATAACCAATGTTAATTTGATGACCCATATTTTTAATCCCATTGAAGAAAAAAGCCGCCCAATGGCGTACATAAATGCCTGGATATAGACGAAGTCATTGATACTTTTGCGAAAACTAAAGCTAGGAAAAAATTTTAAATATAATTGTTATTTAGTCAGTTGGTAGGCCCGACCTTTATATAATAAACCCTTGAATCTTCTCTATTTCGTTTCATTAGCCAAACCTACACCAAGTATTAATTGTAATTTATGTTGTTACTGTTTAACATTTTTATTACCTGCCCTGCGGTGCACAAAAAAGAGCTTAAGAAGTTAAGTAGCTTATCTTTTTGAAGTATTTGTATATTTCATATTTTTATTTGATAAAACATAATCAGTTAACATAGCAGTGGAGCCCCATTTTTTAATTTGCCCCAGGGCCCTTGGTTCCTAGCTACGCCACTGCCCTTATGTAAAAAGTCTTGTAGTTCTCGCGACCGCAGCGACTCGATGCGCGGGTGGTGGCGCAGAAACGTTATGCCGTATACCACCCACAGACCAAAAAGGTACCAAAGTTAGATTGACGTCATCGTTTTTCGGAACGAAATCGATTGGTATGTAATTGACAGACCAAAGCGGGACGAAATCGCCTTATGATTGTTATGTTATATATTACTAATGGATGATGCGATAATTAATTTGGCGGCTATAGGATCACTTGAAGAGGCCGAAAACTTGGCACAACACGGTCGAGTATTAAACGAGCAAATTGATCCGTTTGTAAGTCTTGTAGAAAATAAATTCATAAAAAGTTATAGATTAAACAAGACAACAGCCGAGCATGTTATTAATTTGGTGTTCCCATATATTGAGAATGTTCCTTTTGATTTGCAGTGAAATGACCGCTTCTTTGCTTTTCCATTTTTAAAAATGTATATTTTGCTAATTATTGAAACTGACACTTCAAACTTTAAACACAAGGCAGGAATATTGCAGGGTTATTAGAACTCTACAGTTGTTACCGTATAAATTGCGACGTCACGTATGGTCATTCGAATTTCAATTCCGCATACGAATTTTAATTCCATGACGTCTTGAAAATACGTTAGGACAATATCAATCGAATTGTTTCATTCGAAATCATTCGAACACGAAATATTTCGACTGAGAACGAAAATACACCCCTAGGTCTAATTTATTTTTAATGATTTACCGTCTTCCCGAATTTGGCTTCTTAAACTTTTAATCTTTAGATCTAGCTTTATTCATAATCTAATTACTAATAAAAAAGTAAAATCGATTTTAAAAATTACAACAAGTGTTCAGTATGAGTCAATAGATGTGTGCTTGTATCACTTAAAACGTGAATTTAGGTCACAAAAGAACCTTAAAAATTTAAAAGTTAATTGTTGCATTTATAACTGAAAAAGTTTATATATATTTAACAAAAAATGGCCGCATTAACCATTAAACTTAGTATGCACGTGAGTTAACAAGTGTAGTGTCAAAACTGAAACAAAAGAGGGAGTTTGGCTCTGGCAAGAATACGAACAGCAGTGATTTAATTACTCTGAACAAATCTTGCTTAAATAGTGGATTTGAAGTTTATTTAAAATAAGTTACTTATTACTGTAAACTCCAACAGATCATAATAAATTCAAGTTATTATATTATACATCGTCATTTTTGTCAAGTCAAAAAAAAGTTGGTGATACCAGACGAGTTTACCAACATTAATTAGTGAGACAGGTCCGTAGTCAGGAGTATATGACCCATATAACTTGAACTTATTTGATATGAATGAACTGAGACCAGAGGTTTCTGCCCATAAGAGCCCCTCAAATATCCAAACTGCACCAGCTCCCTCCAATAGTTATGCAAGAGTGACCAGCCAAGATACCCGTCCCGTATTTCCAGATAAAAAGCATGCTATCATTTTAAATGCTACAGATAATATTAATTTCGCAGATTATATAATTGCCATTGGAAAGTTAATTGGCCCTAAATAGTATTTTATGCAACGAACATGTAATGATAGCCATTAAGACACGAGCATATTGTAGGATACGAAACGAGCAGCAGGCGAGTTTCGTATATAATATGCGACTGTATTAATGGCCATTACATGTAAGTTGCATACAATATTTTTTCTACTCCGATTAATAAAAATTATTTAACCAATAATTATTAGTTAAATTAATTTTAAAAATAGTTACTTTTGAAAATCAAAATTATTTGACAGCTATCAAATTAAGTGTCTGTTCGCCTGCAATAAAAGTGTAGCACTGAGCTATATAATTTTGAAGAATTCAGGTCTATCTGTGAAAAAATACGTGTAAAATTACTAAATTTGGGAATATCTATGTATATTGCATTTGTATACTGCAAGAAGCATTAAAACATAATTAAAATAAATAAAATCGTATAGCTTTCGTACACTTCGTACACTTTTATTGCAGGGAACAGACCTAATATGATTAATTTCAGAAATGTCAACCAGGTATCCATGGCCATATTAAATATTGTGCGAATGTCGCATTCCTATTGGCTTAAAAATCTGTATTATAATGAATATCATTATGATACAGATTTTGGTCTTTTAATAAGTATATTATAAAACAGGAGTAGAAAAAATATAATCTTCTGCTCCAATGGAATTTGCGTCTACTTTTCATCTACTGAAATTGTTAACACATTCCTTGAAAATTTTGGTGGTATAATAATCAACGACCAATTCATCTCAGCTAGACGTCTTATAACTCCTACAGTGTATAATTATATCTAACGTCTGTCCATCGATCCCACACGCACTTATAGAAGATGAACTGAAAAACCAAGGTCTAAAGCTATTATCCCCAATCAATTTCCTACGTAGTAACATCCCTAACCCGGCAAGTTTATATTTCTCCCCTACCAACTGCTACTGTTATTCCAGAGTCCCTCACTCTTACATTTGATAATACTACCTACAGAATATTTCTATCGAGTGATGACCTGACCTGTTTCAAATGCAAACAGCTAGGACACATAGCTACCCAGTGTACAGCCTTGATTCAAACAAGTACATCACACACTAATGAAACAGAATCGTCACAAGACGTTTCTACAGCAGCATCAACAATTACTCAAACTCCAAAACAACCTGACGAGCTTTCTATGGACATCCTTCAATCTACATCAAAACGAACCTACGATGAAATCCAAACCCAGACTGATGATGAATCAATAAATGTTCCCAAAGAATTTCAGCATCAAGGAAAAATAACCAAAAAACAGGAGGACCCACCCAACAAAAACTCAAACCAATTTCAAACTTCCAGAAAACATCAAAAGAAGTACAACTCTTGAAAAACAAGTCCTTCCCCTTAAAGATCATATTGAATCGAATCCATCCGTATATCCTCTCACATATGCTGAATTGAAAGACTTTTATGAAAACACCAAAGGCTCTAAAGATATCTTAAGTGTTGCACGTCAGTACACAGAAGATATAGAGGGATTGATAAATATGTTGACTAAAATATACTCTTACTTGGAATACAAAAGTAGGAACACGAAGCTGAAAATTTTTTTTCAACAATACAATAACTATTCCAAATTTAATATGACCAACACACTGATTATTCAGTGGAATATAAATGGATTCAGGCCACACTTTGAAATGCTGCAAGTGTTAATTAATGAGTACAAACCTTCTGTAATATGTCTCCAGGAAACTAATTTTACAGAGAAACAAAAAGGATCTCTGAATCACTACAAAGCTTTCCACCATATCCGAAAGAATGTAAACAGAGCAAGTGGAGGGGTGAGTACTTTTGTCCACGAGTCCCTTGAATGCAAAGAAATCAAAATGGTACAAAATGACTTTGAAGTATATTTCTTCTATAAATAGTTCAACACCAAGCAGCACTGTTTGGGAAAAAATACGAAGAATAAAAGGTGGGTCAAGCAAAAACTATAGTATTATTCACCTAGTTCACGACAATAATATCTATAGCCAACCTTTAGAAATAGCAAATATTCTTGCTGATATAACGAAAAAAATAGTAGTGACGCGTTATAAATATTACATTCGATCTCATTTAGATTATGGAGCAATAGTGTATACATCAGCAAACAAAAAAGCATTAACAAAACTTGATGTGATCCAACGCTCAGCATTACGATTAGCAACAGGAGCATTTTACACTAGTACAAGAGAAAGCATTCTTGTAGAGTCAGGAGAAATGCCACTAAACTTACGCAGAGAACTAAGCTTACAATACTCAATAAAGGTACACTCAATTAAATCTCATCCAGCAAAAAATGTCACTTTCGCCAGCAAATTCCAATCCCTTTATATCACCCATCCCCGAATAACTCCGCCATTCTATGAAAGAATGAATAGAGCATGCCAAAAATACATCATTTATCCACCAATTTACAATTGTTCAGATGAGGCCACGCCAACCTGGACCCTCCAAACCATAAGATGTAACCCCACCAAAATAATCCTAAATAGCTTTAAACACATACTTACGAGGTACCAGAACTACGAAATTATATACACAGATGGATCAAAACTTGAACACGGGACATCGTTAGCAGTGGTAACAAACAGTAGCACCTCTGGATACAAACTACCTGATGATTACTGTATATACTCAGCGGAACTTTATGCTCTTTATAAGGCGACACAGTACTGCATCGATCATATTTCAAAATCCTTCCTCATAATCACTGACTCACTAAGCACTATCGAGAGCATCAAACAAATGTATCCAACCAATTACTTAGTTATGCGAATTAAAGAGCAAATACATGACATCAGTTCAAATAAAATGATAGAAATACTTTGGGTACCTTCATATATCGGAATCGATGGAAATGAACGTGACAGACTCTAACAACTCAATACCATTCGCAGAATCCTCAATTCTCAGCTCAGATTTGAAAACTTTCAGAAAAAAAATCGGCGACCACTGGAAAGAGCTTTGGACACATTCTTCAACCAAGCTGAGAGAAATCAAGAAATCCACTTCACCTGCCGAGAACTAGAAGAGCAGAGACGATTCTCACACGGCTTAGAATAGGTCACACACGACTCACCCACCAACATCTACTCTCCAAAGACATTCCACCAATATGTGACATGTGTAATGTGCAACTAAGTGTATCACATATATTAGTGCAGTGTCCTAAATTCAAATTAGAACGAGAACTTCACGGTATTAAAGGGCCGTTAGAGAACATATTAAATGAAAATCACAACATAGAAAACGTATTGGGGTTCCTCAACCAAATTAATCTTTGTTCTCCAATTTAAGTTACCAACCACATAACTGTATATATTTTATTGTAAACTAAAAGCTTGTTACCTGTATTGTCCCACTGCTAGTAACCCTTAGTGGTTGATGCAGTTAGATATTAAAATAAAAATGAAACAAAAGAATACAAAATCCATTATAGGAGATTTAACTGAATACAGTGAACAGACGGTTCTTGTAGCATCAAATAAAGTAATTGATGAACTAAAAAAAGATGCCGTAACAGAAAATGGTAAATCCTATTAAAATGTTAGATATGATTTTTTTTAGCATAATGACTTCCTCCACAAAAAAACTGGTTTCTTAGGAAACGAAATTATTGAAAGGATATGTACATATAGGACATATGGGTAGGAGTTTCAATAGAATTGGGAAACATTGTTTGGAATTATTTTAGAAGTGCGTGATTTGAACATAAAATTATTTTATACTTCTCAAATTCTTTCTTAGTATCTGCTGTAACATTATCAAACATTCTCGAATATGAAACCGTCCGTTGGTGTTGTCTGGTGAATATTTAAGTGAACTAATACAGTAAAAATGGTCAATAGAATAAAATTGTCAAGTAAGGTAGATTATAAATCAAATATACACAAATATTTATGATCTAATGGGTTTTTCAATGAAACTTAGAGGCAGATGAAAAAATCTGAGACAATTTGAAATATTCAGCTAAATTATAAACAATAAAAAAATGCACTCTCCATTCTTTTCATAGTGACTTCAATTTCATAAGAAATCTTATAATTGAACATACAAATTATATAATTAACACATCTGGAAAGTCTTGAAATGGTCGTATAACGATTTTAATATATACACAACCTCAAGACTTTACATAATATAAAAAATCATTTTCTCCAAATAAATATTTAAATTCAAAAACAATCTAGACGTTTACATATTGGGTTCTTCAGGTGGCTGCTGATTATTAACATTTTCGATATCCGGTAAACCTCCTACGGCGCCTTCATCGTTTTCAGGCAATAGTGGCGCATCACCCTGTTCTGCCGGCATATTGGGCTGAATAGCTGCCATCATCGATGAAACTATTGGATTTCCTCGAGAATCAAGTTCTAATACTGGATCAGCTGTGGCCTCAGCTAAATTTGTGACGCTTTTGGATTTCACGCATTGAAAATCTACATGACGACTTTTTGCTTCTTCCTTTTCCCACGACATGTGGATAAATGGGCGCTGAACGTAGTTGTAGATTACCTCTGCACGACCCCCGGGACGTTTTTTTACCTTTTCTTTATATGTTGGATAACCTAAAACAAGAGGAAAACTTTACTTTTCTTTGATATAATTTTAAATTTATCAAACAAAATCAGCTCCTATAAACTTTACGGAAAAAGGTACCAGCATGAATTTCCAGTTAAAAGTTTTGGTTATGATTTATGAGTTAAAGCCCTAATTCAAACTTAATAAGTCTCCCAGTAAGTATAAGTTGGCAGTTGGAATATGCGCGAACATGCCTGATTAACGATAGATATATAGAGTTTGTTCAGCCATCCTTTGCCGTTACGTCATAACCTGTGACGTATTCTGCTGTTTTACGTTTGTCTTTAGTTGAATGCCATTTTCGTCAGTGTCTATAGCCTGGGAAGTAGTTATTACTTCTTAGTTGAACGGTCACTGTTTTTGAAAAATATGTATCAATCTGCGATAAATGAAAAACTATATAATATTGTTTCGATGTAGTTATTTCATCAACGTTATACGTTATCGGTTATTTTGCTCATGCGCAGTAGTAAAAAAATAGCCGCAGGCTTATTCTGTAAAAACAACAATTATATTGCAGCTAGCAACCATTGCGCAATCAGTCGGAAAATTGGTATCCAGTGGTTTTGTTCGGGGTTGTTCTCTCCAATTGAGTTTTGTTTATTGAAGCCACATGCCATATTTTTATAGATAAGATAATGAACACAAATAAGTTTCTAAAAACATCTAGATTTATACACATCTACGCCTATAGTAAATTTCGCGAATTTGGTATGACGAATTCGATAAGGCAAATGAATGTAGCAAGAAAATAAAAAATACCATCTAATAGTATATGTTTTCACGAGTAATTTGCATTTTGAAAATTTGAAAAAGCTGTGGTAGAAGCCGAGAATTTTTTTTTTTCGAAAAATCCATTTTTCGGTCGAATTTTGACGTTGAATTGCCGATAAGTTGAAAACAAAGCATTTTTCGAAAAAATATCAAGAGTCAAAAAGTGTTTATTTTTATCCATTTTACATCAAGAAATGATAAGCATAACGATTTTTCCATTTTCCGTAATTTTGCAAGTTTTTGGTTAATAACAAATGACTGTGCATCTTTTTATGGGTGCACGTTCGCCTAAGGGGTTAATGGATGAAAATCTGATGGGTCGTTTGACAAAGGATATAGAGGTCTGGAGTTAAGAATTGCTTCCACTTAAGAAAACACGGTAGTAATTTGTTCGAAATTGAACATTGACAAACCCACGATTTTGTACAGGTGACGTTTAGCACTGCGAATACCTGTTTCCCAGAGCCCACCCCAACTTGGACTTTTGGGTGGTATAAATTTCCATTGAATCTGATTGTTCGCCAGATAGCGATGGATCTCATCCATGTTATGAGTAGAAGAAAAGAAAAGTTTTAATGCTGAGAGATGATTGTTGGCTCCCACAAAATTTGTGCGTTATCACTATAAATTATGGATGGGATTCAACGCCAACAAGAATGATTTTATGGAGAGATCGGAGACAACCAAGGTGAACCGCTTTGGTCACCATGCACACAAACAGGGATAACACTATAAAGTGGGCGAGTTTCGACGAGATGAGATTTTTATTAAGAAGGGACCTCCGAAGTCTATGCCAACGTTCTGAAAAGGTCTAGACATATTGATTCTGTCTCTAGGGAGATCTGCCATTATTTGATGGGCCGTTTTAACTTTAAATCTTTGACAAATAGTACATTTGGATATAATGCGTTTAATTTCCCGAAGTCCGTTCAGAGGCCAGAAGGTTAGTCGGCAGTTAGCAAGGACATTTTGAGGTCCACCATGACCTAAACTGATATGTTCTCTTTGTAATATTAAAGAATGATGTTGCTTTTGGATGATAGGAGGATAGGATGTTTTTGATTGTAGTCAATATTTGCATACGATAGCCTCCCTCCAACACGCATGATAGAGTTTGAGTCCAGGAAGGGATTTAAACAGAGAAGAGTTATTTTTTAGGGATTTTAGCTCTAAAGGGAAAAACTGATTTTGCGTTTCTTTTATTATGAAGTTTTGAGCTTCGTTCAGTTCTGTGACTTGAATAGGACCGGTAGTCCTTGAATCAGCGCCACGAGCATTGTTGGTGAACCTGAACAGGTAAGCTAATATTCTTCGTATTTTCGAGTACGATGAATATTTGTTGAACATTGTAATCCAATAAGGGATTTCAATTGGATTAGTGAGTAAACAAGTTTTTTTTGTTTCTGGGGGTGTTGGTATTGGTTTAAAAGTATTGATTGAATCATAAGATATTGTGGGGTCGGATAAGAAAGTAGGTCATTGAAACTAAAATTTGTAATGTTTTTCAAGGAATTTACCTCTGGATAATAGATCGGCAGGATTGTGAGACGATTTTATATGACGCCATTGGTAAGTTTTGGTGATTTCTTGTATGCTTGTAACCCGGTTACCTACATAGACTGACCATTTTGAAGGATGGTCTTGAATCCAAGAAAGGGCGACTTTAGAGTCGGACCACAGGTTAATAGAGTCGAAATTCAATTTATTATTGAAAATGACAAGCATTCTCTCAACTAGTTGGGATAATAGCAACATGGCACACAATCCCAATTTAGGAATTGTTATTATTTTGCTTATAAGAGCTATTCTAGACTGAGAAGCAACAAAAGTACTGTGTATCGAATTGTCTAAGTATGTAGACCGAACATATACATTACAACCATAAGCTATAGAACTTGAATCACAAAACCCATGTAATTCTATGGATACTGTGGGCTAGTTCAAAAATAGATACCGTTGTATGGTTAGGTTTGATAACCTTGATAGATCCATTAAAAACTCAATCGTGGATAATATCCGGGTCAGTGATTTGTTGATCCTAGTTCACCCTGGACATCCAGAGTTTTTGCATTATCAATTTCCCCTTTACAATAAACGGATTGATTAATCCCATTCCTTTTTGTCAGTGCCGAAGTATCGAGGGGACCAGGAGATGATATTTGAAACAAATCATAGGTGGATGACCATGATAACCCCAGGATTTCACATGACTTATCCAAGTCGAGATCTAAGTCTATCTCACGGTCACACAATGTTGGTTTGTGAAATATTCTGCAAAAATTCTTGTGAATTAGATCCTATCTTGTGAAGAGAAAAACCGTGTTTGTTAAGAGCTGAATTCGTTATAAAGTACTGGAAGTTCAGAAACACAATCCACTCCAGTGATAATATCATCAACATAGGTTTATTGTAGTAATGAAGCTGCTGCTTTAGGAAGTTGTGAATTGTTAAGTGCAATGTCTTTAAGTACCCTGCATGCCAGGGAGCTCTTTTAACCGAAAGATACGAAAGTCCTAAATCGACAAAGTATATCCATCAACACAGGCTGTACTCTAGGACCTCTCAGCGATATATCATTAGAGGAAACAGAGGAACTGGATCTAGATGAAAAATCAAACACAACACGAAGTTTTGTGCTAGTGCTGTGTTCTCGGAGAACACATAAATGGGGAAGAAAGTATTTATGTTCATTATTACAGTTTGTTAGTGTCAACGGAACATATCTCGCATGACCTAATGATATGTAGTCGTCTATGAATTGTTTGTAATCATGCGCTAATTGAGGATTAGATTGTAGTTTTTTTTCTAATGAAAGAAATCTATTTTTTGCTCTCAGGAATGTGTCACCTAGCGTGGTGTGGACTGTAGGAGTTACTAGTGGCAAGTTCACTTGATATCTACCGCTGTTACATATTTTCGTAGTTGATTCGAAAATTGTTTCAGCTAATTGGTCTTCTTCTGGCAAGAGCGAGGGGTTGGCCAGCGTCTCTTCTTGTAACCATAATCTTTCAATTAGGTTTTCAAGATTTTGGTCTTGAAAGGAAGTCGAGGTTGAATGATATGTTATTGGATGATGTTGATTGTCATGTAGACAGGTATTTGGAACTGTTCCTGAAATTACCCACCCTACATGCGAATTGAATAGAACGGGGAGATTTTTTCCTAACCTTATGAATCCTGGTTTTAGCAATGAGCAGTAAGTTCCGGCTCCTATTAACATTTGGATTGTTGAAGGTTCAAAATAGGTGGCATCAGCCAGATTATTTTTAATTTTGTTTGTTAGGTATGACAAGTGAGTTGTTTCTTATTCTCATTTGTGGGAGAGCACCGGTGATTTGTTTGACACATGACACATTATATGATGCACATGATGAATTGTCGTCGTACTTCGATCTGATAGTTACATTTACTGTCTTATTGACCGCGTTAGTTCCATTTAAAATTCCCGAAATTTGAAGATTGAATTGTTGCGTTGGGAGTTCTAAAAAGTCAGCTAATGAATTTGTGATGAATGATGTTTGGCTACCGTTGTCTAATAGCGCTTTTACCGGGATAGGAGGACCATTTTTCGGATGAATCAGTACTTGAACTGTTGCTAACAGAATTTGAGATTCTTGGGTGGAAAAAGTAGAGAATAATGCTTTTATGTCTGGTGGGGGTTTCGACGTATCTATTTCTGGTCACGTTGAACATGAGGGCGGAGAATTAGAAAAAAGTGGCTGAGTGCTTACGTTAGGGATTGGTTGGTCGTTGTGTATTAACGTGTGATGACGTTTTGAGCATATTGCACAATTTCTACTTGATTTGCATTGCTGTGTCCTATGATTAGTTCCTAAACAGTTGTAACAGAGATTGGTTTTTGCTATGGTGTTCCTTTTTTCGATAATGGACATTGGCGTGAATGTAGGACAAGTGTAAATTTTATGTTGCGGATTATGACAAAAAAGGCATTCATGCTGCAGCTCTGGTTGGCGCAGATTGTATTTGACTTGATTTTCTGTGGCATTGTTTTCAGCTGGAGGCAATGATTGATGATTAGCTAATATCGAGACATTTTTCAAAGGTTTTGAAACAGGTTTCGAGTCGAGGCTAGTTACGTTTTCTAAGACTGAGCATTTATCATGAAGGTATTCAAACAAGCTCTCTAAGTTTGGTAATGCGTTTTTATCGGATTTTTCTTCGTAATCTTTTTTCGTGTGATAATCAAGTTTTTGTTGCAGCATAAAAACAATTAAAGAATTTAGTAGCTCCGTATCTAATAACTTAAGGTTTTTTAATGATTCAATTACTTATTGACTAAATCTCAAGTGATCTAGTATCTTAACAATGGCGCAGTACATTTGCTTATTGGAGGTATGTTTACTGGGAGTTTGATATTAGTTTTACCTACATTAGGTTTGATAAATTAATGAAGTTTCTAAAAAAATTTTTAAAATCAAAAATAAATTTGAACAGAAGTTCACCTAGATTTTTCACTTTTTCTGGGCTGAAAATAATTTGTAAGAGGTTAGGTTGATAAATTGATGGACTTTCTAAAAATTAAGTTTTAAAATCAAAAATAAAACTGAACAGGGGTTCGCCTAGATTTTTCACTTTTTCTAGGTTGAAAATAATTTTAAAGCTGTTTGATAAATTGATAAAGTTTTACATCAAAATTTCCCTTCCATAAAATCCGAAACACAACTGACGGACGTTCTGTATTATGCAAATGATAAATGATGGTTTACTTTCCAAACTGTCGTTCTAAAATTAAAATCTGTTATAGGTATACTCACGCTAATAATAATATACTCTTCCTTTTAATACCAGAACAATTTAAATTCATGACATTATTACTTTATATGCTTACCGGTTTAAACCTGAAAAATTTTAGTATTTCTTGTTAAATTCTTATTTTAAATTACATTATTTCTAGTTTTCACTATATTCCCGCACTTTACAAATTAATCCGTAATTCGCTTAACAGTTTCTTCTGGATCTATATGACCACTTTGGTTTTATTCGGGGTTGTTCTTTTCGATTGAGTGTTTTGTTTATTGAATCCATATGAATTTAATTTTTATAGATAAAATGATGAACACAAATAAGTTTATAAAAACATCTAGATGTATACACATCTACGCCTAGAGTTTATGATAGCCGATTGGTTAGAACCTGTCGGCGTTGTATCGGTTGAGGCTAATTGCCGCCTTTTTAATCATTATCACTCTTTTGCATAATTACACAATATAATACTACCTTAATCTTAAAGTCCTTCGCTGTATACTGTATCCTCTCTTCCTAGGTCGTGGTTCAACCTCCTACGAACCTGTGCGAATTAAATGAAAGTGCCGGTGTACTTTTTCTGGTATATTTCACACGTGGTATCCAATGAACAATGGATACAGGACACAAAAATGGTTTTCACAAATACTTATCAAGTTAACATACTGTATAGAATATTGGCAAATTACTTGAGCCACTGACTCACGATCAGAAATTATATAACTTTATATTGATTGATTAAACTATTTTATGGCATACATTTACCGCCATTTAGGTACCTCGTGCTAAAGCGAGAGAAGAAAGCGAAAAGAAAGGGGTTGTTAACTCTTTTTAGTGCTAAGCTGACTTCCCGTCTTTTACTTTGCGGCAAGTTCGTGCAACTTTCTTTTTTCTTTTCTACTTTCGCACCATCCATTGTAAGGGTAGGAGCGTAGTACCTGGTATGTAGGTACTCCTAGCCTTACATAGATGGCGCTGAGAGATTAGTTCTCAGAATTTAATTAATATTAAATATTCTGGTGGAAAGGAATTTCACCATTCTGTAAGGTAGATAAACGATACCGTACTCCGTTATTTACGTCGAAATAAACGAAACTTTATTGAGCATTAAGGTTTTAACATAATTGCCAAGTGTATTATGTTTATTTCGTTGAATAAAATGAATAAAATGAAAAATATGAAAAACTATTCAAAGTGTATTGAAACATTGCGCAAATAATTTTAAATAATATCAACGCCGATTTTTAACGTCAATTTTACCTGATGTATGCTATCAAAATATTCTAATTTGAAGAATAGCGCCCCTTAAGTAGTGGTCTATTAGACCTTGATCATTTCGACGTCTAATTATATTTTCTATATTATCCACAATTAATGTCATGAATTAATGTGCACTAATCAAATTGAACAAATAGAAAATTTGACGTTAGTTACAGCAAAAAAATAACGTATAACGTCGTTCACAGGTTATGGCTTCAAAAACTAAAATAATTAAAATTGACATCCGCTATTTTAGAAAGACTGCGCTTGCTCAGTTTAACGTTTAGCGTTAACGTATGTCAAAATTTTATGTGGCTTAAAATCTCTCTAATAATGTCCATATCCCACTAATTACGTAAATAACTATTAACAATAATTGATTCTAGAATTATATAATATGCTCGTATAGAAAAGTTAATCAAATCAGATACAACTTATAAACGATGCATACCTTCAATGCCCAATCGTATTTTTTTCAGTCCTCGGTCCTTTAAAACTTGTTTGGCCACATCCCTATTTTCTATATATTTGAAGAATCTATACATTGCAGTACTGTTAACCGTTTGACTATATTCTTCCCCCATCTGCGGCGGGTATTCTTCATCCCAATCCACAGAATCGTCATCTAATAATACAACGATGTGACATTCTCTATCACCTCTTTGTGCTGAATTTACCATTAAAGGCAGAATTAATTCTTCTAAAAATACTTCAAATTGGCACCTAGCACCTTCGTTAGAAAGTTCGTGTAAAAGACCACCTAGAAATGAAATTTTTTTTAAAGTTTTATTCAGTATATAAACAGAAAACTACATAAAAAAATAGTCCAAGTAAAATTGAGTTCTCTCTTATGGAGGAACTAGTGAGCGGATGTCGAGGAAATGGATTGAACCCTAGGTAAGGTTAGTTGTATGATGAGTGGGTTTATTGTTGGAGACAAGAGACGAGAGATATACACACGGGAAGGACACGAGCTAAAATGTGCTGCATCAAATAGTTAATTGGTGCCTCCAAAGTCTTCTGCTCTGTATGAGAAGGAATACCAGCTTTTCAGCGAGTGGAGAAAAACCTATAAGGTGGAAAACGGCATGAATGAGAATATCTTTTTGGCGTACTTATTGGATATCTCAAAAAAGATTAATCCTGCGACAATGTCAGCAAAATATTCGATGCTCAAGTCTATGCTGATGGTAGAAGAAAGAGCTGTTATTTCAAAATACCTAAAACTGACGGCTGGCTTTCTTAAAAAGGCAAGCAGTTGGTCATCATGCTAGCAAGTCAAAGTTATTACAAGAGAAGAGGTTGATAGATTCATAAAGGAAGTCCAAGAAGAGTATCTTTTTAATAATATTCATCTATAAAAACTATCAAAAATAGAAATTGTCAGCTGTTGTCAATACTAGAGAGTGTTGTGTGAAACTGGGCAGAATGTGACCAATCTACAGAATTACCAACTTAAATTCAAATTACTCCTTCTGGTTTTTAAATGAGGTTTAGCTCATACGGGTTCTTAGCTGGTTGGTTGTAGAAGTCTTCTGGAGTCATTTGGGGTCTATCATACAGTTTCTGCCTCCTGTAGTCGAATGTCTCACAGTTGCATAATATATGCAGAGCTGTTTCGGTATCCTTTTTGCATCTATCTTCTGCAGGTAAGGTCTCCGTTATACAGCCCTATTTTGTTCAGGTGCTCCGTAAGTAGCCCCGTTATGGTGCTTAGTTGGTTCCTGCTCATTGAGAGCAGTTCTTTCGCTATTTTTTCTTATGGTTCTTTTATAAATTTCTTTCCATGTATTTGCTTGGGCGTATTCTTCCAGTATTTTTTGTGTTGTTCTTATACCCACCCTTTTAACCATGACCTAGTTGAGCAGCTGGGACTACACCCAGCAGGTTCGGATCCGTTCAACAGGGTTGACGATCCTGCTCTTTAGAGTTCGTCAACTTTTTCATTGCCAGCGATTCCTTTGTGACCTGGGACCCACTCCAGTGTTACACTGTTCCGAGTCGCCAGTCTTCTCAGTTCTTCGCCGCATTCCCATAACAGCCGAGATGTTACCTTAGAGCTCTGAAGTGCTTTAAGATCAGCTGGACTGTCACTGTAGATTTTGATCTACCTGTTGTGGTGAGGTAAGTAGTAACAAACATTTCAAAATAATTTATATATGTATACAAGGTAATGTCATACTTTTTTTACCGAACCGAAATAATTAGTACCGTATGCTCCCAATTTTTTTGCTTAAAACTCGCAACAATTTCGGAGATAACAACCTTTTTCCCAAAAAAGTTGAATTAGCACTTACCTAATCGCAACTTTATAAGATTTAAACCTAAAGCTTTTGGAATTACCAGTGTACAAAAACAAAGGACTGAAGACTTTTTTATTATATTATCCCCTTCAACTTTGCTATTCACTCCCTGAACCTATAATTTCCGTCGTTTAAAAGTTATTTGGGAAAAACACATTTTTGGTAAAAATCTCAGTAGATAATCGATTGATAGTCTTAATAATGTTTTTGTTTTGAAGATACCAATTATACAAGTTTTTAATATTAATGAAAGGCCAACACTAACAGCAATTCAAGTTTATTTAAAAATTCTCCGGTTTTATTTTATTAGGTGCTCGAAATGTCTGCCATTTTCTATTATACATAAATCTACTCGTTCGTTAAATGATGCCGGTAAGTTTCTTAGCATCTGAGATGTAATAGATCTGAATGCTTGTACTATTCGCTCCTTCATAGTTTTAGGTGTTGTAGGTGGCGTTTGATAAACAAGATTCTTAACAAAACACCACTTGAAAAAATTAACTCACGTAAATAGTGGGCACCCGCTCCTTCATGTTGGTACCACATTGACTACCTTACAGCTAGAGGAACGATTTCATGTGAAAGAGGAAAATAATTAGTCAAAAAAATCTAGATACATCAGTTCATTCAAATTGTCTTCGAAAAAATACGGCCCAATCACATGTTCCCCAATTATACCTCCCTAAACATTTACACTCCATCGATCTTGGCTGTGTTTCTCTGATAATGTGGGAATTCTCTTTGGCACAGTAATGGAAATTAATGAAATGAAGCTTCATATAAAGAGTGAATAGCAAAGTTGTAGGGGATAGAATTCATTGATGAGTATTTACACAGGGTGTCCCGTTTGAAAAAGCTAAAATAACTTTCATTTAAATTTTGGAATGTTAAAATTATTCTAGACTATCCTGTACAGAATAAAAATTTCAAAGAGAGTCTAAAAAAATCATCAATCCTTTGTCTTTGTACATTCATTATTCTAAAGCTTTAAATCTTATAAAATCGTGGTTTTTTAAAAAGGGATGTGCAACTTCGAATTTTTTGGGGAAAATGTGGTTTTCTCCGATGTGGCAGGGAGTTTTACAAAAAAGATTTGGGAGTGTACAGTACTATTTCCGTTCCTAAAATGTGAAAAACTATGGCATTACATTCGAACACACAAACATAATTTTAAAATATTTGCTTATGGTTTTAAATGAAACTAACTGTTTCTAAATGACTCCACAATATATTTGAAAAAATGTGTAAATTGCAAGTAAATTATTGACAATTGTTTCGATAAATATATCATCATCAGAATGACAGAAGTTACTTTTGACATGATGTATACTTGATATATATTTGGCTAGTCCAAATAGTGCCTATCTAGTGATTGACTTAATATATATGAATAGAAAAAAGAAGAGAAGAATTTTCAAATAGTAGCTTTGATATTATTAGCCCTATGGGGATATTCTGGATATCTTTGTCCCATTTAAGATCAGTATAACTGTGCAATGATATAGGAAACCAGGAAAACTATATCTGCTGATCTTTACAATTATTACTTAAGAAGACAGTTTAATAATGGAGAACTTCCTAGATTCAGCTGTTCATTGAGGACTTCATATTGTGGGTCTGTTAAGTGTCTTCTAATTTCTAATTCTTCAAGGAAGTCCAGTTCTTGCTTCCTATCACAAACATGTAGTATTTCTGGTTCTGTGTTAGGTGTTACTGAATGTTTAGTGTCAAGTAGGTGTTTTGCATAATGTGATTTATCTGGTTGTTTTAATCTGTATGCTCGTAAGTGTTCACTGTACCTAATTTCAAAATTACGACTGGTTTGACCAAGATAGACAGCATTACAATCCGGACATTTAAGTTTGTATATCCCAGATTTTCTTAATGGGGTTATTTTTGTTTTTACATTTAGCAAATTTCTACCTACATTGTTTTCTGTTTTAAAAAAAATTGTTGTATTTGTTGCTGAAGATATTATCTTTGAAATATTGGAAATATTACCAGCATAAGTGATGGTTTTGTAATTTGTTACTTCTTTATACAATAAGAGTTAAAGAGCTACGACAGAGGTTTGCCGGACCCTATACTACTGAATTTCAATACATTTCTTGATTTCGTTAGTCGAAATGGGTTAGAAGTTATGACCCTAAAATACATCGAAGACCTCCGAAAAATGAAGATTGCCTCTTTTTGTATTTCTTAAAGAGCGGGCCTACACATCATCTGGGGCAATAAAAAAATTGCGGAATATTTGAAGTTGGAACTTAGTTTATCTGCTGCGGAACAATGCATTGAAAATTCCATAGAAGAAAAAATAAGTATAGACAAAGGCAGTTTCATCATGCGGGTCATACGATTCATCAAAGACATACTCTCAGTTTTTGTTCTCTTTTATTGTGTTTAATCATAACTACCAAATAAAATCCGTAACATGAATAAGACAGACTTATGCAATTTTTATGGGAAAGAAAAGTATATGTATTTAGTTTTCAGCAATTCTCAAAAGTCTTTCACCAGCTAAGTTTTTATTTAAATGTCAATTTTGTGACTTTGACAATTATTCAAAGCCACGATATGGATAATAAGAAGCAATTTTCCGGTTTTTTACATCCTGAAGCAAAAAAAAAGGTACTTAATCTGATAGATATTATTTCGAGAATGAAAGAAAAAGTGGCAATTCGTCAACCAGTGTAATCTCACATTTTGGTAACCTCTGGGTGACTATAGAAAGGATGATTAAAAATGGAGAAAATTTCATTCAGACCAAGCAACAAACTTTATCCACCGCCATAAAAGTGTCTAGTGAAGATTATGTCTCTAAAAGAATTCAAGCATTCAGCATGCAATGCAAGGAAATTCACATTGCACAGTTACTGATAATATTAATGGGCCCTTCCAGTAATTTTTTTATTGGTTTGAATTGAAGTATTTTATAAAAAATGTCCCCTTATTTTTTTAATTTTTTTTTGAGCTTGACTTCTATCCTAAAAAAAATGATCAAAAGTGCGGAAAGCAAGCACGCGGTTTGAACGTGACGTCAAAAAGCCTACGACCTTGAAAACGACAGATCGATATTTCCGTAGGGTTTGCAAAGTCTTCCTTGGTTTTTGATTTCAACCACTTTTTGTCATGACTACAAAAATCAAAAATGCCAAAATAGTATATTATATACCGCGGGACTGAAGTAGTACATTTAATCCTGAAGGTAAAGTTTATGGCCCGACCGCAGGGAGGGCCATAATTTACCTGAAGGATTAAATGTACTTCAGTCGCAAGGTATATACGATACTTTTCGTACTTCCGGTATGAATTTATTAATTATTTCAATAATTTCAATCAGTTTTTTCTCTCTTCAACTCATTTAATAAACTGTCTTTAAAATAAGTTACCATAGTAACATTGCGTTGTGACAGTTATAATTTAGAAACATTGTCATTACTAGTGTCATTGTAAAGAAACATTGTTATTGATAATTATTGGTATCATGAGTGAAGAAGGTGTATCTGATATTGATAAAAGAGCAGCCGAAGTAGGTGAAGAATTGTTACCACCGAAATCTAGAAAACTATACGAGCAGCAGTACGATGCTTTTAAAAAGTGATTTAATCGTTCCGGGAGTTTCGTCAATATTTAATCCCGGAGGGATTAAATGTGACACTTTAGTACCTGTCACAAGGGAGTGAAGTTGTCACTTTAGGCCAGGAAGTACGAAAAATAATTTATTTGTACATATTTTTTTTGACCATATGTTAAGGATCTTATGGGACTCAAATTATTAGTAATTTGTGCCAACTTAATGTCCCTCATTATTTTTTTTTACTCAGTATTTTCCAAATATTGAAGTCAACTTTTACAAATTTTTCAATAAAATGTCTAGTTTAATATCTCCAATTGCATCAATCGTACAAAAAAAAACTGTTACAGACAAAACTGTTATCTCAACAGACTTGAATTAAGCCTATACGGCTTTTTTAAGCAAACAAAATCCATGCTCAATGTCACAAGAAAAACTGAAAAAGAACTTTGCGTTTCAAAAATTGGCAATTTTTACAATAGGTATCTTTTTGTTCCCCTACCACGGTTTAAGGTCCACACTTCCAAAAGTTGTATTATTGGATTTGACACTCTCTCCTTAACAAAATTTACAATTTACCTCATGGATTTGATTAATTCGCGGAGAATTAATAAACAAGTCAATTCTTTAGAAAAAAAATCCAAACTTTTATACTCACGTAAATTTTGGCATCTAACAGTATTAGCATCGAAGGGCACAAGTAAATAATCACACGCTTCTCTAAGTTCTTGTACAGAGACAGATGGTGGACATTTAATAAGTCCCCCTTTATAATACTCCAAAATGGCCCTAAAAACAGAAGCAGGTATACCATCAGCAACTTCGTATTCTCCCCTCTCGTTTGTATGCGTGAATTCCAAAGAAGAACTGAACATTCTTCCCAACATGGTATTCGGATGTGCGGTAAATATAGTCGGATCCACTACGAAACGGGTATTATCGACAACCAAGGTAACCCTATCTTCTGCGTTGGTGATTCCTATCGCATTTGGTTGCGTAGAACATTGATTTTTTGAGTTGGCAGGCTGTAGAACTGCTCTGGATCTGAAAAGAAGCAGATCAGAGTACTCTGGGTGATGCTTTCCATATTTTTCTTGTCTAATGCGAGAATGTGATTGCTTAGGCGTAGCTACGGAGTGGCATCGAGATTCCGAGAGGGACATGGACCGTTGAACAAGGCACGATTTCGGCTTCGACAGTGATCCATAACTACGCAAAGCAATGTTTGTGTTAGTTGCAGTTGCTTGTTTTAGTTAAGACAGGTCACAAAAAATATAAAAGAGTGAATTAGAGAGAAAAAGTGTGATGGTTGTTGAAAATGTTTTATAGTTATTTTGAGGAGAAAATATGGGCCAAGATGATAGGGTACGCACACAAAGAAAGCTGGTTGCCTTGTTTGTATCAAGCGCTTATAAGCGCCAATAATTGTCCACTTTTTAAATGCACACGCCCATCATAGATAAGGGTGCGTTCACAAAGAAAGCTGGTTACAAGCGATTGTTGGCAAGCGCTGGCAAGCTCCAACCGGTGTGAGAAAAGTCTACATTGTATCAAGCGTGTGCGTTCACAGATAAAGCCTGTCCCGGCTAGCAAGCGCTTGCTACAAGTTCTGGCACGCACGCAAGAACGTTTTGTACTTGTTTTTCGGCTCTTGTTGACCGAACCAGTCAGTGAAGACAACTGTGCAGTATGGATGTCGATGAACTGATATCAAGTCTTTAGAAAAGGGGCTATTTGGGACAAACGCCTCAAACTACATGCTAATAGAGTTCACGTAGATAAGTTGTGGAAGGAGATAGGATGGGTATTCCCCAAACCTATCTCTTCCACGGTTAATTGCATGAACACCGACTTTCCTTCTGCGAATTTTTAATTCGACATTTTCAAGCAAAAATCACTCTTTATCACTTGAGAAAGACATTGTCTCAACGAGAGCTGAGAAAACACTAATCTTGAAATGCAAGCGTTTGTTGAGTACATACAACAAAATTCTCAAGCGGTTGCCAACAAGCGCTTGTAACCAGCTTTCTTTGTAAACGCACCCTAAAGCAGGTCGGTGCTTGTTGCCAACGCAGATCGGAACCTCGGAATGAATTTTTAATTATTGGTCGCTGGTTGTCAGTACCGGAAGATGATTTCCTCACTCAACGGTATCGACTAATATTGTTATGGATGTCGACTCATTAATATCAGCAATTTTTTTCCAAAGAAACTCATTGTGGGACAAACGACTCAAGTCCCACAGCAACAGGAATATAGTTCAGAGTTAATGGAAACAAACACTTTTTGTTCTCGATTCACTGGGTGTATACCTTGCTTTATAATGCGTTGCATCCTTGAAAATGCATTTTCCATTATTAAAAAGTCCTCATCTGAAGATGAATTAGACATCTTTGTACGATGGAAAGTGCTTTTAAACTGGCGGAAACCGGCGTTAATTGTGTATTACTAACCGCTGGTTTTTTATGCTGAAAATAGGCGTAACATGCTTTGTTTGTGTTCGTACCCTTATATTAAGTGTGGAACAGCCAAATTGAATAAATTCGATAACGAATAAATGAGAGCATGTTGGCAAAAACGCTTGGACACGTCGATTTGTATTTTTAGATGCGCATTTTTTTCAAAAAAAAAATTATATAGGGTGTGACAGTCGCCGATACCAACTTTCTTATTATAAATACAACCCCCTGTATATTATTAGTTTTTTGGATTCTTCAGAAAATTATAATTTATGTACAATGTCCCATACCTATCGTCAACTGTTTCGGAAATATTGAGTGTTTCAAGATGTATTACAATTTAACATTAAAAAAAGAATAGTTATTTTTCTACGACCGTGCGTTTTAACCCACTTTCCCGCACGCATTTTAGTTTTGAAAGTGTCACTTTCCCGCACTAGTGCGGGAAAGTAATCAATGAGTGCGGGAAAGTAAAATTATGCAAGTTTGACCTTATTAGATAGTTTTTCACTTCGGAAGTTATAACTATTGTGACTACAGGTGAATAAATATTCACAAATCTTTTCTAACTTTTTGTTGCATTTTCAATTTTTTGGAAATATAAAACAATGAAGATATTTTCATATAACCCTAACACCAAATAACTGTTGTAATTATAACATTAATAATAATTTGAAAGGGTTGCTATTTGATTCTTTAAGTAATATAAAAACGACTACTTCTTGATATTACAGCAGCACAAGTCTCCAACTCCATCAATCAGCAAGTATGTGTACGAGATTTGAATAATTAATTTTATATACATAATCAAAGTACATATGTTAATGTTATGATATTTATAATTATATATATATATATGTCTGTCAATATTTGTCAATCAAAGTTATATAGTAAAAGGTTGAATCTGGCAAGTATTAAATTTATATTAAACAACAATAACTCCCCTGGACCGGCAATTTCAAGTAATTGACAGAATGCAAGAAATTGTGTTTTAATATTAATATTGATAATAATTAGTATTGTTCAGTAAAAGTTTTGTATATGTATGTTGAAATGGAATAATTTTTGAAAAATTGGTTGGTATACTTTTCTGCAGGTACCTATATACGGTCGTAGAAAAAATAATGTTCCTAACTCATGCGTAAAGTGTCTTTCCTAACAAGTGCGGAAAGTGATATTTTCCAGCACGCGACTGCAGTTGACCCGAACGACGCTGAGCGGAGTTCGGGCAAGCGGTCAAGTGCGGGAAAGACACTTCACGCATGAGTTAGGAACATTATTTTTTCTACGACCGTAAATACCTACAAAAAAGTATACCAACCCATTTTTAATTATTATGAATATTAATATTAAAACAGAATTTTTTGCATTCTGTAAATTACTTGAAATTGCCAGTCCAGGTGAGTTATTTGCTGTTAGGGTTATATAAAAATATCTTCATTATTTTATATTTCCGAAAAATTCAAAATACAGCAAAAGATTTTTTTTATGGACTATTCTGTGAATATTTATTCACCTGTAGTCACAATAGTTATAACTTCCGAAGTAAAAAACTATCTAATAAGGTCAAAATTTGCATAATTTCACTTTCCCGCACTCATTTATTCCTTTTCCGCACCAGTGCGGGAAAGTGACACTTTCAAAACTAAAATGCGTCCGGGAAAGTGGGTTAAAACGCACGGTCGTAGAAAAAATTATTTTATTTCACAAATTCGCTACATTACACTCAATTCCATTTAGCACTTAATATTGAGAAAATAAGCAAAAACCATGAATGCGTTCCTTTTTACTAATATGAAATAAAAAAAACAAAAACAGTTTTGTTTATTTTCGTACTCATAGCATTAGCAACTTGTCTGTCTTCTGCATGACTGTAGTGATCAGTGTCAGTGCTATTGTCATATAAAATGTATATGACGAACAGGCACGGATTGAAATATATTTACGGCGAGTAAAAATAAATTCTGCAAACTTTAGAAACTATTGTATAACCATGAAATAATATAATAGTGCATCAATGATACACGTAGTCATGATATTCATATGATTTTATTTTATTTTATTTATTTGGGATACAAACTGGACAAACCCATAAAAGTATCCACTAATAGTTACACATAATTTTACAAATTAGATAAAAAAGAAAGTTTAAATATAATCATATAACTACATTAAATAAAAATAAAAACAAGTATACAAAAAAGAGAGAACAAGAGTAGGTAATAAAACAAAAATTAAATTTGCATAAAATAGTCTTTCAGTAGTTTTTTAATCAAATCTGCACTGTGGTAAAAAATATCCATTTCAACGATACTGGACAATTTATTGTAAGTATTTGTAATTCTGTGAGCAGGAGAATTTAGAAAATAATTGGTGAGTGCCTGATGTGTGATAAAAGTATAATTGTTTCTAGTTGAGTGTCGTAGTTGATAGTCGTAAGATTACATTTTCAATGTCAAAAATATACAAATTTCAAAATAGTGTTTAATTAATCATTTAGTCGTTAAAATATTTTTCAAAGTGCTAAATAGTGACGAATAGTTTATAGACTTGTGGAAAATGAGCATTCCCCGTGTTATGCACAATATTGTTTCTGCGACAAAAAAGATTTAACAATAATATGTAACGAGCGGTAGTGTAGGTCATAACTCACGCGGATGAAGTTTGCTGTAATTCATCAAGGGAGTTATGACCATTACCGCAAATTGAATATTATATTTTATCTACGACTAAAATAATAAATACCAAGCTACAAGTACAGAGAAAAACTTTATTAACAAATCTTAATAGTTATAGTGGACGTAATATTTTCAATGCAGATATCTAATCGTATATCCCCTTCAAGTTATATTGCGGACTATGACGGTATCGTATCGAATTACAGTCGAACAAAGAGCCGACAACTTTAAGTTTGCACAATATCTATTACGGCAAGTATACCTACCTATGCTATGAATTTGACCGAAAAATCATGAAGTTTTGAATTGAAATTATAACTCATGTTACAGAAATAATATTCTTGAGCTTTGAATTTTTAACTTTTTGTAGTAACTATAAGACGATGCTTTTGTCTACGAATAACGCGAGTGAACTACCTACCTTTAAGCCTTGAGTATATAGAGACTAATTATTATAATATTGTTAGATCTCGTTTAAGATATTCAAATTTGGCGCTCTTATAATCTTTCAACCGCTCACGCATGCGCGCCAACACAGGCGGGCACGAGGGAGGAGATGTACATCCCCCGTGTTTCCGTCCGGCATTCGCTGCTTGACTTGGGTTGTTAATGGTTGTTAAATGTTAATACATCTAAGAATAAGAAATCTAACATCAGGTGTGGGGTTACACGTGCACTTTCTTAACCCTTCTGTGCTATGTGAGATTTTGTAGTTCATACATGTAAATAAATATTTCTGTGGGTGAATTGAAATGCATTACGGCAGAAGAGCACCAATTTTGGATAAAACCGTTTGGATAAGACAGTAATGTATGGTAAAAAAAAAATTTATATCAGGTTTTAAACTGTATTTGGGTGATCAGAGCGAAAAACCGTAAGTAGAGTTGATTCTTTTTCTAATAAAATCTGTGCAAAGGTGGTTACCGCATGGCAACCCATTCCAGAAACGTAGATTTTAAAACTGATTTTAAAGTATCTCTTCTCAATGGTGAAATTGAGTTGAAGCAGTCATTTTTATTGATTTTATTGGTGTGTACAAGTTCTACGGGGTTCAAACAGTAAATTCAAGTATTTCCGGTCTGTACAATTGTTTCAAACTATTAGATATTTCAGTTATTCTTGGTGACTCGTCATCCATACGAGTATTGTGGCATGACATGAGTGGCTCGATTGAATTTTATTATACAAGTCCAAAAGTTTCTATTGCTATAAAAAATAATTCATTTCTGGTGAATCTACAACGAACACATCACCGGCTCATAATAACAACGTCGATAACGCCGACAAAGCATTCGGTACCGAAAAAAAAACAGCACCACGAAACAACACAATGCTTTCGGCTTCCTACGTCCAGACAAACACGCTCGAGGCGGTGTAATTGAAACTTGACTAAGACGCCTGAACAAATTTTAGAGAGAAAAATTATTTTTTATTTAATGTTCTAATCTAGATAGGTACAATAACAATAACCATTCAAAGTTATTACCTGTTTCTCTGGTATTATACAAATTGTCCTATTGATACGACATGTCGAATAATTATTGAAACACTGGCTAACAAAAATAAATTGAACCAAAGTTTCGCGTATTGTACCGTTACGGTGGCTTGAGAGTTCTATTTACAAATCCTATTTTGTTACAAATGCTTTCGTAGAACTTCCTGATGTAAAATTGAAACCTAATCTTGTGGTAGCACCACACAATCATACTAATTTACTAATTACGATGTTGACATAGGCGTACATAATTATATAGGTAGGAACACACGAACGAATATGTTTATAAACAGAATGCCAATTTGAAATTTTATGAAATCCTATATTTTTCAATAAATGTGACAAAGCCGCTCACATTTTTTTTATTATTTTTTTCTAGACAATTGTTTGTTTCAATTGTTGCTGGGAAACATTTTGATGTAGACGAAATATAAGTATGCTTTATGGAATAGTTACATTTATAAAATGGCGAATCGTTGTGTACTATGCAAAAAAAGTGAGGTTTAAGTGTTGTTTACATTACATCCCTCCACAGGTATACTGCTGGTCTTATAATCTCTGTCAGGTTGTTTTCAGTATTTTTTCGTCTACTAATACAAAAATACCCGCATCAATACTGAGAGTCATTTACAGGAAGACTTACGTAAGTAGCATAAGCTATATTTGGTTTGTAGTTAATTAAATGTTGCTAAACAAATTAGCGTCTTTCTTGAGGAGATATTTGAGTGTGTGTCCTATACGCATGCGGCTTGATCTCTTGGTTTGTCCAGTATTGATAGACAGAACTCAACTTGTATCTTAAGTCCTCTTTGTTTGGATGTCGTATGATTCCATATTACTTGCCACGAATTAAATATGTTATGTTTTTTTATTACATTAACGTGGTCAGGGCAAGGATTTTTTTTTGTGGATGCAATAGCTGTAGTGTCTACAGATAATTGATCGATTTCCTCGTTTCTTTTTATGCCAGAATGATATATGGAACCTATAGAAATGATATGTTTTCAGTTTCTTTTCGCTCTCTTGTGGCATTAGTAAATAAAAAGCACTTTATTTCGAATTACCTCAGCAAAGACTAAGAAAATTATGGAATTTCATCTTCGGTACCATCTAATAATGAATTCGCTGGTTCGCTGTGTTGAGAAACATGTTGAACATTGTTTGATATGTGTTAGAAGGTTGAATAGAACCAGTCAGGTTGGTTTTAAGCTACGTTTCATCACCCTCGATCCAAATATTATTGAAAATTCTGGAAACCTTAACACAGTACCTATTCGTCCTAGTTGAGGCTATCTTAAACATTTGTCTTCTTCGTTTCCAACCTACCTTCGCCACTGAATAAACTGAGCCAAGTTTTTTTTTCGACAACTTCATAAGAACATTTTATGCTTCAGCATGAACCAATCCATGGTGCTGGTACTAATTTAACGAAAAGAACTTTTAATCATTTATTTAATACTTTGTTATCGAAATGCACGTGAGAACCTCTGATTTATATCGCTCCAATAGTTAAACCGCAACAACCTGCTAAGAGTAGAATGGAACATTTTTCAGATTGGCCGAGAAAGTTTAGAAAATTTAAATAGTAATAATTAACACAAATCAAAAATAAAGGGACTGTTCCCCTGTGTGAGTAATCCCACTATGTTTCGTCTAATCTATGCCGTGTTAGATCATTGGTAGTAGATTTATTTCGATCAACCCATCGCAGATACGTATGCGTTAGATTGCAGCTAGAAAGTGTAAAATGACCCATCGCAAATATGTGCTTGTTGCAATATTTCCATCGTGTCATTTACTGAATTATCAATTAGAGTGTAGAATGACCCATCGCAAATATGTGCTTGCTGCAATATTTCCATCGTGTCATTCAGTAAACTATTCAAACAAAAAAAGGTTAAATGTTACAATATCTACAGCCTATCATTCAAATAAAAATTAACCTTAAATGGCCCATCGTGCCGCCTGCTGAATTATTGTTGTGAGTAACTGTTGGCACCACAACAGTCTGAGTAATGTTTTTCTTTTGGTAATTTTAAAAATAAAAGAAAAAAGAAATATTGGTTAATGGTTGTTAAATGTTAATACATCTAAGAATAAGAAATCTAACATCAGGTGTGGGGTTACACGTGCACTTTCTTAACCCTTCTGTGCTATGTGAGATTTTGTAGTTCATACATGTGAATAAATATTTCTGTGGGTGAATTGTAATGGTTGTTAAATGTTAATACATCTAAGAATAAGAAATCTAACAATATAATCAAGGCGTAAAGTTAAATTGTGATAATTTTTTAATGGGGTGTTCTGGTGTTCAATAAAATGTTGTGTAGACACTGAAATATTTTTATTTTCTTAAATTACAAATGTTTAAAGACATTCATTTTTCTGCGACCAGATGAATTTTTATTTGTTAAGGTTGTTCTTGTTTGTTTTAATTCTTTACGATTTGCTAGTTTAAGAAGCTTTACCCTGACTAACTGGTTTAATATTTCGTGTCGATGTTATTGAATTCCCAATTACCAACCAGCTGCTGATCATTTTTTTGCGGATTTCTTCAAGGATCTTGTATTTTATAGTTGTACTATGTGATCGATCTTGCAAAAAAGTTTCTATTATCATTAGAGATCTTCTTATTATATTGGTGAACTTAACACTTGGTATTTTCAAATATGAGATATTATGTGAAGTTCCAAAATCCCTTTGTAAAAGATAAATTCCATTATCACCAACAGCTTCTTCTTTTTTATGGAGTAGTTTTTTCACAATTCTCGCAATTATATATATATTATTATATCCAGTCATAACGGATTGTAATCCAAATCGAAAATGCTGATGGATTTGGATCATATCCCCTTCGTTGCCTTATTTTCGAGAAAAGATTTTCAATTGGATCTTGATTCAATCGGCTCGTTATTAAATAAGGAAACTCCATCTTCTTCTCGTTCCACAACTGTAAAACTCCTTTAATTGTTTGCACCAGGCCATCAACACAAAATGGGGTATTCTTTTCAACTGACCACGACTCGATGAATGCAATAGAATTGAGAATTGAGGGTCTGGTGGGCTGTCGTATTCATTTCATTTCAGATAACGGCCTTCTTAAATAATCTCCTTTGAAATGTCCTTGAGAATTAAGGCAATCGAAAATATCATTGAGTTTTAAAACAAATTTGGCAGTTTCTGTAGCAGTTTCAGATTTAAGTTCACCAGTAGAAATTACGGTCATCATAACCGAGTAAACTGTTCTACTAAATATTTGGGTCGCTAACTTGACATTCATTTTCTCAAAAGAGTTTGGGTTTATATGATTCTCAGTGATCTTCAATAGTGTATGAGAGAGAGTGTTTCTTGAATCAATATCATAGGTCTGTTTAATATCCCTCCAAGAGATATATTTGTCGCCGACTTTGATATCCCTTTTTAACAAGGAATTCCTAACATTTTTTATTAGATGAGGAGCATCATAGAGGGCAAATATTTTCCTTCCGCTGAAGACGAAATAGGGCTCATTTTTTGTGACACCAAACATATTATATAAAGATCTATTATTCGACCCTTGGTCACAAACAACTACATTAGTGGTGAGTCCCAATTTTTCTACTTCCACCAAACATCTTTCAAGACATAGTTTCAGTTGTTTTGCCGGTATTGGCCCAGATGATAGGTAGTAAGCCAAAGGCATAGACCAGTTACGGTATATACCTCTAGCCATAAACACAAGGGCGTGCGAAGTCTTTTTTTTAAATCTACCCCCTTCTTCAGCGTAGTTCTGAAAACCCTTCAATATGTCCAGTTTTTCGTCGTAAACCAAACGTTTTTTAAGAGACATTTCATCCATGAGGACAACACATTCTTTTTCGAATGTTTCCATAAGATCTATCTTATGTCTCAATATTTTTAAAAAGACTGTTTTGAATCCTGTTTTCAGATTGATTAATTACTCGAATCCATCTCCTCAGAGTATTAACAGCTGGAAAATTCATTTTTAATTTATGCAATAAATAGTTATAAAGAGAAGGAGACTTATAATACATCGATAAAGCGATTCGTCGTTCTGTAGTGGACCATTTTGACTTCAGATTATGTCTTATTTGCATGTACATTAAAGCTTTCACACTGGGATATAAATTCTTGAATGCGTTTTGTAGTACTATGTCCTCACTTAGACCAGATATCTTGGATTTCATTCTGCGAAGTTGTTGCTGACATATACGCAATTTGTAATTTTTCCTTGTGAGAAGTGCTTTCAGTTGTCTTAATTACGGTACTTGCCTCACGGACCTTAAAAAAAGTTAAAATTTAGAAATTTATTTATACAGACCGATGCCACGATGTTGGTTGTACAATTATGGTACATGCCAAAAAATGCTGGAGTACACGCTTCTTCGGTTTGAAAATTGTAATGCGTGTCTCCCAAAGTGTTGAAATACTTACAAACGTATCCCCATGCTCTTGAAAATGTATTGGTAAGGCTGTTTTAATTAATCTGTTTCGGGCATTATTGTAAATGCACGTTCATCAAAATGATATATTTTTGGTATAAAAACGTTGCAATTTATGTATAAATATAATTGGACAAAATTTCGAACATTTCTTGTAATTTGTTGGCTGCTTAATTCTTTTATTAATAAAATCACAAGCTTGGACAAATAATTTTTAGTTCCTGTTACATATTCTAACCATACCTAAGTACCTACTTGGTAGTTATTGAAAAGAATACTAGAAACTTTTTTTATTAATTATTAAAAAGGATCTTGCAGACTTCATGAAATCATTGGATATCTTGAAAAGTACAATTTTTTGATAGGTACGTAAAGGTTATTCGTTTTACACGTGAAAACCAGTGAGGAATACAAAATTGAGTAAAAATTGCTCCAAATGTCCATTATTTGTCCAATTTTGCGAACGGTATCTACATGCAAACGTTGTGTCATTTGAAAACACCCTGTATGCGTATGAAGAAAAAAGTTTATAATACACTCACCGACTTAAAATTCGATCCATTCAATATAATGATTCATTTAAAAATGCTCTTACTTTCAAATTCGGAAGCTGATTGATTTTAATTTTTCAGCAACTTTTAGATAAAATACTGTAGTTTTAAGATTATTATTCGGATATCTAGTAGTAATTCAGTATTCGCTGGATATACAGTGGGAAAAAGAAAACAATTTTTTCCTCTACTTTTGACACACCCTGTAGGTTAATTCTGCTAGTAGATCTGCACACAATTAACTTTACCAAAAACACTGATTTGTTTCCAACATTTTGTTTTTTTATTCACCCCAATATCTTAATTTGTTTGTGAAATGTGACGGTTTAAAGAAAATGCAACATTTTAGAAATGGTCATAATTTAAATGACGGTAGAGAATAAACTACAAAATAAGTAGAGTGCTGCGCTCAACTCACAATACGACAAATGTCAAATATTCGTTACTTGGAAATTGCAGTTTAATTATCAGTAATCAATTTAACATCATGCTTTTAACACCTACCTCAATATTTGGACGAAATAGAAATTCAAACGATGAACTGGCCATCACGTAGCCCAGACCTCAATCCAATTGAGCACGTCTGGACATGATGGGCAGACGAGTTCGTAATCGAGTTCCTTCTCCAAGTAATTTGAATTTTTTGAAAGGTGCTTTGGTCCAAGAATGGGATCAGATTGACCAGATGGAGATTCGACATCTAATAGAGGGTATGCCACGACCAATTGAGGCAGTTATTCGCGCTCGTGGGGGAAATACCCGTTATTAATTTGTGATAATTATTAGTATATTTGATGTTTGACTTGTTCATAAAATTAAGTATTACTCTGCAAAAACTGAATAAAAAAATTAAAAACGTTGCATTTTCTTTAAACCGTCACATTTCACAAGCAAATTAAGATATTGGGGTGAATAAAAAAACAAAATATTGGAAACAAATCAGTCTTCTTGGTAAAGTTAATTGTGTGCAGATCTACTAGCAGAATTAACCTACAGGTTGTGTCAAAAGTAGAGGAAAAAATTGTTTTCTTTTTCCCCCTGTATATCCAGCGAATACTGAATTACTTTCAGATGTCCGAATAATAATCTTAAGACTACAGTATTTTATCTAAAAGTTGCTGAAAAATTCAAATGAATCAGCTTCCACATTTGAAAGTAAGAGCATTTTTAAATAAATCATTATTTTGAATGGATCGAATTTTAAGTCGGTGTATCACAAAATTGGTTTGGTTATCTAAGAAATTGCAAATAAAACTCATTAAAACATGATATAGAACTTTGTTTACGGATTCTATTATGGATCCCATCACAATGAAACAGTACCTAATTAATATGCATCCACTTACCTGAGCTCTTGATAATCAATAAAAACTTTCCACAATTCCGAAAAAAACAATAATAATAATATGTAGATAAAAAATATGTCCTAAAATTTGCAGTTCACTCTTGACCAATATGCGCATGCAATCACCTTCACAAAAGCAATGACCAATAAGCGGATAAATCAAGGGTATTTTCTATTAGTCTCTATACTCAAGGGTAAAACAAAAAAAATCAAAGGGCCGCCTGTCGGTCGCCGAAAGCTAAGACGGTTTTTTTAGTCCTCTTAATGTTCAACGCCGCCTATAATAAGGTGCACATCGGTTTGTTTAAAGTGTTCCAATCTTGTGTTGGTGTTGGAGAATCATGACATAGAGACAAATGATAAAACATGTTTTACAAAAAATATTGAAATTTTTTGGATATGTGAAAATAATAATTTCAAAAGATGTTTTTTTGAAATATCATATAAGGTAGGTACCTGTAATGCTCCAGGATTACCAAAAAACCACAATTCAAATCACAGGTATAAATTATACCAGTCTCTTAAGTTTCAAGCAAAGTTATTAATTTATAGATAATCTAGGACATGACAATAATATATAAACAGAAATCAGAAATAAATCAATAATATTTTTATGTAAATTTTCTGTATTGGATTAAGGTAAACATTAAAAATAAATAAACATAGGAGGAAGCTTTTAGTTATATTCACAATATCTAAGTAGTAAATAAAATGCAATGTTTAATTCAGCTTTGCCATAGTCCTATTTTCAGAATAAAACTGTAAAAGAAACAGAATAGTTTCAAACACTTATTTGGAATAATAGTAAATAAATGATTAACGTATGCCGATCATTTTTTACCTACAAACATATACGGTCTTATTAATAAACACGGAGTAACCTAGGACTAACTTTATTCCATGCTTAATCCATCAGTTTGACAGATACGCTAATAAACGCATAGTAGACAGGGAATAGGCTATTCCGAGGTTAATCTGAGACTAACTTTGGTAGTAATTTTAATCTAAGGAAATGGGTGGTTTAAGCTCGGAATAACATTCGACTATAGTATATTATTAAACGAGCAATTTATGATAGCCATAATTCATGATGGGTGACGTTTGCGTCACGAGCCGCAGGCGAGAGGCGCAAGTCACCCAAGTGAATTATGGCCATAAATTTCGAGTAGAATACTATACTTTGTCCACAACACTTGATTTCTTTATTAAATAAAAGTCAGTAACGATTTGGTATTATACTAACTTCAAAATGTTCTGACAGCTACAAAAAAATATACTTTGACATATATAGAGATGGGCGATACTGTAGAAAGTATCAATACAACGTACCGTTATAAATATATTGTTTTAAAATACTTAATATTAGAAAATATCGCTATGAAAAGTATCAATACTAAAAATTACAATATTTTATCGATACGATATATGTCAGAAACAAATTTCCTGAACAAAATACACAGATTTAATAGTTTATTTCATATTGTAGGTACCCCCATCTCTAGTTCATAATACACTGTAGTGCATTATGGTTCATAATTCACGACAGTTGATATATGGGTACCATATACCTTTTGTTAGGAGGTAAAATATCGGCTTATTATTAGGTGGTCGTGGACAAAATATAATTTTAGTTTTATTGAACTGTTAATTGTGATATATGTTGTCATATTTTAATTCGAAATTTAGTTTGTCGTTGTATTATTGTATTATCAGTTCGTATAATTATTCAGTTTATTATTATTATTAATTAGTTATATTTATTAAGTAGGTATTTGCTTCGGTTTAGTGAGTAGTGATGGAGGAAAAAGATTATTATTTGGACGATTTGAGAATAATGGAAGAATTGGTCGAAGCAGAGAATATTCGTCCGATCAGAAAAATTAAATTTTATAAAATTAGGGCTAATCCGCTAGAAACACTGTTAGAAGAGGAAAAATATCGTTTCTTTCGACGTACAGCAGTGAATATTATAAATTTATTAAGAGATGATTTGGCTGGTGATAGTAGAGGTGGACTCATTACTCCATATTCGCAAGTCTTAACTGTAATTAGGGTGTGGGCCCGAGGACAAGTATGTTACACTGTGTATCAATATGAATAATATGTATGTATATTTGGGGTAACATTCACTGAGACCTAAAAGATCTATTGTGCCCAATATGAATAATAATAATTAATTGCAAATAGATATTTATAGATAACAATAAATAATACTAATAAAAAAACGTTAAGAAAATTCGGAAATACTACTTTTAATACTAAAATACAAACTGAGAAATAATAATTATGAGATAACTTGCTGTTTTTGAAATTAATGAACAGAGCACTGACACATGTCACAATAAAAAACACAACAGATGTCACCATAACGTCACTTTATTGGCCAATTCCTATCAGAAAACTGTGAATCTTCCTTAAGTCATGTCCTAACCCAGTAATAGGGAGGGAGTAACTATTATCACCTTAGTCGGAGTTTATTAATAGCAATTGTATTACTTCTTTAAAGCTACGCTAGTCTCAGAGTAAATAGTATCTGACTAATCTAGGAGTAAGGACGGAGTAAGAAATTTTTATTAATAGGACAGTATAAGTGCAATGAAATATAAAAATGTAGCTGTGTGAGCAATAAAGACTCCTACACGATCCTCTCATTTTTTTTCGCCCACCTTGAAGGTACTTTCTCTGCATACAATTTATTCGCTCATATCTCTAACACTGCCTACTCGAAAATAAGGAAAATACGACCCTGTCATAAAGATTGGTCTATTTTGGAGGGTATTCAATAGTTCTGCTATGATTGAATAGATGGCATCGTGGAAAACCGAAAATCCACCATATTTCACTGAGTTTCAGTAGCGCTGCCTATGAATGAGTAAGGGAACTAAGGCTTCATACTTTTACATGGTGGTGGTACATCTTTCAAGGCTATTATACAACAAGCTAAAAATGGTGCAGCACATGATTTCGAGTCGTGTAGCACATTTTTATACTCGTGCAATATCTAATTTGTGCGAGTTTCATATTATACTTTTTGTACGAAAGTATATGGTTCACCTTCGATGTATAGTTAGTTCTTTTCACCATCTAAGAAACTGATTTGACTTAGGCTTAAGATGCAATAAAACCGTAAAACTTTTCGGATTTACCGTGCATAGTCGCACTATACCTGCAGAAAAAGAATAAAATAAAGTATTAATAATAAGAATGACCTAAAATGCATGTCATTATACCATCCTAGGTCAGATCAGTTTCTTTTTGACAATTTATTGATATTTGACAAGTTTACCAAATAATCTTGTATTGGAAATTCATTTTTTTCGTGTATTTTAACCTGCTGTAAACAAATATATACAGATTGCGAAAATTACATCGGAACCTCGCCTCGGATTACACAAGTACGACAAGGATATATGAAAGAGAGAGAAAGAATAATTATGCGTGCCTATAATGTGGTCACCGAATACCCGTCCAAACATTTAGCTTCTGCGGATATTGTGTTCGGATTGGAATGGTTAGATTTTTATTTTCCCGAGACCAATATCTTGTGAAGGATGGATTGAGTTATTGATGTAATGAAAAAGTTGACTCATCCGTAAATAAAATATTTTTTTTAAGTTTTTGTCAGCATTTGGCCACATAATACACCATCTAGATGGTGTACTCTGTGATTTTGACGTTCCATTATCTCCTCACAGAAATCCATTCGTCTGATATTGTCCTCGGGAAATATTTCCTGCGTTGTCTGAACCTTGTAACAATGGTACCCGTTCCGTTTTAAAATATTCTGTACAGTTCTCTTATCAATGTTGCCGGATGAAAGTGTTTTATTTTACCTATTGTGCATGACTTCAAAAAAAAGTCAACGAAAACGAGAGAAAAATATCATTTGTACAAATTAATCTGCACTTCTGGCAATATCAGTTAAAATAGGGGGGCAATGAGCATTCGGACAGTCTCGGGAAATAAGTAAACACCCTAGCTGGAATTAAGTACACGCCTCGATGACCGCGCATAATTATGATTTCCCTTTCTTTCAGCTGTTATTCTGTCGTACTTGTGTAATCCGAGGGTTCCAATGTAAACTAATATTGTTTTTCTACATTCATGCAAAAAACAACACTTTTGTGAACCACATTTAATGCAAAAAGTGGTACTTTATTGCACTAGTGCAATAAAATATTTTTTCTACAAACGTGTTAAAAATGCCATTTTCAGCACTCCATAGAAGCCTTAAAGTGAATTGTCAAATTTTGAAAGCAAACGTCAAAATATTTAGATTTTATTTATGAACATTAATATTAATAGTACAATTTGTGCAATTTGACAAATTAATTTCCTGCACTGCTGTTTTACCATTTTCCGTGGATAAGGAGGAACAATGCGCAGAAAAAATGGAATTTCCAGTCGAGGTTGACGCCACAATATCAAATCAACAATGGTTGCTAAGGTACGTAATATACGATGCAATTTAAAAGTATCTCCTTTGGATGTATTAATAAAGGTTTTTTAAATTTAATTCAAACTGTATTATTGCATTTTTTGAACGTTTGTAGAAAAAATATTGTATGATATACGTGTTAAAAGTACCTTTTAAGGCACTCATGTGAATTGCAGAATTCGCTTCGCTCATTCTGTAAAACCTTCACATGCGTGCCTTAAAAATGTACTTTTAACACTTATATCATAAATAACTATTATTGCACTCATCTGTCATTCTTGTGTCAGTTTTGTGATGATTAATGACAAACATAAACATTTAAATTAAATAAAAATCCATAGGAAGTATCTGATCCTGCTTTAATACAACAATAATATTTATGTATATCTTACTACTTAGTCTCAACGAGTTACAATTTTTGCAAAAATCTTTAATTATTTAAAATTTAAATGGTCAAGGCGAAAACCAGCTATGATTGAGTACTGACAAGGTGGAGGCCATAAAGATACAAAAAAAGAAGAACGGGTTGAGTTTGATTAGGTAAGGTTAGGTTCTTAACATATTTATATTCTAATTTTCCAGTTTTTGCATGAATTTAGAAAAAATATTGTATGCAAATCTTGCAAAACGTGTTTTTTGCATAAATAACTATTTTCTACTCCAGTTTTATAATATACTTATTATAAGACTAAAATCTGTATCATAATGATATTCATTACGATACAGATTTTTAAGCCAATAGGAATGCGACATTCGCACAATATTAAATATAGCCATGGATACCTGGTTGACATTTCTGAAATTAATTATATTAGGTCTGTTCCCTGCGATAAAAGTGTAGCACTGAGCTATACGATTTTATTTATTTTAATTATGTTTTAATGCTTCTTGCAGTATACAAATGCAATATACATAGATATTCCCAAATTTAGTAATTTTACACGTATTTTTTCACAGATAGACCTGAATTCTTCAAAATTATATAGCTCAGTGCTACACTTTTATAGCAGGCGAACAGATCTATTAAGTGACACTTAATTTGATAGCTGTCAAAAAATGTTGATTTTCAAAAGTAGCTATATGTTAAATTAATTTAACTAATAATTATTGATTAAATAATTTTTATCAATCGGAGTAGCAAAAAAAAATAGTGTATGCAACTTTCATGTAATGGCCATTAATAAACTCGCATATTATATACGAAACTCGCCTGCGGCTCGTTTCGTATCCTACAATATGCTCGTGTCTTAATGGCTATCATTACTTGTTCATTGCATAAAATACTATTAAATAACATATTACATGCTATCTTGTTATCCAGTATCTGCTGGTTTGTATCAGTTGGCAACTAGCCTAATACAACGAAATATTTGAAAATTGTGTGCAGGTCTTAATTCATTTACAATAATTAGAATCTTGGAGGGTCCTAGACTATAACATTTTGAAAATAAGCTACTTTGATTTCACTATTAACATGAAAAAATTTAAAACGCATTAATCCTTAGGTAACTTACCTACCAATAAACAAAATCAATGCAAGTAAGTATAATTTGTATAAAAAATGTTTATGATCAAATTTACACAGGAGAAATGACCTTTTTGAGGTTTGTTGTAGAAAATACCTAGTATATTGTATAATTAGTGGGAGAAGCATAATATTCCCTAAATACTGTTATAATTGGCAGACGAGGAGCGTAGCGACAAGTCTGGTGACACAGGAGTTTGGGAATATGCTTTTCCTACGAATTATACATACTATTTTTTCTTCGACCGTTGATTTACATTTAAAAAATTAATTAAGAGATATTTCATTCAAGATGTAATCAAGTGAGTTTATATAGGTTTCTCTATTTTCATATTGAAATATAAAAGTGGATACAAGATAAACCAAACAATTAGCCATGCAGCTTCAACGTCTATGAATTCTCTTTGCCCACCAGTACAATTTACAAATTGTACAGACTGTACAATAAATGTAAAAATTAATATCATTTAATTTGTGTTCAAAAATATCGTTATAAATTAGATATTTCTTTCATAACAACTTTATTAATATAAGAATTAAAACCATACTATCAGGCATACTTTGTTTCATTTTATTGTAATAATACATTTTTAAAATTACCACACTCTACATCAGTGCAGTAAGGATATTACTGCACTGTTATTTTCTAATTGCTTAGCAACTGCCCACTATTCTGGAATGTTGAGCTTTGCACATTGAAAACAGATCAAAATAGTGTCACTTTTCCCACAATCACAGAAAAAGATATTTGTCTAATTCTTACTGAAAATCCATTTTACTTGCATAAAAATAAAAAAGTGAAAGTATCAAAGTTCAATCGCTGGCAGATGTTTTATGAAATTAAAGTTGACACCTTGGTTGACACATTAGATAATTACTATGAAAATTGGATAAGTCCAAAATAAGGAATTTTACAGGTGGGATAGAAAACTGCATTTTAATTGAACTTCAAACAAAGTACACATTTTTTCCATTGGATAGTTAACTTGATGCTGATACTTTTTTTTCAACAATATTTTAGAGGGTAGCAAGGGATATGTGTTTTTGAAGCTTTAATTTTATAGCAAACAAAAATTGACTAATGCATTTTTCATTGTAAGCAAAGGATATGGGGGAGGAAAGTGTTGCATAAAGAACTGGATCCAGACTAAGTAGAACATGATCATTAAAAAACACATTATTGCTTTTTAGAAATCAGAAACATGTCACAATATGGTATGATGAAAGAGTGCAGCATTTCTATGAAATTTGATACTGAAGTAACAAGAAGGAATGGGATCCCAATGCCTTTACCAGACTTGGAAATAGACAATAAAACATTACAACTGAAGAAACCTCCAGAATCTCAGGGCACAATTAATACCTCTTATAGAAAAAGTACACTTACCTATGCTAAAGCCTGCGGATATCCAAAAATTCCTTCAGGAGCTATGTAAAAGAAAGAGGGCACAATGGATATCTTAGTGAATGTGACTGCAATACACAACGTAGGTACTACTGTTTACCATAATTTGTTACTTTAGTAGGTGTACAACTTGTCTGTAGATAAGAGAGGATTGCTTATTATAAGACAACCTGTCTAATATCTAATATAAACCAGATTTATGATTAAAGTCTAATATGTATGCTACAATACTGGGATTTTTTAATATAACTTTTTGGTACATCATTGCTGTAAAAGTCGCAGCTATCCTGGTATGCTACTCCATATTAAATTTCCTTATCAACCATAGTTTTCACGCGAGAGTAACTATTTACCAATTAGGTATTCTTTAAATCCAATTTTACGATATGTTCAGAATTTTTTATTATTGTACCAAAAAGGTCAAAAAATTGTATCAAGTCAATAAATAACTATACTTTTAGTGGAAATTTAAAAAGTACCTTAATCTATTCTTGAAGACTCTCCTTCTTCTATCATCTGTGTAGTCTTCAGTATCACTACTAGTGTCATTGTTTGGATACAGGTGACGATCACTCGTACCAGCCATTTCAACTTTTGGTAAAAAGCACTTCACAAATATATACAAATAATCACTACAAGTGTCGCTGGAACCGACCCAGAACATAAATAATAATGTTTCTACATTAGTGAAAATATTAAATTCTTTAGAATAGTTTATTTTCTTGACCCTTCCAATGACCTGTTCTGTCACTAAACCAATGACACTTGGCACTTAGCAAGTGTGTGGTGACAAATGACATCGCAGATGCAACCGACCATAGATATAAACCAACTTTTTTTGCCAAAGACATGAGGTTTGTTCCAACAAAGCCAAATGATGCGTACATGAACGTCACGATCATGCGCATAACAAAATGTCTGTTCCAACAAGATCTGACAATTCCACGGACTGATAAAAATGCGTTCCAACAAAAACTGGACACGTTCATGAACGTGTCGGCGGACGATCATTTTCATCAGAGATTTGAATGTAGAACCGTTCGTCCAAACTGTCATGTCTTGAGGTTAGGTAATGGTAAATAAACATCAATCATACATAAGTAAAACGTCAACTTATAAAAATCGTTCCAACAAAGCATAGAGTATGATATTCATGGGTTAATTCACGTACAGGTTCTCGAACGTTTGATTCGTACATGAATGAGTACACGAACGTTCACGTACTAATCAGGGTGCCGATTCTCGGGCCAGGGAACAGCACTCTCCGAGAGAAATGACAGAGTACCCAAGCGAAATGGAGACAAAAGATCTCTTCTCTCGGAGAGCGCTGTTCCCTGGCCCGAGAATCGGCACCCAGAAGGTAGTTGTTGGAACAAACCTATGGAGAATGGACATTACCAACATTGGATCTTTGTATAAAAACATTAAAGTAAAGGTTATCAAAAAGAGATTTATCTAGTGACCAAAACCTCTCAACAGCACATATTATTTTTTTGTCGTTCAAATTGTTAAAAATATTCCTAGCAAACAGATTTACATCGAACAGAAGTGGGAGCTCTTGGGCATAATATATTTCTCTATGCTCTTATGATAGTAAATTAAAATTATCTGAGGAGGAGAAGAAAATTTAAAAGTAGTCATCCAAATGTTTTTGGAATGGGCTGTCTCCAGTCCTCAACTGCTCCTTCTTTTTATCTCATTAGTACGCATATTGCCTTTGAATGCATGGCGGTTGGGTTAATTTACCTACGTACAAGTGGCAGCGCCAGGGGTGGGCTCGGTTGTGCGAGTGCCCAACCTAAATTGTTCTCGCCCAACCGTCTGCCCAACCTGTTAAATGGAGAAAAATAATAGCTAGCCTCATGAATAGAATAAAAAAAACTCAAACCATCGCTTTCAATATTGGACCGTACTATAAGAAATATTATTTTGAGCTATACAAAAACTGAATAAGTAAAATATCTATATTATTTTATTTTACTTGTTGCTGTCTATTTGATTTATTGCATTTACGGCATGCTTTGTCTGAAGCCTTTTAATGTATCATAAAATAAACACCCGTTTTGCCGGTCCGGTCGGTAGTCAGGGTAGTCTGTACTACATAGAACTTTTTTTGACACGTGCGGTCGCAATATTGTTGTTGGAAGGGTGTCTAATAAAATAGATGTTATGTATTTCTTTACAATTTCATTTAATCTTCTCTTTTAAAAGAGGTTACTTGTTTTCTCTTTTACTTCCTTGGAATACATATAAATTTAATTTTTGAAAATTTAATTGTCGTTTAAAATGAGTGCTAAACGCATTATCAGTGACTTTTTTAAATCGAAACCAAATGTTCATAGTGCAAATTTATTAGAAATAAGTGAAACGGTTGATGCTGGAGCAAATGAATGCGAAAGTGACAATATTGCAGAAGACATCAACATTTATCCTAAAAGAAGGAAAGTACAGGAAGATGACACAGTTCAAGATGATGATTCCCCTTTATTAAGCGGTGATGAAAATGATAGTTCCAAGTCCGACACGTAAGTTTGTTATGTTAGAGAGATTATACTACTTAAGTCATTAGGTACTTATAAAAATTATTCTTTCATATAGGATGCACGTCAGCGACGCTGACAAAAATCCTACAGCTATGAGTGATTTAGCCCAGTATCTAGATGAACCTCCAAGACAACCGGATTTGCTCAATTTTCCAAAAACAAGATTTGGTCCGGATCTCCGATCTTTTAAATCAGACTTTTATAAAACCTATCCGTGGATTGAATACAATGTTTTAAAAGATGCTGTGTTTTGTTATCCATGTAGTTTCTTTTCATTGCATACAAAAGGAACATTTTCATCCAAAACATTCATTTCTAAGGGTTATAAAAACTGGAAATATTGGATTTGGATGTAGTTGTAGATTTGTTTGCCACTAAACATAACAATAGAAAGATAGCTCTTTTTTAATGTCTAACCTCCCCCGAGGAGCTGTGAGACCTGGTCGTTGGTGAGGGAGCCGAGTAGCTATTCCTTCTCGAAGGAATACGTGAAACCAAGGACAGCTCAACGGATTCCTGTAAAATGCAGAAATCCGATATCAGGATCTTCAGCGTGGAGAGTGGACTGATGTCCCGACGGGTCTGCTGATAGCCGGTCGATAGCCGGAGTCAGCGGGATCGTCGGACCAGCAGACTGCTTGTGGAAACCTGCCTGATATAAACCGTATCTAGTGGAAGGTGGTTGATGAGGTATATTCACTAGATGTGGGGGCTTGCCTTAAACAGCTGGCCAAGTGGAAGGAGACCACAATAAAAACCCTCCAAGTCAAGGTGGAACAGCATATGCCGAGGACTGCGTGGTCAAGGGGAAGCTTGATCGCTAATATGCGGACTCTGGATACCTGGGGACATCCAGTTTCAATACCCTTAATCCTGCATGCGGGGCGCTGCAGGAGTCGACCTTATGCTTCCCTAGCTACTCGTGGGATCAACCATGAATAAGAAAAAAGATACAAAACCAGGCGGGCATGCACCGCAACCGGGCACAAGTCGGAGCAATACATCCACAGTGCCCATTAATACAGGAGTATCTTCCTCACACGCGAGCAGACCTCGTGTAGAGGAAGTTAGAGAAAAACAGGAGAGGAGAAAGGCAGGGGCACCTATACCCTCAACCTCCTCAACTGGTGGAAGTCTCCATGAGAAATCCTGGACAAAAAAGAAGAAACCCCCCCTTCTTCCTGAACTGGGTAAACCCGGTGGAAGGGATGATCCACTAAGGCGTGGACTTAGTGGAGCGGGGGTGAGATGGTATCTTCGCTTCCTTGAACAGGGACTCACACCGGAGGAAGCAAGGAAGAAGGCTACAGAACGCAGGAAGCAAGGAGAGGAGAAAAACATCCCTCCTAAAGGAGAAAAGAGAAAGCGGGGAATGGCGACAGCCCAAGCACCGCAAGCACAGGCGAAGAATAAAAAGGAGGACAGAACAGTCATCCCCTCTTCATTTGGCAGCTATGCAGCTGCAGCAAAACTGGAAAGAATGGCAGTTCTCCCAAGGGCGTACCCTGAGATTACCCTCAGTGCGGACGACCAAACCTTGTTGGAGAACGCAATAATAGAAGAAATGTATGCTGGATGGGAATACAAACTCCAGTTTAGTGGCATACATTTCAGACCAGGAGTCGTTCTAATCGACTGTGAAACACCACAGACTGCAGAATGGCTCCGGTTGATAGTACCAAAGCTGGAGATCTGGAAGGGGGCAGAACTGACGGTGTGCCAGGGAGACGACATCCCAAAAATGCATACCGCCACGATCTTCCTACCAAGGTGCCTATTCTCGGGCCAGGGAACAGCGCTCTCCGAGAGAAGAGATCTTTTGTCCTTGTCACTGAAATGACAGAGTAACCAAGCGAAATGGAGACAAAAGATCTCTTCTCTCGGAGAGCGCTGTTCCCTGGCCCGAGAATCGGCACCCAAGAAGCAAAGGCGTAGAGGAAGGAAAACTTCTTCGCTTAATCAAAGCGCAGAACGAGGGTTTGGAAACAAACCAGTGGAAAGTCCTCAACCTAAGAGAAGAGGGCAATGGCCTAAACTTGAGGGCAGGAATAGACAATCTATCCTGCCAAAAAATCAAGAACAACGGGTTCACCATCCATTACCGGTTTGGGAAAATACCCGTACATGGCCTCAGAAAAGAAGAGGAAAGAAAAACTGTAGAAGTTTCCATTTCCTCCAAGGCCAGTGACGACTCGGGGAGTGTAGAAAGTCTGCACATCACCAAACTTCTTGGGGAGGAATCGCCGCTGACCGAGGAGGAAATGGAGATTGTGTCGGAGGAAGGGGACAGTACTCTTTCAGAAGGGGACAACGCACACAACACCGTTTGGGGCAGTAGCGACACCAACATAAGAGGTGAGCAACTTTTAGAATATATCCTTAATAAAAACCTTAATATCCACAATATAGGGAATACACCTACATTTGTAACAAGGGTAAGGCAAGAAGTATTAGATATTACACTGGCATCACAGGATCTAAGACAAATAGTAAAAGATTGGAGAGTATCGGGTGAACCGTCTCTCTCCGATCACAGTATCATAACATTCAAATTAGAACTGGGCATACCAGAGGCAAGCCTCAGGAGAATACCAAGAAAAACAGATTGGGACACTTATAACACCAATCTAAAAAGAAATCTAGCACAAATCCAGAGAAAAGGAAGGGCTAAGCACCATCTCGATCTGGAAAATGAGCTAGAGGATCTGAACAGGGCAATAATCGATGCGTTTGAATCGAGCTGCCCTCTTCAAAAACAACAAAGCAGCAAAGATGCACCCTGGTGAAACAAACATCTGTCAGAACTAAGATCTCAAACCCGGGACCTTTTCAATAAAGCAAAACTCACCGGAGACTGGCAGAGGTACACCGAGGTGAGAAATACCTACTACAAGGAAATTAGAAAAGCTAAAAGAAATAGCTTCAGAAAATTCTGTGAAGATATAGACGCAACACCTGCTGCGGCAAGACTTTACAAAGTCATGGCGAAAAGTAGGGTCAACACAGATATGGCTTTGAGAAAGCCAGACGGCAATTATACCGAAAATGAGGGGGAAAGAGTTCGACTCTTACTAGAAACTCATTTTCCTGGGAGCATCCCAAATAGGGGAGACAATCCTCTCGAAGCTCATAATAGACCTTCGAGGGCAAGTATTACAATGGCCAAACACATTTGTAGTAACGATAGGTTGAAATGGGCTATGAACACCTTTTCGCCTTTCAAGACACCGGGAGCGGATGGAATTTTCCCAGCATTGCTCCAGCAAGCTCAAGACGAAATTCTACCGCATCTGGTTAGAATTAGTCGAAGTAGTTTAGAACTGGGTTATATACCAGAAGCTTGGAGAAGGGCAATAGTAACCTTCCTTCCAAAAACTGGAAAAAGGGACACAACAAACCCCAAATCCTTTCCTTTAGACCAATTAGCCTAACATCGTTTGTACTCAAAACGATGGAAAAAGCAATTGACAACTACATTCGAACGGAAATCCTAGAGAGACTACCTCTCCACCCATGTCAGCACGCTTACCGGGCAGGCAGATCTACGGAGACTGCACTGGTACAACTGACGGAGGATATCCGAGGTGCTCTAGACAACCAAGAAACTGTAGTATGTGCATTTTTGGACATAGAAGGAGCTTTTGACAACACTCCACATGAGGCTGTCAAAAGAGCATTAGGCAGAAGAGGTGTTGACAGCACAACATCCAAATGGATGTCGGAACTGCTCACCACAAGAGTAGCAGAGACAAGGACAAGCAAAGACATTGTCTCCATCTGCACTACCAGAGGATGCCCACAGGGAGGAGTAGCATCCCCTTTAATGTGGAGTCTGACGGTGGACGAACTCCTGTGTGGTTTGACGAATCTAGGAATATCTTGCCAAGGATATGCCGACGATATTGTCATAACAGCCAGGGGGAAATTCGAAAACACCCTTTGTGATATTGTACAAAAGGGTCTGAACTATACAAATAGCTGGTGTAGGCAAGTGGGACTCAGCATCAACCCCACTAAAACCATCTTGATTGCCTTCACTAAGAAAAGAAAACTCAACCTCAAAACCATAAAACTTAATGGTAACGAGATTGAATGGAGACAAGAAGTCAAGTATCTAGGTTCGATTTTAGATAGTAAGCTCCTGTGGAACAAACACGAAAAGGAGATTACTCACAAGGCGAAAATGGCTCTAATGGTCTGTAGGAATCTGGCAGGGAGAAATTGGGGTTGCAACCCAAAAATCCTAAGCTGTATGTACACTGCCATAGTGAGACCAATTATCACTTATGGAGCCATTGCATGGAGCAGCAGAACTAGTCTATTGACAACGAGAGAAAACCTCTCCAAAATTCAAAGACTAGCTTGTATATGCATTACAGGAGCAATGAGTACAGGAGCAATGAGAACATGCCCAACGGCAGCAATGGAAGTAATTCTCAACCTCACCCCTCTACATATGGTGGTGGAAAGTGTTACAGAAAAAACAAGATACAGACTAAGTAGAGAGGGAATCATTAAAAGAAAAATCACCTCTTCACTTCTTAGAAATCAGACAACCTGGGACATGCCACAAGACGGTATGATGAGAAAGTACAACTTTTCGAAGAAATTCGTTACAGAATTCACCAACAAGAAGGAATGGGATCCGAATACCATTACCAGAATTGGAAAGAATGCCATTCAATGGTACACAGATGGCTCAAAAGCAATAGGAGGAACTGGGATAGGAGAGTTCGGGCCAGGAACCAAACACTCCGAAAGCTTGGGAAAAACCCCAAGTATCTTTCAAGCGGAAATCCACGCCATAAGAAAGTGCGCCCAGTTCAATATTGATAAAGGATACAGAGGACAAAGGATTATCATAATGACAGATAGTCAAGCAGCCATCAAAGCACTGAGCTCTTGTGTAATCAGTTCTAAAATGGTTTGGGAATGCCTAGACAAACTAAATTAATTAGGCGAGAGCAATATAGTTACCCACTATGGATTCCAGGACACACTGGAATAGAAGGAAATGAAATAGCAGATGAACTAACAAAGAGGGGGTCTGAAATACCCTTCTGGGGGCCTGAACCTTTTTGCGGAATCAGCTCCAAGGTAATATTGGAAGAAATAGGCGAAGCCGAAAGAAAGAGAAGATCTGACCATTGGAAAGATCTAGCAGGGCTTAGACAATCAAAGATTCTCCTGGGTGACTACAACCTACGGAGATCAAATGAATGCATAAGTCAAAGCAAGACTGCGCTAAGAGTTTTAACAGGGATCCTAACGGGACATTGTCGCCTGAATGGGCACCTGAAAAAGCCCAAATTAGTGGAGGAAGAAGATTGCAGATACTGTGGCATGGAAGAAGAGACCTCCATCCACATACTTTCCAACTGCACAGCACTCCAGAATCCTAGAGCACAGTACCTGGGAGATTACTGGATAGAAGAGGAACATTTACCTAAGTTGAAGCCTGCAGATATCCTAAAATTCCTCCGGGAAATAGGACTAAAGGAGCTACTAGTTTCAGAGACTCTCCTCAGAAACTAAGTAGAAGTGAGGGGGCACAATAGATCTTTTAGGTCTCAGTGAATGTTACCCCAAATATACATACATACATACATACATAATGTCTAACCGTCTAGCGTTTTGCAAATAATGTGTTCCTGTGTAAAATAAACTTTAAAATAGTGCCAGAGTGTTTTTTTATCCCATTTATTAATACTAGTTCACTAGTTGAAATTAAACAAATCTGAAATATTCAAATTAGGTACGCGGATATCTGTATAAACCGAAATAATCCAAATTTTTACTGCCCACCCTCCAAATTTTTGTGCCGGGTATCGCCCAACCGAAAAGAAAAAGCTGGCGCCGCCAATTCAAATACAGTTCGGGTTGCGCATAAACAAAATCCACAGAAGGTTCTTTTTGTATAGGACCCCGCTGTTATTACGTTTCGGTTTAACTAACATCAATATATATTTTTTAATTTTGACAATTCAACTCATGTATAAAAAATCGCATATGCCTCAGTGTAATTGTCACTTTGACACCGGCAAAAGTTAGCTTTAACTTTTTCAGCGATTATTTTTTTCACTTGTCAAAATCTGACATTTTGGTGGTTTTAACCAATAGCAATACATTATTCTAGCCAATCATTCGGTATTATACTGATAATTATGCTTCCTCATCGATAAAACCTTGTTTACATCGAAACGTCAAAATTTTACTTTGAATTTGTCATTATTGACAACTAAAAGCGCTTTCAAAAATCCTTTCAAATTGTTGAAAAAAATAATCTTCCCAAATACAACTCGCTCTTCAAATTTTATCACATAATTTTTTATTTTCATCACTCAAACTTGTTTATTTGAGGCAAAAACATTCAAACAAACCGAATTTAGATAAAATCACTCCTCCTAACGGAGTCGTGATTTTATCAAATCGGTTTGTTTTCATATTTTTGCCAAATAAACAAGTTTTCGTGGAAAAGAAAAAATTATCGATAAAATTTGAAGCACTCGTGGTATTACCTTTGATAAATTAACTCCAATGTTAAAATGTCATATACCTGGAAATGTTAATGTCACTTTGACATCGATAAAAAAGGTGCATCCTTTTTTATCGCGATAAAAACCTCTCTTCCTCAATTCTAGTAAGCGGACGTCACTTTTACACAATGACAAAGAGATAATTATTGTTGTTGTTCATCGATATAATTATTCTGTCGTTAATTTATCTTGCCAAAAAACTCTCGAGCTTTTCTTTTATTAGATAAATTTCTCTTCAACTCAAAATTTTGTCAATCACTAAATTAGATAAAATCGCTCCACCTTCGGTGTCGCGATTTTATCATGTCAGTTTTTCTCGTAAAATTAGTGATTGGCAAAACTGTTTCGTTGCAAAGAGAAATTTATCCGATAAAAAAAAAGCTCTTGTGTTTTTACTGTTGATAAATGCACTTATGGTTTTTTCATATTATGCATTTGTTACCATGATAAATAATTTGACATGTTTGTCAACAACTTATTGAATTTCTAAACACTAACAATGAGCCGATTCATTGAATTGTCCTACCGAATTACTCTCGATGTTTGTATTGATATCGGGTAAAGTTGTGTTGTTCAACTTCTAAACTGTTTCCTTTAGCAATTAGACTCGAAAAACTGTCAACCTAAGAAAACAGTTTCTCATTAAACAATCCAAATTTACCCGATAAAATACAAACCTCTTGTGCAATTATAAGTGACAAAATATCAACCAAAAAAAACAAGTAACCAAAATAGTGGGGTTATCGAAGAAATTTTGCTTGTCAAGATTCCTGCAAGTTCATTGGTTGGTTAAGGTAACTACTAACTGGCCACGCTGTTTCCCGATTTTGCTCCCTCATCACTGCTTCAAATAGTTCATAGATCCACCGCGGAGAATAATTTCTGGATAACCTACAGGTTAGAGGTGGCCTTGCCTACAGCATAGATTATCTGTGGTCCCAAATGGTTTGTCACATAGACAAAATGATAAAATATTTCTCTATGATTTCAGATTTGTCATTTTTATTCATGGTGATAAACCTTTGTGGTAAAAACAAAATTTTCCCAACTGTCAAGTTTTATATTTTTGGCAATTCTACACTACATTAACTAACGTATGATGTGATGATAAACTTGTGATTTGAATAATTTAAATTTTTTTCCAGCTTATGCTAGTGCTATCTTAAATAAAATTCCAGTGATAAAGGCAAACACAAACACCATTGTTCTGATGTTTCAGTTGAGCTGGAGAGTGGGGGGAACCGAAGCTATATAAGACTGTATGACGCAAATCCTGTCAATGATGTCCATTGACGTCATTGTGTTGTGATCGTTCATCGTTCTGGTTCTGATTATTACTATCTAATTTTGGGCTGAACTATACAATTGTATTGTTATCTTCTATATAAGAAATTATAACCCCAAACCCGTGTAATTTTTGAATTTATAGCAGGTGAGTGCAAATTTAACGTCTGATTTGTTTAAAATATGTTATGAAGAATCTACTATAGGTAATTTTGATGATATATAAAACTAATCTTATTTATGTTCTGTAAATTATGTTGAGCTTACAGACTGTTTTATTTTACTAGTTTTTATCATAGCAAACATTTCTTTATCTAACAATAACTGATTTTTGTTAAACACGAAATTGTAATTTTGCATAAATAATTGAATAATTCAGACAGCTGTCACAGGAGTTATTATGGCGTGTTCTCGTCCTTTGTCTACATATAAATGACGCCCAATTTCGATCAATATTTTGAAATGATTTTGAAGTTGAAATTTTTGTTAATCTAGCCTTTAATGTGAACATTTATTATGATAATATTCTAAATAAAACTATCGATTTATTTTTCTAGGTATCTTATTGTTTTAATGGTTCTAGTAAGTAAATAAGAACATTTTCATTTGACCTCGTTAGCTTAATAGTTTTATAGAGAAAATAGCTATATTGCTATAATATTAGATTGTGATACTAGTTTTATAAATAAGACTTGTATATAATTAATTTCACTATTTGAATGAAAATGAAAAAAAATTCTAAGATAATTAGGTACCTAGGTTGATATTGACATATATCATCATCAGCATGACAGAAATTATATTAGAAATATTAAAGCTTTGGTCTTATTAGATTTAAAATCAGTATAACTGCAATGTAACTACAAAAAAGTTTCTTCTGTATGTTCCTTGTGGTATATTATTCATTCTTTTTTTAATTTCTTGGGAAATTAAACCACAAATTTTTTCCGTTGTGTCAGTTAGGAATAAAAATCAATTTTTACTTATTTTTTCTTGAAAACGGTAGCTGGAACGCTACCGAAACGTTGAAATAAAGAATTCAAAAATATTGTGGTTTAATTTCCCAAGAAATTACAAAAAAGTTTAATAGATAAATTAATACAATTAAATAAATATCCACATCCATCAGTTATCCATTGCATGTAATCAATATAATAATTAATAAAATAGAGAAAAAAGTGGCACTGCAATATTTCTTGTAAAAAAACTAAAGAAATACAAAATTTCAAAACCATCCCATTTGTGGGGTAATCTATATTATATTATGTAATAATATTTCAAATATGATACATTTAACCACCAATACAACAGAAATCAATGTAAGTAAAAAACTGTTAATGTAGAAGCAAAAATATCTCCATTAAAAAGTCTGGGATGTAATGCTGTCTGTATTTGTTGAAATGGTTAAAATTTTGAAATTGGACGTAGGAGTATACAGATTAACACAGCCAGATAAATCCCATTACAAAGAAACATCTTATAGACAGTAACATTAATTAACACAGAAATAAAAATTCCATGTAGTTATTTAATGTTGTAGTCTGACCTTTGTACATGGCATTACAGTAAGAGCAGTTAATACACCATACTTTTGTAAAAAGTTTGTTTTATGTTTGGCATTTGATAAAATCAAACCAGCATTGATATAATATGTAGAGTTGTCACTGTTTGAAATTTCATTTGAAATGTAGCCAAAATAGGTTAAAGGTTGATAGTTGGTTTCTTATTTTGTTTAGGAGAAATTGATTCAATTACTTTTTTGAATTTGTTCCTAGCTAACATTTGGTCAATCATTTGTAAGTGTGTTTGATATTACAATTTCTTTCACAAAGTTGTCTTTGGACAGTGGAATTGTAAATGCTGTATGTATCATTGGATTTATTTTCAAGTGAAAATTTTTTATTTGGTTAAAATGTATTTCATTTTTATGTTTTATTCTCTTGAAAAACTTTCTTGTGTGAATAAAATACTATTTTTGTTGAAATGAATTGAGTCCAGTTTTTAGAAACATTAATTTGTTGCAAATGTGATGTCTCTAACAGAAAGGAAATGCTTTGTTTAAACTTTTGAGGTTTGCTTTATTATAATTTAGTCCTAAAATTTTGATATTCTGCCACAATTCAAAAATTTTCTTTTCAACCTTTCATTCTATCCAATCTGATTTCATTCTATGTGGATTTTAAATGTCATATTTAACATTATTTCTCATTTTAGTATTGTGGCCAATGGTCTGATATTACTGATAATGCCTGGGCTTTTATCTCAAATCAATTGAATATGACTGAATAGTTGAATGCTCATTGTGTCAATTTATCAAAAATGTTTTATTTTACCCTTATATTTTCTCTAGAATTCCAGTGTTGATATTTTATAATTTATAATACTCTAATATTTATAAGTAGGTAGGAGTTTCGAAAGTTGATCATTACTATTTATATTATAATTGTTTAATAGATTCAATTTTAATTTACATCCAGTAGTTGAACTACTGAAGAAAATAGTGTACAAATAAAATAAAACACAGTGAAAATACAAAAAATAGTAAAAATACTTATACTCTAAAAAATACTAGTATCATTAGAAAAAACTCCTGGAAATATATGGAAAATGCAGTGGAAAATACAGAAAATTTCTGTTGAAACATTTCTTAATCACATATTTTTTTATGAAAATAGAAATAAAGATTTTCTTGGAAAAAATACATGGACAATACCTGGAAAATACAGAAAATAGTGTACAGATTTTTCAACAGTGGTTTACCCAATGTTAACATCCATCTAAAAAAATTTAATTTTTTTCTGTATATTTCGCTTAATTTACAATCTACATTATTATAAAGTATTAAGTAAAGTTTTTGACGTGTATTCTATTGCCGTTTAATTTTCAAGCAGGTCTGGAGGCCAGGTTCAAGCAAGTCTTCATATGGTGGGGCCGTTGTTGAAAAGTTCTTCTACTAACTGATTTGTATGATGCACAGTTTGTTCTTTGTATGACGCCGTAGCTCGATGGATTTCATCTCTGATAAAAGGAATCTTTAGATCGTCATGCAGTAATTTAAATTTAAAACAAAATAATATTGAATAAGATTTTAATCTGAATTTATTTACTTGCAAATTAGAACGACCTCTATGACATATACCATTCACATCGCATTATTTAAAATAAAATTGGTTTTACAATGAGTATATGAAAATAAATTCGTAAAAACGTTTTTCACAATTACATAACAAAAGTATCTTCTATTTTTTTATTAACAGCACTTGCAGCAATAGGCGTGACGATAGATTTTGAAATACTTTTCCGTAATGTGAGTACACATTCATCATTTACGAAAAAACCTTTATTTCGGTAATAAACTCAAGTTTAACGAAGTTTGAAGCCATTTTACAAATATTTTTTAAAAAGTGCGCGAAAACAGCTCGCAGGTATCATGGTGTCGGCTCTGACGTCACGCCTAGGTAAACATGTCATTGTGTCCATACCTAGCGAAGTAAGTAAACAAAACATTGAATTAATTCGTGCCATAAAAATGAATTCCAAAGTTTATAAGTGGTGTGCAGTACCGCAGTGTAAAAACACATCAATAAGGACACCCAACAAAGTGTTTGTACATGTTTAAAACAAGAAAATAGTAAGAGATAAGTGGTTGAAGCTCGCGATGCGAAATCCGAACGACATAGTCACGAATTCGTCACTTTATTTCTGTTAAGACCACTTCCCGTTTTAGTTGCACATAACTGATTGCATCATCCCCATATGATGGTCTTGAAGACCTTAGTGATGGGCAGAATCGAATACTCTTGAGAATCGGATACATGGTACTCGAATCATTTTAGGAATCGAATGCTTATCCGAGTACTGAGTTCTCGAGAACAAAGATTGTAGGTAGGAGTACGAATACGATCGAACACGAATACCTGTCTGAGCGAACTCGTTTTGTTCTCACTATTCTTAGGTGGTTATTTGTTAATATCCATTTTCTGTAAGGTAGCAGTTTAAGATTTTGGTTTCTTAATTTGAAATAAAAGTTCATGGTTTCTATTAAAATGTTAATGAAGAAAATATAAAATATACAGGATAGTGTACATGTTTCGATAAATGTAAAAATAATAATGATTCCAATGAAAAACAAAAATAAATTCTTTAAAAAATGAATACGAAAATGAAGAAAATAAAAAATAGAAAATATTATAAATAGATGGTATGAATGTATAAATAAAAATCGGAATCTGCTGACAGTACGGACCATTATTTCTCTATGGTACGGACTTTTATTCTCGAGTTTATGCGATCAACCATGCCGAGATCCGAGAACAGCCGGTATTCGAATACTTGGATAAAAGAATCGAATACACCGAGTACTGTTAAGAATCGGATACTTTCCGATTCTTGGTATTCGAGTTCCCCATCACTAGAAGACCTGAAATAAATTAGAACCATCGACGTATAAACATATAAGCGTCCATGATTGGAACAAATACATACACATTGATTTATCAGATTTTAGGTGTTTACTATGAGGAAAAACACTACTAATACCAGTAGGTACTTTTAAGTTACAGTAATTCACTCGTCTTAACGGGTATTAACTCTAAAATAGCAGCTTATATGCTGTGATAGAGCTAACCTCAAAAATAAACAATGACAAGTTCATTGTAAAAATAACCTGTGAAAGTTGAATAAGCCAGTTTATTTAACTTTCATAGTTTGAAACTAGTTTGATTATACCTAAGTTGGTTGTATCAAGGGTAAAGATAAATACAAAATTTACTTACAAGGAAGTTTTCACGTCTCCCAACTCAGACGAGCAAAATTCATCAATCTTGGGCAAATTTGAGCTATATGAGTATATCTGCCTTAACAAAGTTTGGTTTCATTGTTATAGTAGAGTGGAGACGATAAATCACACGTAAAATAATAAAAGGTCAATCCAAATGCGTAATCAGTAATATTCACAACAACAAAACACAGAGAATGAGTGTATTCAGCAGTATTCAGTATTGACTGACAGAAGTGTTTACCTAAGCGTGACATCATGCGCTGTGATTGGTGTTTCAGTCAAAATGGCCGATTGAAGTATTTTAATGTTTTATTTTATCGAAAATCTTAATAATCTGTATTTTTTAAATAAAACTAATGCAGTGTTTTCAATTTTTTTAATATGAACTTTCCCCTAAAATCATTATATCGACGATTTTTTTATACTGTCGTCATGCCTATTCATACGATTGCAAAATGGCCATTTTGTTGCGAGTTGCAAAGTATACTTTTTATATGACAACATAATATATCGTTCACGTTAAGAAAACAACTATGAAATTACTCGTTACCTACTAAAACTTTGACAGAAACGATCTGTTGACATTTCGCTGGACGTCATAATTTGACAAGCAGTAGTCGCCGTGATTTTTAAATGAACCTAGACCTAACACGAAATATTCCATTTCGCATAATGTTGCTTAGTAACTTTTTATGATTGATTATTTTTCTTGTTTCCTTCTCAACCAATCAGAACGATCAATTTAGTTAACGAGGTAACGCATAATTTCGATAATACCTGATTATACATAGAGTAGCTCTACCAATCAAAAATTTTACAATGCCTTAGTTTCCATAGTAACCACTTATCTATGGTAACCATATCGACAACATACAACAACACACAAACTAACATTACCGTCAAATTCTGAGGTATATAAAAAATGAGTCGATTTGGATTGTAATTTCCATTGTACCAATTTGTTTCTAAATTAATAAATTGTTTATATTTACTCAACAAATAATCGTATCAAATACAATAAATACGTGTCAGTTTAACAGAATAATTCTCCTGCATCGCGGTAGGATGTTGTGAAAAAGGGTAAATGGTTTTTTCAAAAAAGTAGAGTAACTTCTATCCTATTATAGTATCTATACTCTTTTGTTTTAGCGACCAAGACTTGTTAATTTGTCATTTGATATTGAACATAAATTGTTGATACTCCAATTGAATTTAAACTTGAAATGCTCTGTTTTGTTTCAGAATGCAGATCTTTGTCAAGACCTTGACCGGTAAGACCATTACCTTGGAAGTCGAACCATCCGATACCATTGAAAACGTCAAGGCTAAAATCCAAGATAAGGAAGGTATCCCACCAGATCAGCAACGTTTGATCTTCGCTGGTAAACAATTAGAAGATGGAAGAACTCTTTCCGATTATAACATCCAAAAAGAATCCACTCTCCACTTGGTGTTGAGATTGAGAGGTGGTATGCAGATCTTTGTCAAGACCTTGACTGGTAAGACCATTACTTTGGAAGTCGAACCATCCGATACCATTGAAAACGTCAAGGCTAAAATCCAAGATAAAGAAGGTATCCCACCAGATCAGCAACGTTTGATCTTCGCTGGTAAACAATTGGAAGATGGAAGAACTCTTTCCGATTATAACATTCAAAAAGAATCCACTCTTCACTTGGTGTTGAGATTGAGAGGTGGTATGCAGATCTTCGTCAAGACCTTGACTGGTAAGACCATTACTTTGGAAGTCGAACCATCCGATACCATTGAAAACGTCAAGGCTAAAATCCAAGATAAGGAAGGTATCCCACCAGATCAGCAACGTTTGATCTTCGCTGGTAAACAATTGGAAGATGGAAGAACTCTTTCCGATTATAACATTCAAAAAGAATCCACTCTTCACTTGGTGTTGAGATTGAGAGGTGGTATGCAGATCTTTGTCAAGACCTTGACTGGTAAGACCATTACTTTGGAAGTCGAACCATCCGATACCATTGAAAACGTCAAGGCTAAAATCCAAGATAAAGAAGGTATCCCACCAGATCAGCAACGTTTGATCTTCGCTGGTAAACAATTGGAAGATGGAAGAACTCTTTCCGATTATAACATTCAAAAAGAATCCACTCTTCACTTGGTGTTGAGATTGAGAGGTGGTATGCAGATCTTCGTCAAGACCTTGACTGGTAAGACCATTACTTTGGAAGTCGAACCATCCGATACTATTGAAAATGTCAAGGCTAAAATCCAAGATAAAGAAGGTATCCCACCAGATCAGCAACGTTTGATCTTCGCTGGTAAACAATTGGAAGATGGAAGAACTCTTTCCGATTATAACATCCAAAAAGAATCTACTCTTCACTTGGTATTGAGATTAAGAGGTGGTATGCAGATCTTCGTCAAGACCTTGACTGGTAAGACCATCACTTTGGAAGTCGAACCATCCGATACCATTGAAAACGTCAAGGCTAAAATCCAAGATAAGGAAGGTATCCCACCAGATCAGCAACGTTTGATCTTCGCTGGTAAACAATTGGAAGATGGAAGAACTCTTTCCGATTATAACATTCAAAAAGAATCCACTCTCCACTTGGTGTTAAGATTGAGAGGTGGTATGCAGATCTTCGTCAAGACCTTGACAGGTAAGACCATCACTTTGGAAGTCGAACCATCCGATACCATAGAAAACGTCAAGGCTAAAATCCAAGATAAGGAAGGTATCCCACCAGATCAGCAACGTTTGATCTTCGCTGGTAAACAATTGGAAGATGGAAGAACTCTTTCCGATTATAACATTCAAAAAGAATCCACTCTTCACTTGGTGTTGAGATTGAGAGGGGGTATGCAGATCTTCGTCAAGACCTTGACTGGTAAGACCATTACTTTGGAAGTCGAACCATCCGATACTATTGAAAATGTCAAGGCTAAAATCCAAGATAAAGAAGGTATCCCACCAGATCAGCAACGTTTGATCTTCGCTGGTAAACAATTGGAAGATGGAAGAACTCTTTCCGATTATAACATTCAAAAAGAATCCACTCTTCACTTGGTGTTGAGATTGAGAGGTGGTATGCAGATCTTCGTCAAGACCTTGACTGGTAAGACCATTACTTTGGAAGTCGAACCATCCGATACCATTGAAAACGTCAAGGCTAAAATCCAAGATAAGGAAGGTATCCCACCAGATCAGCAACGTTTGATCTTTGCTGGTAAACAATTGGAAGATGGAAGAACTCTTTCCGATTATAACATTCAAAAAGAATCCACTCTTCACTTGGTGTTGAGATTGAGAGGTGGTATGCAGATCTTCGTCAAGACCTTGACTGGTAAGACCATTACTTTGGAAGTCGAACCATCCGATACTATTGAAAATGTCAAGGCTAAAATCCAAGATAAAGAAGGTATCCCACCAGATCAGCAACGTTTGATCTTCGCTGGTAAACAATTGGAAGATGGAAGAACTCTTTCCGATTATAACATCCAAAAAGAATCTACTCTTCACTTGGTATTGAGATTAAGAGGTGGTATGCAGATCTTCGTCAAGACCTTGACTGGTAAGACCATCACTTTGGAAGTCGAACCATCCGATACTATTGAAAACGTCAAGGCTAAAATCCAAGATAAGGAAGGTATCCCACCAGATCAGCAACGTTTGATCTTCGCTGGTAAACAATTGGAAGATGGAAGAACTCTTTCCGATTATAACATTCAAAAAGAATCCACTCTCCACTTGGTGTTAAGATTGAGAGGTGGTATGCAGATCTTCGTCAAGACCTTGACAGGTAAGACCATCACTTTGGAAGTCGAACCATCCGATACCATAGAAAACGTCAAGGCTAAAATCCAAGATAAGGAAGGTATCCCACCAGATCAGCAACGTTTGATCTTCGCTGGTAAACAATTGGAAGATGGAAGAACTCTTTCCGATTATAACATTCAAAAAGAATCCACTCTTCACTTGGTGTTGAGATTGAGAGGTGGTATGCAGATCTTCGTCAAGACATTGACTGGTAAGACCATTACTTTGGAAGTCGAACCATCCGATACCATTGAAAACGTCAAGGCTAAAATCCAAGATAAGGAAGGTATCCCACCAGATCAGCAACGTTTGATCTTCGCTGGTAAACAATTGGAAGATGGAAGAACTCTTTCCGATTATAACATTCAAAAAGAATCCACTCTTCACTTGGTGTTGAGATTGAGAGGTGGTATGCAGATCTTCGTCAAGACATTGACTGGTAAGACCATTACTTTGGAAGTCGAACCATCCGATACCATTGAAAACGTCAAGGCTAAAATCCAAGATAAGGAAGGTATCCCACCAGATCAGCAACGTTTGATCTTCGCTGGTAAACAATTGGAAGATGGAAGAACTCTTTCCGATTATAACATTCAAAAAGAATCCACTCTTCACTTGGTGTTGAGATTGAGAGGTGGTATGCAGATCTTCGTCAAGACCTTGACTGGTAAGACCATTACTTTGGAAGTCGAACCATCCGATACTATTGAAAATGTCAAGGCTAAAATCCAAGATAAAGAAGGTATCCCACCAGATCAGCAACGTTTGATCTTCGCTGGTAAACAATTGGAAGATGGAAGAACTCTTTCCGATTATAACATTCAAAAAGAATCCACTCTTCACTTGGTGTTAAGATTGAGAGGTGGTATGCAGATCTTCGTCAAGACCTTGACCGGCAAGACCATTACCTTGGAAGTCGAACCATCCGATACCATTGAAAATGTCAAGGCTAAAATTCAAGACAAAGAAGGTATCCCACCAGATCAGCAACGTTTGATATTTGCTGGCAAACAATTGGAAGATGGAAGAACTCTTTCCGATTATAACATCCAAAAAGAATCTACTCTTCACTTGGTATTGAGATTAAGAGGTGGTATGCAGATCTTCGTCAAGACCTTGACCGGCAAGACCATTACCTTGGAAGTCGAACCATCCGATACCATTGAAAATGTCAAGGCTAAAATTCAAGACAAAGAAGGTATCCCACCAGATCAGCAACGTTTGATATTTGCTGGCAAACAATTGGAAGATGGAAGAACTCTTTCCGATTATAACATCCAAAAAGAATCTACCCTTCACTTGGTATTGAGATTGAGAGGTGGAAAGTGATACTTTTTTAAATGTTAGTTAATCTAAAAGGCTGACTTTATTTTCAATATCCCTTGATTATGATGATTAAAATGATTTTACAATGTATTTTGTTTTATTTTTACGTTTAACCATTTTGCATACGTGTAGTGTTTGTATTAGTTTTCTGGTTTCTTTATTAAAGATTAGTTTATAAGCTATTTGGCAAACTTGACATATTCAATAGTGGATTTTGGAAAGTACGATATGTTTTACACGTGCGAGAATTATCATGCCATACGCCTGCGCAGTGAGATTGTTTTTGGGATAAGTTGTCATGAGAGTGTAAATCTACTAAATCCGTTTTGTACAGTTATTACGTTTTTCCTATCATTCAAACCAGAAAAAAATGATACACAATCTGGAAAAACAGCTACTGTCAATTTTTATTTTAAATTGTTAAAAACAGGTGATGAGTAAAACTCAAATCCATGTCTCCAAAAGTTCACCACTAACTCCATCTTAACCGGCATTCGCTACTGAGTTTTCTATACCGACACGTCTGCTCTTCCAAATAATTACTCAGTTCAGTGTTACTGCATGGTGTAAATGAATGTGTAACAATTTGGAATATTGCAGAGGTATGTATTTATATTTTTTATCGTATTTTGCATAAACTTTATTGGAAAACGAATAATAATTATATACTTAAATAGGTACTGAAAAGTTGATGTACCAGTATAATAAAAATGAAACTTTTTGATTGTTTAAAAAAAAATCCATAAATTCAGAATACGCCATAAATATCTTAAATTTCAGAATACGCCATAAATATCTTAAATATAAGATACCTACCAAAAAAAATGAATTTACACCAGTTTGAAACCTCGAATAGATATATAGAAATGTTACACACACGAAAATTTTACTTTTAAAATAGCTTTAATTTGAACGAAAATAACTAATTGCAATAAAATGATGAAATTTTTTATATTGTTTATTTTATAAATGTTGTAAACGTAATCAAACAAGTAAAAAGAACAAGATACACATGTTTCGTTTGAATTTATATAAAAAATAGTGTCGATGTAGCATCTTCTTCTCGTGACGTTCACATTTCTATATGATTTGTATTCAAAAATAATAAACTTGTTGAATTTAGTTGAGTGTTGTCTGCATTTTGTTTTTGTTCGTTCACTCGAATTTTTATTTTATCAAAAAAGGCAGTTATATAGTTGTCAATAACATTAAAAAATAGTTCCAGTGCCAGTTTTTCATTTTCATATAAACATAATTCAAAAATGCATGACACCTTAAGAAAAGTAAAATGTAAATGAAAGATGCTATATTATTCAAGTTTAAAAAATAATAGGTGTGTCTATAAGGAACATTTCAATGAAAACTATCCACACCATATAATTCTGATTACTTAACTTTTATAAAACAGCGCGTCAATTTTTATATGATTTTTTTTATTGGTGAACCCTTTTACCTATTTAAAGCACGCCCCAGCGTGTTTGAAACTAACTTTAAAACGCGCGTTTTTTAAAGTTACGCATGGCAACATCAACATCTCGAGAAACGAAGTGTAATCAAAGTCTATATATTCAAGAAGTCAGCTCACTCTTTTGATCGTCGGAAAACGCCGGCATTTTTTGCTGGGAGTCGTAAATCATGTGCGACACCTGTTTTTGGTAGTATACGAGGGGACGGATGGTGAATTCATTTGTGAAGGAATTTACCGGGTGCAATTAGAAAATATGTTGACTTTATTCTTGTTTTGAGAAATATTGGAAACTTATATAAATTATATTTATATATATATATATATAAATATAAAATAGCTACAATTATTGGTAAGTAGCTTTTTAGAAATTTTGTTTTAACCAAGGAATGATTTGAAAAAAATCATCAACATAGACTTCCGAGCGTATATCTGATAATACTTAATAACTAATACAGAATGAACATAAATAACACAGTTTAGCATCTACTTGGGACAAAACGGATACAAATGAACAATTATTTAGGTCAAGTCCATTTGAAGTGTACTCTGTAGCGTTGTATTGAATAAATAAATAAAAATAACATGAACATTCTTAAAAATTAATAAATACTTGAATATTTATAAATTTTTTAAGATTTTCAATTTAGGATGTTCCTTATTCTTTCTAAATGTCCTTAGTGAGGAATTTGCAAATTTAAGTGTGTAATAGATTCGCACCCTTAATGTATATAAGGACAGCAGGTATTCTCATGGGAAGTTTGGGCAAAGATGCGAAAATGCTACAGTGGACAACTTGGTCTTCAACTTCATTCCTACATCATCCTGCACACATAAATCGTTGAAATTTTCAGTGAATATATTTTCTAAAGAAATCATATATTCACTGAAAATTTTTGGAGGAACTGTCAAGCCTCCAAACCGTCCCTGCCTTCTACCTTCATAGACTTTTTTTTCGCAGAATGATGTGGATTGGTCAGAATCTTCCTTATTACAAAAGTTTAGACAAATTTTGCATTTGTGTTTAACAAAACATGATAATTGTTTATGAATTGCAGTATTGTTTCTACAGAAATCAACGCAACAATAATTCCCACAAGAAGGCATCGCACACAATCAAAAACACAGCAGATAACGTTCGCACAAATTAAAATTCAAAATCACTTTCTTGGGCGCACCCGATACAACGCTCAGCTACACCACCGTGTAAGTCAAACAGAACTGAAAAAATCAATAAATACACAGCGGCTGTGCCTTTCGCCGCTGAGAGGGTGAGTGTCGGCAGGAGGGGGATTCTCGGGTCGTCGAGAGAGTGGGCTGACTTCTTGAATATATAGACTTTGGTGTAATGTCTAATGGTCTAAATGACAATTTTTTTTATTATTGATCTGACAGGTGTACTTTGTAACGTCAAAACCTTTATTTGAACAATATTTAACAATTTCAATTTTATAAATGAAAATGGAAAGTGCAGGTGATATTTTGTTTGAGATATTCATATGTCGATTTTTCAAATCGGAGGAAATGGTATTTAAATTGATACTATTAACATTTCCATGACAACGCAAGGTAAACTAATGTCATCACGAATTCAACCATTTTACATGGTCAATTCCTATTTCCATTTCTTTTCCTTGTAATAGATACCAGTATTTATGATTTCAAAGTACACCAATAAAAAAAAAATAGCGTAAAGTATTCGTGGATAACTGGTCTCTAAAACACTTGCTCTATTTCGAGCACTCCGGCTTCGCCATCGTCTTCTTTTCAGTGACTTTTTGATTCCGAGACCCACAATCAAAACAGAATAAAGTAGGTAGTTGCATGAAGCACAGTAGTGTAAATTGAGTTAGGTTGGGTTAAGGTTAGGTTTTTTTTAACAACTTTTTATTATTTTTTTTTAGTTTAAGGTGATTAAAACCTTTGTTTTATGCTCTTCAGAGCTCATAATAGACCATTTTGGTTTTATTTTATACTCGTTAAAGGTCATATGGCATTATTATTATTATTTTTTGTTTATGGTACTTGAAACCATTAGGATTTTATGCTCTTTAGAGCTCATATAGCGTTTTATGCTTAATATCTAGAATAAGTACATGATTTATAACAAATCGACTTAACAATTCGTTGGTACTGTTAACACACTATAAATGTCAGATTCGTCTTTCAGTATTACGCATGATTCAAATTTTCCCAGTTGGTCAGCCTTATATTTTTTATAATCTTTCATGTCCTTCAATGAAGAAATTTCGTAATTGTAATGTCCCCATCACTACCCCTATGTAAGTTAATGAGAACTTGGAATAATTTTGACTATCTTTATCAAACTTCAATGGAAATCAGTACTCAGTACCTATATAAAATAAACTAATAATATTTAAATATAATGTTCAGTAAATAAATACTCAACTTATTCTTTGTTACAGTATCAAAATTTCATTAACAACAACAAATGTTTGTATTTGTATAGAAATACATTGCTTGCCCAAATTCAATGTTCCTCATAGATATTATTCATAACTAATTTAATCTTGGTACGACCATGTTTTGGGAATGGTTTAAATACCATTCCAATTCATTTCAAAGTAGAAGTTAAAACTCCAGCTCTAGTTCTATTCACGTAATTTTCTAAATATAAGTGTAGAGCTAATTACTTATTGTGAAACCTCAATAATATTAAGTTAATAAGAGAGTTATTGTAAAACAGAAATAAAGGTTTCTTTTATTAAAGGAGCCTGTAATAAACTCAAAGGATGAAAATGAGGGTATGTAAAATATTGTTATTGTAACTGATTTAACACTAAAAGATATATCTTCTCTTTCGGTTCAGAACGTGAGTTACGTTCTGAACCGAAAAAGAAGAAAATACCTAACAGGTAGTTAAATCGCAACCTTTTAGGTTCTTCGCACATTTTTTTATATTAAATACCTGGAGAAACTGGGAACGAAATTAACTCAAATCAATAATGTAAGGTTTAATTTAATTGTCGCTGTCAATTTCGGAAAGTATTTCTTCTTTTCTCAATTTAATTGTCAAAAACGTCAAAATTAACGATCCTTTAATTAAAGTTAAGTTATCCTGTATTTTATTTAAATACAGGCTGCCTTTATTTTATTAAAGATCCTTTAATAAAAGACGTCAAATGCGCATGCGTAAATGTCAAAATAAAGGAATCCTTTATTAAAAGACGAAGAAAAAGTGGTTACAATAACTCTCTGTATATATACAAATCAAGGGCTCTCATTCCTCCCGGCACATTACAAAATTGGTATTGTAAAAACACTGCCGCTCCACAATACAACAGATGACAAACTGAGTTGGAAACCGCTGTTTTCTCTTTTTTGTCGAATAATATTCACATTTTTTATCCATGATTATCCATGTTTGTTTTGGCTATATTTCGTTTATTTTATTTGACGTTGTGTTATTAGATTTTTTCAAATCTATATGTTTTAGGGATTCAAAACCGAACATAAGTTTTTACACCGAGTAAAACCTGTGTTTACGTTTACAGTATTGTTTATACCCCATACTGCGTCTGGAAGCATGAAATACCATTCATTTTCATCATTAACACTAGCATTAAATAGCCGATTTAAGAATCAAATTGTACCTTTCCACTTGACCATTAGATCTGGATGAAGAGATGGCATTAAAAATATGTTTAAATTGATATTTTGGTGGAAAATCCTTGAATTTTATGCTAATAAGTACCGCAATCAGGAATAATTCGTTTGGGAACTGTGTTAGATGGTGTACTCTGTGCTGTAAACATACTGAAGAGATCTTTCAAAATGTATATCACTTTTTTGGAGTTGGTCGATTTTGTTGGTCGCGCAAATAAGAATTTTGAAAAAAATCAACCATCATTAAAATATAACAAAAACCACCAGGACTTTTGACATATGGACCCAAATGATCAATGTGCCAGGTATGCAAGGATTCAGTGGGCTTATCAATAGGATGCAAGAATCCTTACTATTTTTCATATTTGTGTTTTCTATAGGCACAATCAATGCATGAAAACACATACCCTTAAACAAAAATTTACTTTTAATTAGTTCGTCACATTCACGATACCCAATTTGTCCAATATCATCATGATACTTTCTTAATATATATTGTTTTTATAGTGTCATCTTGGTGTTGAACCAGTCATCAGAAAAAATAAAGCTGGACACATTACGACTTAGAGCATCTACATGCTTCATTTTATTTCCTGACTTATGTTTAATTTCAAAATCGAAGTCTTGGATGGTAAGCCACTATCGTGCTACACGTGATGACATATCACGTTTTGTAAAAGTAGACCGAACAACTGCGCAATCAGTTACAATTACCTACAAAATGTATCCTGGTTAAATAAATTTTAAATCGTCTAATTGATTCCACTATAGCAAGGGTTTCCAGCTCATAAGAATGATATAGCATTTCATCTTTAGATGTCATACATCACAGGTTCAAAGTTTTCCCCGTGATTTTGTAATAAAATGCTAGCTATACCCTTGCTACTGGCATCTGTATGTAATTCATATACAGGGTGAATCACGACTAACGGGACGGAGATTTATGGCGAAACGGTGAAAAATTTGAAATTTTTGTCACCTTGGTAGTTTGTACATCCATATAGGCTACATTTTAAAATTAGTTTGAAATATACAGGATGTTTCAATAAAGTGTGGCGTATCAAAGTTATATTTTTTCTTATGGAACACCCTATATTTGATTGCATTTTCTGATTGCACACAAAAAATAAAGTACTGTTTCATAATGGTTCCCTATACCTAAATACAGAGGGTTCCGAGTTATGCTGACTTTTTTAAAATTGTGAACATTTCGAAAAAAATTAATAACTCATTGATATAATAAATTCTAGCGAATTTCCTCTCACAGCTCAATAGTCGGACATTCGTTTTATGTATTCCACGATTGAGTACTAAACATCTCTTTACAGGGTGTTCAGAATTATCAGTTGAATTGTTAGATCATTAAATGTGTTATAACGGGCTTATTTCAAATGGAACACCCTGTATTTCAATAATTCATCATATTCAAAAAAATGTCCTCTTTCGAATGATATAAGGGTGTCCTATACCTAGGTACTATACTTCTCGCGCAATTTACAATTTTCTTAAATTGTATGGTAAATTGATTTTAAAACATCTGCAATTCTCTCTAAATTTTATACTAATTATCTTTACAAAGCTATTGTGAAGAAAAATAGTGAAGCTGCTAATAAATATGCACACTTGTAGTTCTTGAGGTACACTAACTCTTTTGTATTTGAGTACATAATAAAACAAAAACACATTATTAATAAAGCGAATACATAAATACTACGAAACGAACAACAAATTATTAAAAGCAATAAATGAAAAATTAGGGATTGTGGGCTAATATGTTATCGGCCCATATGTTTTTGACGGATACCTGGACAGAAGAAAATTTTTGAGTTTTTTGGAAAATATCTTCTAGATCCTTTTCGAAAACCTACCACTTAGAATCAGAAAGAAAATGTGGTTACAATTAGGCGTAGCTTCAGATCACTTTTCTCACTCAATTTTCTCGTGCTGTTAAGAATTACCTCAATAGAAAATCAAGACATAAATGGATAGGTAGGGGAAGTCCTTGTAATTGGCCAGCTAGGTCACCAGAACTGTCCAAGATGGATTTTTTCGAATGGGGCTATAATAAAAATATCCTACAATATGAAATTAATAATTGCGGACGCTTTCGCGTCCATAACACCCGGTATGTATGAATAATGTAAGTAGGTACATAGTTTGTAGCCAGAATCACGTATTGCATTGCATAAGATGACAAGCATTTCGAGCATCCATTATAGTTATTTTCCAATTTTTGCTTTTAATAGTTTGTTCGTAGTATTTATGTATTTGCTTTATTAATAATGTGTTTTTGTTTTATGTACTCAAATTCTTATCGGTGAAAAATTTTTTACCGTTTCGCCATAAACCTCCGTCCCGTTAGTCGTGATTCACCCTGTATACAAAGTAATGGCCTCGACGTTAATTCGATACAGGCATAAATTTTGCTATTGGTGGGAATTGACGCTTTATCAGGTCTCCTAACACCTTGCATGCTTATTTTTTCAAAAAAATATTAACTTCACTTTTAAAACGCCTTTAAAAATCATAAAATTTGAAAGTCCGCTAAAACGTGATTTACGTCATAAAGATGGCTGCCCCAACCGTTGAAGACACTCTTTGTTTACATTCTTATTCGTGTATCGCGCTCTGAGTTGTTGTGACCTAATTTGTTTCTGAAAGCTTTAAAAATGGATAAAGCCAAAAAAACTTCACATTCTAATTATTGCATTGTTCCTGAGTGTAAATCGACGTCTATTACCCAGGTAGCACCTGACGTCCAAGTAACGTCCATAAGACGGCATCACATTGGTCAAATAGCCGTCAATTGTACGTCAAACATGACGTCTGAAAGACGCAGTAATGTCACATCCAAAAGACGTCATTGTATGTCGTCTTACGGACGTCATTGTATGGCGTCTTACGGACGTCATTGTATGGCGTCTTACGGACGTCAGTGTATGGCGTCTTGCGAACGTCATTGTATGGCGTCTTGCGGACGTCTTAGTTTCAAGCAATGTGACTTTCTTCAGGCCAATATAGAGGCAGCTACACGACGTCGAAAAGACGCAATCCCTTTGATGATAAATGTGTTTTACCGGCGCCTTGCAAATGGTACAATGTATTCATATGTTGATATTCACAATGAAACTTCCCGGATCATTATCTCACAGTGAATACATTGTTTTATTTGCTTTATGTGCTGGTAAAACACTTCATCCCATTCATCTGTATCACATCTGCGAGTTGTACGTATCCTCAGTCTTTTGAAGATCGTCCTTTATGCAGTTTGGTTGCACAGAGAAGATACAGCCAAAATCAAACAGAAATATGGAATTTTAGAAAAAATGTATTACTTGCCAAAAAATTCAAAAACAAATATTGCATAATCCAAGAAAAAAAAAGAATATTGGTACATATTTATTACATATATTATTAGAATATTTTTTTATTTGTCCAGTTTATTTTTGATAGAAAAGATTGCAGTGGTTATTTCAAAAGTAGCCAAAGTAGTCTTATTTTGAACTAGTTATGGAATCCTGTTTAAAATTAGGTCTAGAACCAATATACAGAAGGGTTTAGAATTTGATATATGGAAATTCTTTTCAATAAATAAATAACTGAAAATTATATAATTATATTTTTTGTTTGAAGTGAAATATGGAGATAGTATGTATTTATTAAAATCAAGTTGTACTCACAAATTATGTAGTAGAGGAAATGATATGAAATTCGTTTGGTCTAATTTACATGGAAACAAAAAGCACTTAAACTTCATATCCATAACAGACCAACTTTCAAAATTCCGTGACAAATTTGAAACAACAAATATTCCTAGATCTTTGGAATCAAGTGGGTAAACATATAATGATTCATATAATAAAAATTTTTTGCCTATCAGGATAATGTTGCCATCTATTGTAGTACAAATATTATTGATCTCAATAACATCTCCAGATTTTGTCATGAAGTGCGCATTTGCAAACGAATGGCTTATAGCACTTAGAGTAAAATGTGTTCCTACCATCTTTTTAAATTGTTTAATAGTATTTGGTGTAAGAATAGGACCTTCATTATGTTCAAAAGTTAATTCATAATGATCTTCGACTACGTGTGATTTAGTATACAAAAAGTTCCTTTCAATTAATCTCCGATGAATTTGTTGCAATGGTTTTTGAGGAGATCTAACACAACTTTTGATAAAACCTAGAAAATTTTCAAATGGAAAGGCCGAAAATGTGTCCAGAGTTCCAAATTTTTTACATTCATTTGCTAGGTGACATAAGATATGTGTATTATATACATAAAAATCTATACCATATATGTACTCACAATGCTCAATGAATGTAATAAGTATTTTGTGTGCATTTTCAGCACCAAAACATGAAAGATGCTTTTCAGAAGCAAGTAGAGAAATTCCAACATGCAATAACAAAAAATGTTCAAAAATTGAAATGTCAATATTATCCTTGAGGACAAATGGCCCAAAATATAGCAAAAAATTGCGAAACTCAGTAGCTTTCCAGTATGATACTTCTGACAAACTTCTGGGTTTTCGGTTAAACTCTGTAGGAATGAAGGGTTTCAAATAAAGTAAGTTTTCACTTAAATTTGTAACAGTTGCATGTTTAACTCGGATATGTAGACCACCTGATATCCAGGAAACAAGCATTTTCTTCATGACGCCTAAGCAAACAGCATGCATATAATCAATGGTAAAGGTTGAAACGAGACCTATTTTTAAATCAAGCAATGGAGTTTTTTCCTTATGATGTTCTGTGTCCTCTTCTCTAACGAACTGATCATCAGTCCTTAGTGAGCTAGAGGTGCCTTTAAATATAACTTTTCCTCCTTTATGACTGTAATCACCAAACTCCCAACATTTATCGCAAGAGGAATAACCTCCATGAGATTTAATGCCTTTGATGTAAGCCTTAGCAGGCGCATCACAAATAAAATTTGAAATGTCAACATAATAACTCCTATTATGCAATATAAATCCAGATGTTCTTAAATAAATTGCTTCTTCATTAAATTGCTTTAAAAATTGTTTCAATGGTGATGGCTTAGAGTTACCACAAAATATACCAATAACAAATGGAGAGCTTGTAAAATTTCTAATCAGACCTAAGATAGGCCAAAATTGAAGTTTTGTGCTAGAAAAAAGAGGTATTCCATCAATATTAATACTCAATTTGATGTGTTCGTCTAGGCATGAAGAAGGTATTAGATGAATCAAAGAATTCTTAATCCCAAAATGACAGTATTCACCATTATCTAGATTTTGAAAGTTACCAAGTCTTGGAGTATTTAATAATGACCGACTGTCTAATGGAAGCTCGGGATGCAATGGATTTAAAATTTTCAGAAGGCTAGTGATAGAAGAATGTGAAGCTTTTGTTTTCAATGCCCATTCTCGCAACTGAGAATTTAAATCAGGTTTTATTGAAGTGGTACTGACATTTACTGAACATTCACTATCTAATGTGGCAATGACATGTGGTATTGAGGAATCACAATTGCTTGAAGTTTGAAAAATATCAGATACTTCATCAGACTGAAAGTTATTTTCACTAGAAATATTTTCAAAGCTATCGACAGGCTGAGAACAATAATTTTCGACACTGTTTGTAGTGTGAACTGGTTCTCTTATTTGACCATCTGCAACATCAACAACATTGTTACTATATAATTTTTTGAGTACATCTTGATTTTCTCTAGCAATTCTTCGGTACAATTGCCTTTGCGATACATCTAGCTTCAATTTTTTATTATACATTACTTATCAGTTATAGGAATAATGCAATCAACCAAAAATAAATCAAGCTTACAAAAAATTATAATGGACTCAAACCAAAAACTTATATTGAAATCTTTTTAATCTTCATTCTATCTGGCGCATGCTTCATCCAAGTTTTGATAGTATCTTCAATTTCAGAAATTGAAGCCCCTACGATTTTAGTTTGAAGTGTTTCTGAAAATGATAAAAAAATGTCAAAACATATTCCAAGAATTACCATAATTTGTTACATAGTTTAATAAGTAGAAGCAGCAGAAGGTAGAAAAATTTAAAAATCTTACCAATAATCGCCTTATTTAGACAAAGCCCTGAAAATGCTGCTTTACCCCTCTTTCCAAAATAACTGAACTGACTTGCTAATTGATTGGTTAATAAATGCCTTAAAATTTTATGTATTTTACTTTTTAAATTGTTTCCTCCAATGGAACCAAGATAGTTTAGCTGAAAAATACAATGCATATATAATACCTTTGTAATTATGAGATTTCTATAAATTTTCCTCTTTTTCAACAGTTTCATGAATTAACACCAGTCATTTATTTTACCCAGTTTTTTTGTATTTATTTGTTAATCTTATAATGGGTTTATGTCAAAAATAATATATTATACCAATATTTGGGCACAATAAATCTTTTAGGTCTCAGTGAATGTTACCCCAAAAATACATACAAAATACATACCAATATTTGAATAGGTACTCACCAATCTTTTGAAGTCATCTTCATTGTTCAGAAATTGTTCAACCTCATTCAAGTCATTTTTATCTCCTAATGGAAGGTCTACTGGCAAAGGGTTTTTATTAGGGTTGCAGGAAATTTCTAAAATGTTTGACCCTTGATTAAATATAATGTTTTCTATATTTCTGACTTTCTCTAGAATTATTTTATTCTGCTCTTTTATAGTATTCAGTATATTAACCAATACCAGATCTAAAAAATATACTCCAAAATAAATTGTTCAAGCATTCCAAAAATATATATTTACTGGATTCTGCTGTAGAGGTTTGAGCACATGCAGGAATTGAATAAGTCCTAGGTGGAGAAACTGCCACTGTAGGTGTATTTGCATTAGAAGCTGTTGCTGAGAGAGTAGGTGGTGGAGTCACAGCTGAGATCCTAGAATGCACTTGAGAAAACTTGGGAGATATTTGCCTTTTTTCTATAGCACCTGAAGTATAAAATCATTTGAGTGACAAGAATGATGAAAACATATTGTTAATGAAAGTGGACAAAAATTTACTTTCAATCATGGATACTATTACTCAAAATAGGTATATTTCAATTTTACATTATAAATAGGTTTTCATAAAAAATCCCATGGTTTCAATGTTACTTGTATGATATATTAGAGCTATAATTTACCTGACAACTTTTTAATACGTATTTGTGGTGGTCTGGAATATTTACTTTCCACATCACTATCACTATCTTCTAAAATTCTTTTAGTTCTTTTTCTAGGTCCACTATCTGCATTGTCATCTGTGTCATTTATATCACTGGAAAATTGTGCCTCCTTTTCTTTCCGGAAAGCTTTGTCCAAGTCATCTAAATAATGTACATTGTGTTACTTACATGAGGGGTAAGAAGCTCTGGACATTGTGCAGAACAAGTACTTCTAGATATTGACAAAAATCTTTATACCTCCACATTCCTTACAATGCCAACATTAGTAGGAACTAGGACAAAATCGAGATGTATCTTTTCTGCACAATTACCCTTAGCAATTAGCCGAGAGTACAAAAATTATCATAATGCATCCCTGAATTTAATCAGCTTACTTTTAAAATATAATGAGAACAAACCAAAAGAATTGAAATCTCAAGATAATACAAAAATTCAAGTGAATAAATAAGTAAACATACAAATTACAAATGAATAGAATTTATATTTGATTATGGTTGTGGTTGATGGTTGAAGTACACAAACTCATAACACTATATAATGTAAAATGCACTTACCGGTTTGAAAAAATATTTTTTTAACTCCGTATAGTTTCCACTTTTCGCAGTCAACCTCGTCGTGCTCAACTAAAGCACGCCGAAAAATCTTGGTGTCTTTTAATGGCGGCCAATACACTTCCTTTTTTAACGGTGTTAACCAATTTTGATCTACTACCGCTACAGCGTCATCTCCAGTTCCGTCAAATTGTATTACACAATACATATTTCCTGTATAATATGATACAAGTAAAATGAACGAACACAAAACTCGACCTTTCCACTTTACTATTGTCTTCCGATATTCGATAATATACCACAATACTTCCTAAGACCTAAGATCAAGATCCCAAGCCATGCGGTTGTCTCTGGCCAATGAACAAGTTACAGCATGCGCAGTAAAACATGTGGCTTTTGCGCAGTAACACAATTGGCTTTTGCGCAATAGCAGATGTGGCTTCTGCGCTTGCGTCTATGAAGCCTTTAACCTTCTATTCGATAATATCTCATGTGGAGAGGTTGGCCCAGTGGGAAGCATGCTGAGCTTACACTCGAGAGTTCCTAGGTTCGAACCCGGGCTGGTAAATTTTTCCAATTTTTTTTTTCAATGTTTTTAGTAATTATGTAAAGGGATTTCCCTTTTCTAAATTATTTCATGTACTACATAAGAAAGATATACGAGATTGTTTAGTATTAAGAATTTTTGGCCCTCAAAAAGACGTCGAAGAGACGTCTTCACAGTTGACAGCCAGCCGACGTCAAATGAAATGACGTCACGGAGACGTCCCTTTTAGGTCACATGACGAATGTGACCAAAAATGACCAGCAATCGACGTCTTCTCGACGTCATTCACGTCATGCTGGCTACCTGGGTAAAACTCCAGACAAAATATTTCTAACTTTACCTGGTGGCGCAAGCAAAAATGCACTTAAGAGAATGGCATTGTGGTTGCAAACTATATATATAAAGAAAATATTTTGACAAATACTACTGCTTTTGTTTGTGAAGACCATATTAATGTAAGTGCCTAATTCTGTGTTGGTAATTTTGCTTCTTCAATAGTTGGAGGTTATGTACCTATATGTCTAGGAATAGACCCTAAAAACATTATTTTATTACGACTACACATCAAGTTTCCACTGAAACCCAGTGGGTACCCGAAAAGCACCATTAAGTCATTTTTGAGAATATTCGCAAGAAAAATAGTAGAAACGGCTCGTGAGAAAGTGACTTTCTTATACGGCGTCAAAATATGGTTGGTATATATTATATATAATACATAGTTTAAATCGTACTTACGAAAATGCTTTAACTCCTTTTTTTTCCTCTGTATTAAAGCAGCTGTTTGACTTGATAAATTCAAGCAGCATAAATGAGTACCTACCTATATTTGGGCAAGTTATCAGTTTGTGCTTTCACAAAACCTTCTCTAGCCATATCTTCACTCACAAAATATGAAAGAATCGTTACTGAAATTTGAAATTGAAATATTTTCTTCTAAAGGTTCCAAAATATCCTCGGAAATATCGAATATTTATGTCCACTTTCCACTTTACGTTGACTTTTAGAAATAAAAAAAAGCACAAACAAACACGTAATGGTCTCAAAAAAACATTTAATTGATATTTTTACGATGAAGCAATTACCTAATAGTTAATTGAAATACAATATAAACACAAAACTACACATAACCTAGTGCAATACCGGCCAGATTGACAGAAAACTAATAACAAATTGTGACATCACACGTATTATCGGTAGCGCTCAACGAACCGTTATAAATTAGTATATTAAAGTATAAGTGGATATAATAGTTATTTATGCAACAAGTGCAAAAAGTGAGTGTTTTTTGCACGCGACGTGAAATTGTCCAACGAGGTCTTTAGGCCGAGTTGGACAACACGTCGAGTGCAAAAAACACGTTTTGCAAGAGTTGCATACAATATTTTTTCTAAATTCATGCAAAAACTGGAAAATTAGAACATAAATATGTCAAGAACCTAAGCTAACCTAATAAAACTCAACCCCTTCTTCTTTTTTGTATCTCTATGGCCTCCACCTTGTCAGTACTCAATCATAGCTGGTTTTCGCCTTGACCATTTAAATTTTAAATAATTAAAGATTTTTGAAATAATTGTAACTCGTTGAGACTAAGTAGTAAGATATACATATATTATTGTTGTATTAAAGCAGGATCAGGTACTTGCTATGGATTTTTATTTAATTTAAATGTTTATGTTTGTCATTAATCATCACAAAACTGACACAAGAATGACAGATAAGTGCAATAAAATATTTTATCTACAACTGTCATGTAACAAGTACGATTTGACACTATTTTTAGTGTCATAATGACGTATATTACCGCACTAGTGCGTTTTTGATTACATTACCGCACTAGTGCGGTAATGAGAGTCTAGAAACATATTAATACCAGAATTAAATATTTAAAATAACACTGGAAGCTGCATTTTCTATTTCCGAAAGGAGATTGTCTTCGCTTGAACTCATTTTTATAGATTTTTGTTCATTCAAATTTGAAAATTTGATGACATTACTAATTTATTTTATTTCCACATCCTTGTTTGTCTTTGATGATATGGTCACAAAGTACGATACACAGTACCTTATGTTTGCAGTCAATATTATTAAAAATACGTTGGATTGGAATTTTTCTTAAATTTTATAATATAGGTACTGTTGATAATACTAATAAACAGTTGTAGATAAAATTTTGTACGTAACACGTGTGATAGGAATTATTAACGCACTTATGTGATTACACGACTCGGCCTACGGCCTCGTCTTGCAAACTTCACATGCGTGCGTTAATAATGTCCATATCCCACTAATTACGTAAATAACTATTATTATACTAGTGCAATAAAGTACCACTTTTTCCATTAAATGTGGTTCACAAAAGTGTTGTTTTTTGCATGAATGTAGAAAAAGGTCTTTAAAGCACGCGCGATTTTTCGAGCACGACGGCGAAGCCGGAGTGCTCGAATTAGAGCAATTTTTTCAAAGACCAGTTATCCACGAATACTTTACGATATTTTTTTTTATTGGTGCACTTTGAAATTATAAATACTGGTATTTATTACTACTACAAGAAAAAAAATGGAAATAACTTATAATCTAAAATGGTTGAATTCGTGATGACATTAGTTTACCTTGCGTTGTCATGGAAATGTTAATAGTACTAAGTTAAATACAATTTCCTGCGATTTGAAAAATGGAAATATTAATATCTCAAACAATATCAACTGCACTTTCCCTTTTCATTTATAATTTTGAAACTCAAATATTGTTCAAATAAAGGTTTTGACGTTACAAAGTACCTACTCCTGTCAGATCAATAATAAAAAAGTTGTCATTTAGACATTTATATCATTAGACATTACACTTCGTTTCTCGAGATGTTAATGTTGCCATGGCCTTTAAAAAACGCGCGTGTTTTAAAGTTCGTTTTAAACACGCTGGGGCGTGCTTTAAATAGGTAAAAGGGTTCACCAATAAAAAAAAAGTATATTGTTTTAAAATACTTACGGCCGTTTGCACCAATTGATATTTAAGTAGACTTAAAGTTAAGTGGCGCTTTAGGAAAGTTTTGCTTTGCACCATGAAAAATTTGTCATTTAAAGCTCCACTTAGCTAAGGGCCAGTTTCATAATCAACTTAAAGTGCCTTTAAATATTAAAGTTGGCTTAAAGTGGAAAAAGTGGTCCCATAATCGTACTTTAAGATAAAGTAGTGCCTAAAGTTTCCTTCAACTTAAAGTGCGAATTTCTAAACTTTACAGAAGATAAAGTGGCTTTAAAACCAACATAACCTAGTTTTCTCCATATTTTTTGACAACCAGGCTGAATACTTCACGAAAAAATGATGAACATGCTTGATAGTTCTTCCAGCTCTAGTTCATCATCCGTTGACCAAGTAATTTATTTGAAAAGAAAGTGTCACTTTGAAATTTATGATGATGCTGACGTTTTTGATCGTCAAAGCCATGTCAAAACAATAATTTTAGGTTAGATAAGTGAATTAAATAGTGTCAAAGGTATCGAAAAACAAAGTTCAGGGCTGCCAACTTAGCTAAATCCTACTTTTATTAAAAGAAGGTGCTACTTTCATTATGAAACGCAATTATTTTAAAGTCGTCTTAAAGGATACTTTAAGATAAAGTCTACTTTTACTAAAGGCACTTTAACTATCGAATTATGAAACCGGCCTTAAGCTTAGAAAATCACTCGCCTAGGGCCATTTGCACCGGTTATACTTAGCGAAAGATAAGTGAAGCTTAACTTTAAGGTGACCTTAATATAACAATTTGGTTTGCACGGGTTATCAACTGAGGTTTAAGGTGTACCTTAAGGTGTACTTAGTTAAGCCTAAGAATTGTGCCGCTTAAAGTTCTCCTTAATGTCATCTAAACTTCAATCTGACAGTAAGTTTACTATTTGACATGCGTGTTGTTGTTGTAGTATTTTCCTTTTTTTTAGCTGTGGCTTGTCTTCATTATTTATTGAAAAAATAATTATAAATAATTTATTTGATCATGACGATGACGATTAAGACGATCTTAAGTTGATCTTTCATGGAAACCCCAGAAGGATTTATCATAGAAATTAATATTTCAACAGCTGGGATGATTTGACATTCTTTTCGCGATTTGGGGTGACAAAACCTATGCCTAAACATTTTGAATCTAATTGAGGTAGAAATCGAACACGACGTGTTCGTGGTATTCCAGAGATTGGCTATTAAATAACGAAGATATTTTAATCCGCGCGTTTTCCTTCTCACGCCAGGTAATTGCATCGGTCCTTTTATTTTCAATAATTGTTTTATGACTAAATATTAGGTTTAAAAGAGCTGTCTTCTCTCGTCCAGTGAAATTTGGAGTCCTCTTTTTTCTAAGATTATTATCATTACAATTATTAATATTCATTTTTATTAAACCATCAGTCACAAAAAGAATCAACAATCAAACTTCGTGAAATCAAACTCGATAACACAAATATCTCTTGAATGTCTGTAGCTTTCTCAGTGTTGCCATAGCTTCTCGCCACTTATCTAAGATTTCATTAAGTAGCAGATTAGCAAACCATCTAAAGTTTAAGGTTCACCTTAACTTTAAGTAGACCTTAGATGAGATGAACATTTAAGGTGGACCGGTGCAAACGACCCCATGGGTGAACCTTAAACTTTAGATGGTTTGCTAATCTGCTACTTAATGAAATCTTAGATAAGTGGCGAGAAGCTATGGCAACACTGAGAAAGCTACAGACATTCAAGAGATATTTGTGTTATCGAGTTTGATTTCACGAAGTTTGATTGTTGATTCTTTTTGTGACTGATGGTTTAATAAAAATGAATATTAATAATTGTAATGATAATAATATTAGAAAAAAGAGGACTCCAAATTTCACTGGACGAGAGAATACAGCTCTTTTAAACCTAATATTTAGTCATAAAACAATTATTGAAAATAAAAGGACCGATGCAATTACCTGGCGTGAGAAGGAAAACGCGCGGATTAAAATAACTTCGTTATTTAATAGCCAATCTCTGGAATACCACGAACAAAAGAGTCGTGTTCGATTTCTAACTCAATTAGGTTCAAAATGTTCAGGCATAGGTTTTGTCACCCCAAATCGCGAAAAGAATGTCAAATCATCCCAGCTGTTGAAATATTCATTTCTATGATAAATCCTTCTGCGGTTTCCATGAAAGATCAAGTTAAGATCGTCTTAATCGTCATCGTCATGATCAAATAAATTATTCATAATTATTTTTTCAATAAATAATGAAGACAAGCCACAGCTAAAAAAAAGGAAAATACCACAACAACAACACGCATGTCAAATAGTAAACTTACTGTCAGATTGAAGTTTAGATGACATTAAGGAGAACTTTAAGCGGCACAATTCTTAGGCTTAACTAAGTACACCTTAAGGTACAGCTTAAACCTCAGTTGATAACCCGTGCAAACCAAATTGATATATTAAGGTCACCTTAAAGTTAAGCTTCACTTATCTTTCGCTAAGTATAACCGGTGCAAATGGCCCATGAACATTTAAGGTGGACCGGTGCAAACGACCCCTAAACTCCACTTATCCTCAAAGTGGAGATTTCTAACCTAATATTATTGTGTTTTGATTGATATATGTCAATTATTTTTATGTTTTCGGGTTTTCGTTTTGCGTCTTCCTATTTCAGGTGTGTTTTTTTATTTTTGAAGAAGGATGTTTATGGAGGATGATTTGGAAGTATTGAATTATCTTGAAAATGGATTTCCAAGAAGACGGTACAATCGTAAAAACTATTATGAAGAATTGGATGAAAATATTAGTAATTATTTTTCCTGAACTGTATAATTTACCGATCTGATTTTCTTATTTTTAACTGTGTCCATTATAAGCAATTTTCTTATTAAGAAAACAAGAATAAAATCTTTTGATTTTCAAAAATTGACGTTTAACAGTTTTTAATACATCATTTCAAACCACAAAAACGAAAAGTAACCAGAAACCATAGAGAAATTAATAAAACTCAACTTAAAAAGCGAGGTTGACAAATGTATTAAACACTTAGCTAAGAATCAGAGCAAAAACATTGGTGCAACTGAACTTTAACTAAGCGACCCTTAAATTTTAAGCTCGCCATAGTTATTCTTAGCTTATGCTTCTATTGGTGCAAACGGCCATTAATACCTTTTGTTAGGAGGTAAAATATTGACTTAATTATTACTAGGTGGTCGTGGACAAATTGTTTAATAACCTTTGAAAAATCGCTGCAGCATTCGATAATCCGAAGTGCATCCGTAAAAATTCGTATTGTCCGTCCTGCGTCACCAAAGCTGTTTTATCTATTGAATTTGATGCAAGACGTATTTGGTAGTAAAACTAGTAAAATGCTTTTGTCCTGCAAGACGACCGATTTGGTCTTCTATATGTGGAAGAGGATACCTGTCCATTACTGTTATAGAATTTAATTTTCTATAATCGATATAATCTATGATCACCGTTTTTAACCGAAATTGCCAGTAGGAATAAATTAGACCAAGACTTTCTTACTATTCCGTTTTCCAGCATTTCCTTAACTTTGTTAAAAACAATAATTATTTGTTTAACCAGGCAGCAAAGTAGTAGATTGACTGCCAAGTTGAACATATAATTTTTTCTCACACAATCTTTTTATTTTGGTTGGTTGCTATGGAAATGTATAATCACAGGCAGCAAAGTAACCACTTTGCTGCCTAGGCAGGAAAAGTAATACTTTGCTGATTGATATCAGTCAGCAAAATTAATATTCGCTGCCAATCGGAGAAAAATTATATTTTTTTCTTTTCCCGAGTTTCGATATGGCCGGTAGAAAATGGGTTCATTTTTCTCTAAATTTATTTTAAATTCTATTACGATTTGTAAAATCTAATTCAAAACTGTCTTCAAATAGATTTAACATAGTATAAAATTGGGCTAAATAGGGTTCTTTTAACAAACTTAAGTCTACCTTCATCAGTTAAATTTAAAGCCCATGTAAATTGTATGGCTGGTTGTAAAAATCGTCTTTATTTTCGGAAAAATGTATGTCTTGGCCCTCATCTGAAATTCTTTCTTTATACAATTTTAATTTATTAGGACCTGTGTTGGTAATGCTAAGAAAATTATTAGTTTCGCTTTAAAAACAAGTAGGTATGGTATAATGTTCTGAAAAATCACAGGTTTTTGCTGAAATCAGTAAGCATTTAGGTACTACTTTTTGCACTAACGGGAACTAAAGAGGTAAAATGAGGCTTTATTGAGATATCGTTTTCTAATATTACTGGACGACTATCTTTCACATCAATTATTTTATTTATCGCCAACCGTCAGTAAAGTCGTCGATTATCAGGTTGATTTCCGGAAGTAAACAAACAGTTTACCTTATCCTTATACCAATAATGTACTATTATCTGCCTTGCGGCAGGTAAAGTGACATATGAGTCAGGTAAAGTGACATATGAGTCAGGTAAAGTGACATATGAGTCAGGTAAAGTGTTTTGATTTGACATTACTCGAAAATTATTATCTGTCAGTGTCACGCTTCTCTCTATTATGAAATATACCTCAGCTTCTTTTATATTCCGAATTCTGAATAGTTGGCGATAAAATTTTGTATGCACCACGCCAGAAAAGTGTCTTTATCGGACTCGCCTGTTATTCGCCTCGCTTCGCTCGTCTCATAATTTCAGACTCGTCCGATAAAGAATCACTTTACTGCCTTGGTACATAAATAACTATTAAATTAACTTGTGCGTTTTGAATATTTAACATTATCTCATTATGATTAATAATTGGTTGACCTATTATCACCTCAATAGCGCCCATATCTACGTCTACAAAATGTAAAGCCGATTTTATGGAAAAAGTTTTGAATTTAAATTTAACAAAATTCATGCCTTCGGGACATAATGTTATTCCCAAAACTTTTAATAATTATGTTCGATTGATTTAATTCAATATTTAGCTTTTTCATCAGAGAAGTATTAGCTACGTTCACTTGACTACCTGTATCTAGGTAGCCTTTGCAATTTATATTATTTATACAAACATTAATATTATAATAAGTAAAATTTGGTACTTGCCTTTGTAATAGTTGTACTTTGGCGGGATTTATATGCCAACAGTTTTCCTTCATAAGCCCTTTTCTTCCACAATGACTGCATTCTGTTGTTTTTGCTTTGGCACCACCGAAGCTTGAAATTTGGTAGTGTCTGAGTTTTCTGTATTCCACGTTCTTGTTTAGTCCAGATGGTCCCGCGTTTGAGTCTCTGAAGAAACAATTTCTTGAGAAATGTCCACTTTTCTTGCAAATATTACACTTAATAAAATCGTCTTTGGGTAGTCGACAAAAAGTTCAAAGGAAGGAAGGAAGACTGGAAAAAAGGTGAACTCATACATACGGATGTTTTTTGGTATACAGACGGGTCAAAAACGTTAGACGGCGTGGAAGCTGGTATAGTGGGGATAAAGCAAAGGATAGCCTTCCCAGTAAGCCTATCAAAGAATGTCCCAATTTTCCAGGCGAAAATGACGGCGATTCACCTCTGTGTGGAAGAAATCAAAAGGCAGAAGAGAACATATCGTTCAATTGACATCTTCACAAACAGCCAAGCAACGCTAGAGGCACTCAACTCCGTAGAGGTCAACTCTAAGCTAGTATGTGAAAGCGTGCGGGCCCTAATCACACTGGGTGAGCGTTGCAATGTTACGGTAGCCTGGGTACTGGGGCGCAAGGGTAATAAGGGCAACGAAATAGCGGATGAAATGGCCAAACAAGGCCATTCGTTGAGCAGGAACCCTTCCAAAACAAAAATGAAAACAAAGAAGTAGGTCACCCACAAATCTCTGAAATGGTGGAGAAACTCAACAGGACATTGGCCAGCGAAACAGTTCACGAAACACTCGCCAAAATTTACAGTAGATATGATAGCCAAAAAAGATAGGAAAACTGTTAAAGCCGTAATGGGTCTGTTAACGGGGCATTGTAAGCTCTATAGGCATTTAAATCTGATGGGATTGACAAACGAAGATTAGTGCAGGTTTTTTCACCTAGAGGAAGAAACTGTGGAACACATTCTATGTGCGATATCCTGGCATTTTGCATTAGGTGAAGAAAAGCCATTGGCAGAAAGCTACATGAAAGGTTCAGTCTCCACGCTAACAGAATTTTTAAAAAGAGATCTGAAAAGGTCGCGGTGGAATAGGCCAAGAGCCACCTCATAAAATCTATCTGTACAATTGCCCAAACCTCCTTCAACACCTCCTTCGCCTACCTCGCGCATCTTTGGTAGATACCTAACGGTTGAATTTTTCCATTTCGAAAATGTATGAAATGAAAACGAAACTGTAAAATAGCACAAAATAATTTAATTTCTTTGTGTAAAATATATAAGGATAAAATTTATTTCCAATCCAGTTTAAAACCGTTAAAAATCTCCTACTTGCGGAATTTTTCTCTTTTAGATGAATCACCGCGACAGGTTTCTGAATCTTCTTTGTCCATTGTATCGAAAATTTTATCAAATTCCGAAAAATTCCAGGCTGGTTCATTAGTTTTCATTTCCTGTAGTAATTTCGGCATTTGTGATAGTCTACAAGGAAACGGCCTTTCTTGGAAGTATCTATCACTGAGTGCCTAAAAAAATCGTTTAAACAAAATATTTCTGTTTCCAATAAGAACCTCGCAGGATATTTCGAAAACTTCTGTTGAATGTCTGCAATATATTTTTTTTATTGGTGAACCCTTTTACCATACTTTTTACAACTACTTAAAGCACGCCCCAGCGTGCTTAAATCATACTTTCAAGAACGCGCGGTTTTTAAAATTACCATGGCAACATCAACAGCTCGAGAAACGAAGTGAAATGTGTAATGGTTCGATGACCATTTTTCTATTATTTATCTAACAGAAGTACTTTGTAACGTCAAAACCTTCATTTGAACAATATTTATAGTATATTATTAAACGAGCAATTTATGATAGCCATTATTCACGATGTGTGACGTTTACGATACGAGCCGCAGGCGAGGGTCGCAAGTCGCCCGAGTGAATATTGGTCATAAATGGCGAGTAGAATACTATACTTTGTTCACGACACTTAATTTCTTTATTAAATAAAAGTCAATATAACTAAAAATGTTCTGGCAGCTACATCAAATAATTTGACATATATAGAGATGAGCAATACTGTGTAAAGTATCAATACAACGTACCGTTATAAATATATTGTTTTAAAATACTTAATATTAGAAATATCGTTATGAAAAGTATCAATACTAAAAATTACAATATTTTATCGATACGATATATTTCAGAAACAAATTTCCTGAACAAAATACATAGATTTAATAGTTTACTTCATATTGTACCCCCATCTCTAGTCAGTGTATTATGAACCATAATACACTCCAGTGTATTATGAACCATAATTCACGACAGTAGATATATGGGTACCATATACCTTTTGTAAGGAGGTAAAATATTGACTTATTATTAGGTGGTCGTGGACAAACAATTTTAATTTTATAAAAGGAAATGGAAAGAAGAGTTGATATTGTTTGAGATATTAATATTTCCTTGGCAACGCAAGGTATACTAATGTCATCACGAATTCAACCATTTTACATTATCAGTTCTTATTTCCATTTCTTTTTTTTGTAGTAGTAATAGATACCAGTATTTATAATTTCAAAGACCACCTATAAAAAAAATTGCGTAAAGTAAATTCGTGGATGTTGGATAACTGGTCTCTAAAACACTAGCTCTATTTCGAGCACTTCGGCTTTGACGTCGTGCTCGAAAAATCGCGCGTGGTTTTCAAAGAACTTAACATCCACTAATACTTTAATATACTATTCAATATTTTGTCCACGACCACCTAATAATAAGTCAATATTTTACCTCCTAACAAAAGGTATATGGTACCCATATATCAACTGTCGTGAAGTATGGTTCATAATACACTGTACTGTATTATGGTTCATAATTCACGACTAGAGATGGGGGTACAATATGAAATAAACTATTAAATTTTGTTCAGGAAATTTGTTTCTGACATATATCGTATCGATAAAATATTGTAATTTTTAGTATTGATACTTTTTATAACGATATTTTCTAATATTAAGTATTTTAAAACAATATATTTATAACGGTACGGTAATGTCAAATTATTTGATGTAGCTGCCACAACATTTTGAGGTTTAAAGTAGGTAATTATACGAGACTTTCTTAAATAATACCAAATTTAATTATTCAAAATATACAAAAAATGTATTTTTATGTATGTTTTTATATTGTAACACAATATTTAGTTGAAATTTCTTGAAGCTTACAGAAACACCTTCTCTCTACTTTTAAAGCACTACCATTTGGGTACTCTGTACTTTTTAACGTTTGACGTTTTATGACAGGAGTCCAAAGCATTCTGTAATCGAGGATTTTGTTGATTTTTTCTCTAACGTACCGTGGCCCAAGCCGTGGGAAAGATTTTTTCCCACGGCTTGGGCAACTTTTCCCACGGCTTAGGCAAAGTGACACTTTGTAGTTTCGTAAATTGTGGGATAAGGACTATTTTCCATAGCAGTCGTAGAAAAAATATTTTTCCTACAACCACTATGCAAAACACGCTTTTCTACACAAATATTTATACGCAAAGCAGGCCTTTTCTCAATTCTTTTGATAACCGTTGTAAAAGTAATGCGAAAAGTACACGCTATGACACTTTTCCGCACCGATATGTCAAACAAAGCTACCTATGATCTGTCAACTTTTTTTGACAATTCAACTTAATTGAATTTCTTATTGGTGTACAATTTTTAAATTTAAACTAAAAGTAAGTAAACTATCTATTTCATTATTTATTTCAATTTATTAATTATTAAAACATTAACCTATTAAGCATTATTTTAGGAAACATGACCCAAGATGAAAATAATTTATCTTCTGAGGTGTCCAATTCGGACATTGAAAATTACAAGTTAACGTATTTCTTTCATTAATAAATGTGGTTGTAGAAAAAATATTCTGTACAACTTGTACGCAGATCATTTTTCCCACTCGCTAGACTTCTGCGTGGGAAAAGTGACGCTTTGCGCACTAGTTGTACAAGATACTATTTTCCAACAGCTTGGGCAACTTTTCCCACGGCTTAGGGAAAGTGACACTTTGTAGTCTCGTAAATTGTGGGAAAAGGGCTATTTTCCATAGCAGTCGTAGAAAAATAACTATTTTCACACTAAAATGTGTGCGGAAAATTCAATTTTCCGCCCGATCGTAGAAAAAAATAATTACGTGAATTTTACCAAGGCCTCCCTTCCCCCTTAGTAAGATTTGGAAAAATTAAGCTTTATCTCCTCCTGGAACACCTTGCGTAATTAATGTACGCCCCCTAAATGTCTGATACAATTTGTAACAAGTTATTTTTTTTGTTATAGATATAGGGTTAATTTTCACCACTTTAGATATATTATAACTCGTTACTTAAATTCCAACTCTCTCTTCTTTTATTAAATTGATTTTTTATTTATTGTTAGGTATATTGTTGTTTTGTATTTTTTTTTAGTATAAGACCGGAGGTACGTAAATGAATTCTACCATAAAATTTAGTAGTTTCTAAAGTTAAAATTTTTCAATCGATAAGGACATTTGGTATATATGCCATTTATTTAATTCCGAAAGACGTCTGGTATATGACAAATTTTTTTGTGGTATCTAAATTTTACTATCGAAAATGAGGATATAAATAGCAGAAGAATTGCTTCTTGCTAGAGAGCTAACGAGAGACAGCTGACGACTGACCTTAGAAAGAGACCGCTAACTGCCGACCGCTGACCGCTGGAGACCGACCGCTGATTCACCTTTTACCTTTACCGTTGACTGCTGCTAATTTTTGTACGTAAAGTGTGTGTCCCAAGTTTGTGCTATTCCGATCCGGTTACCGGAATATATTTTTAATTAAAGACATTAATTCTTTTGTGACAAAAGTGAACTACGATACAGAAACCGACTTAAGAAGGTAAACATATTTTTATCACCGTTTATTTGAAAATTTTCGTACCTCCGTAAAATAGAAATATTTTGATATTTTCATGGAAATTTCCGTACCGGTTATTTTTTTTTTCTGTTGTTAGAAAAGTTGTTTTGTTTGAGATTTGGATAAATAAATGTAACTTTGTTTTGGAAAAAGTGTTTTTGATTTCTATTGCGAAGTTAATTGGTTTTTAATTATTCGCCGGGTTTATATTAAGTTTACATTTTATTTTCTTCACAAGTCAGTAATATACAATTAAGATTTATATGAATTGGTGCATTTTAATTATATTCAGGATCTTTTGTTTCTACACTGTGTGTCAAAACTAGTGGTACCGTTTTTAATTTTTTTTTGAGTTTGCCGGTTTTCTTTAGATTCAAGGGATAATCAGATTTGGAAGTGGCCTAGCCATAATTTATTTGATTACCTGGCAGATTTAAATCGTTGTTTTCCAGTTCCGTGGTACCTTTCTGATATAATTTTTTTCCTAATAATTTGCCGGTTTTCTTTAGATTCAAGGGATAATCAGATTTGGAAGTGGCCTAGCCATAATTTATTTGATTACCTGGCAGATTTAAATCGTTGTTTTCCAGTTCCGTGGTACCTTTCTGATATAATTTTTTTTTCTTAACAATAGTTTGCCGGTTTTCTTTAGATTCAAGGGATAATCAGATTTGGAAGTGGCCTAGCCATAATTTATTTGATTACCCGGCAGATTTAAACATTTTTTTTTAGCTCTCAGGTACAAATTTTTAACACATTTTGTTTGTTTGTCGGAAAAATATTTTGCCGGTTAAATTTAGATTCAAGGGACAATCAAATCTGGAAGTGGCCTAGCCATAATTTATTTGATTACCCTGCAGATCTAATACGTTTACGTCTCGTGTGTCGAGAGTAGTTTTCCGTGGTTGTGATAACCTTACCGGCTCTGACCGTGCGTTCTTTCTCCCGTTTTTTTCTTCTTGCTCCTGTAAAATTATTCAACAGACCACAAGGTAGTAATAAACAAAGTTCCTGATTTCTCCGCTATTTACCGTAACTCATGTTAATTTAAAAATCGATATTCAATTGAGTCGTGCTAAAAATTCGATAAAGAATTGGTTGAAATAATTCAACAAGACCCCTGGAATTTTCCGTAGCCTCCATCTGAGGCTATCTGGAACTCTTGACGCTAATGGTCAAGGGGCCGTGGAGCAAACCACGTTAAAAATCTGGCGCCCGAGTATTCCGTCGAAAGATTTTTAGTCAAGGGTGTCCATAGTGACGTGTTAGTGTGGTAGAAGGCCACGTATAGCAGGAAAACGCGTTACAAATTAAAAGGAAATTGAATAAATGAAAACTATTTTCACACGAAGAAAACAGATAATAAATTCGATAAAACTTCAGTTAAAAAGATGGTGGTTTACATATAATATCAATTATACTTACTTCTTTTGCAGTAAATCTTTTGTTTTGATCGTATATTAACAATTTACTTATGAATTGTATCGTTATTGAATCGGCTTCCGGTAAAATCGACGTCCATTTTTTCGGATCTGTATAGGTAAATGCTATTTTATTATAATCCGGCAGTTGCACTAAACCCGGCCAAGATTCACTGTTCGGAGTACCTAAAGTACCTAGTACTATCGCTAGTTGCTCTATATCTGTTTCACCCTAAAAAGAAAAACGCAAAGCTATTGGGAAATAGTCATGTTATTTTAAAAAAAGCAAACAAAGGTGGTATCTTCCACCTTATCTAAGCGCAAAGTACTTGGAAAACAAATCATTGTTTTTCAAAATGGTACCCAACATGTTTCAGTCGGAAATCCACGGAATAGAAAATGTGCCCCATTCAATCTGGATAGAGACCTTGACCAGGAATATCATGATTTCCTCATACAGTCAAGCCTTACTGGGCTAATATTGTATAAGTTTGAAAATGGCGTGCAGCTTTCTATGCAAAGTGGATGAATAATCTCCTTGTGAGAAATGGGGATACTATGCCGTGCTGAAGAACAGAGAAATGAAATGGCTGATCTGCTAGCCACGAAGCCAACGGCTACTTCTTTGTAGGACCTGAACTGTTTTGCGGGATTGATTCTATAATTCATTCAGGGCAGATTTAAAAACTTCCAGGACTGAACAAATCAAATATATTCCAAGAAACTTCAACCGGAGAACAATGGTAAGCATTGATGTCGCTTCTGTCATTAAGAAAAAAAGACAGTCTAATGAGCAGTATTAGAATTATGATTTTTTCAATTTGGCGTTCCTTCTCTCCCCCAGCAGTAATTTTAAAAAATGAAGAAAGAAGTAGAAGATCAAATTTCTGTAGAGTGAGGAATTTTCAGAGACTGCAAAACTTTACAAAGAATATTGGTGCAAACATAAGAAACCTTCTTGAATTTGTAATTGAGAAAAGTATTCTGATGATTTTACATTTAGTCACGAACGCAAAAATACCTCGTGACGTAAGCGTACGGACCAGGGACATAGTCGGTATATCTGCAAAAAATGAATAATCTATACCTACTTAGATGGTTGTTGGTTTATACAACTAGACTCGTCAGCTGAACGTCATGGAATAATACAGATAACATAATTGTAGCTGCTCCTGCTGCTCGTATTTACACGTCACAATCTGTTTTTCAATTGATTTAGGATTACATTTCTATTATTTCTAGCCTACCTTTGCTTATCATTTTATGCCCTCTTGCGATAAAATTAGGAAAAGCCACAAATAATTTCTCAACCAAATATCCAGAATAGAAAGGGGGCACAATAGAGCTCATTTGATACAACACCCCACTTAATTCATCCATGCCTTCCTATTACCCCATCACAAAATATTAACACAATCACATCACATCCTTTTTCATAAAGTTACTAACATTTTAGAATGAATTTCATACATTTTTTTACTAAATAATAAAAGTGTAGAGATACCAGGAAATCTTACAGGAAAAAGCGGTTTCCTTTCTATCATTTCAGCTAGTATACATCCGACGGACCATATATCCACTGACATATTGTAAGTTCTTGATCCGTATAACAATTCTGGCGCCCTATACCACCTCGTTGCAACTTGATGGGAATATAGCCTTCGTTTTTCGTGATCATATATTCTTGCTAATCCAAAATCAGCTATTTTTAATACGCCTTTTTTGCTTATTAGCAAGTTGGCTGGTTTTATATCCTAAAAAAATATATAAGGAGGAATATACAGGGTGAATCACGACCAACGGGATGGAGGTATATAGCGAAACGGTGAAAGTTTTGAAATGTTTGTCATTTTAGTAGTTTGTACCGGGTGGCCAACTAAGAACGGCCGTCGACTATATCTCAGGAGTGGATTATACCGCAGGCTCGGGAAAAAAATTTTTATGACAAAAGTGGCCTCGGGAAAAGCCTGGAAATTATTTTCAGAATTGTAGGTCCACCGCTAGAGGGCGTATTTGACAGTTGAAATTTTAAAATAAGAATTTTTTCAAAATTCACCCCATTAACGAGCATGTTAAACATTATAATCAGATTCCTCGACAATTTCTGCATACTTTTGATGTGACAAGTTTAAGTCTCTTCAAATAAGGAGTGGGGGAGAGTGGGAACCTTGTTACGAAAAAACACGTGTAATTTCGGTTCTGCTTGACCGATTTTAATAAACTTGATTTTGTTTGAATGAGCTTTTGTTGATCAATCGGAAATTTGTAAATATGAAGCAATCTGATTGATAACATGAATGCTAGAGAGCGCTGTTTTATATTTTTCAAATAATGTGTTTTTTCGTAACAATTTTAAATGGAAGTATACAAATTGAAGTGAGTAATTGAAAAGTGGACTAAATTTTTAATAAAACACCGCAAACCGCAAGGCGATATCTCTTTTCTATTTTGAGAAATCGTAAGAAACAGGTAAATGGCAAGTGTTCTTCCAACGTCTAGAAGGCTGGTTCGCGTTAACAGAAATTTTTAAATTTAGCCTGAATGAAAAGACCTTACATCGGTCTACAGTAATTTAAACTGTTGTCATGGTTGCCATTACCACTAGATCACCTGATTGTAATGCTACTAATAATAAGTAATAATAGTAATAATAAGTACGAAGTAATGCGATAAATCGAAAAATCTGAACTATTAACAAATAGCTAGGTACGCAATTAGTGCCGCCCTAGATGTTCAATGCATGAAATCAATCGCTGACGGGTGAAGAAAACAGCAGCTTCAATTTCTGCCCCTACAATTCTGAATAATTTCCAGGCTTTTCTCGAAGCCACTTTTGTCATAAATTTTTTTTTCCCGATCCTGTGCTATAATCCACTCCTGAGATATGGCCGACGGCCGTTCTTAATTGGCCACCCGGTACATTCGTATAGGCTACATTTTAAAATTATTTTGAAATATACAGGATGTTTCAATGAAGTGCGGCGTATCAAAGTTTTTTCTTATGGAACACCCCATATTTTATTACATTTTCTGATTGCCTCTAAAAAATGAGATATTTCTTTATAATGTTTCCCGGCTATACCTAAATAGAGAGGGCTCTGAGTTATGCTGACTTAAAAAAAATGTGAATTAATAACTCATTGCATGAATTCTAGCAAATTTTTTTTGAATAGTTGGACATTCGTTGAATGTTTTCCACGATTCAGTACTAAGCATATCTTTACAGGATGTTCAGAATTTCCATTTTCATTATTAGATCATTGAATGTGTAATATCGGGCTTATTTTAGATGAAACACGCTGTATTTCAATGATTCACAGTGTTCAAAAAAATGTCCTCTTTCGAATGGTATATAAGGTTGTCTTATATCTAGGTATTATACTTTTCGTGCTAATTACAATTTTCTTAAATTGTATGCTATAAATTGATTTTTTCTACATTCATGCAAAAAACAACAATTTTGTGAACCACATTTAATGGAAAAAGTGGTACTTTATTGCACTAGTGCTTTATTGCACTCATCTGTCATCCTTGTGTCAGTTTTGTGATGATAAATGACAAACATAAACATTTAAATTAAATAAAAATCCATAGCAAGTATCTGATCCTGCTTCAATACAACAATAATACACTTATGTATATCTTACTACTTAGTCTCAACGAGTTACAATGATGGCAAAAATCTTTAATTATTTAAAATTTAAATGGTCAAGGCGAAAACCAGCTATGATTGAGTACTGACAAGGTGGAGGCCATAAAGATACAAAAAAAGAAGAACGGGTTGAGTTTGATTAGGTTAGGTTAGGTTCTTAACATATTTATATTCTAATTTTCCAGTTTTTGCATGAATTTAGAAAAAAATATTGTATGCAACTCTTGCAAAACGTGTTTTTTGCACTCGACGTGTTGTCCAACTCGGCCTAAAGACCTCGTTGGACAATTTCACGTCGCGTGCAAAAAACACTCACTTTTTGCACTTGTTGCATAAATAACTATTTTTCGAAATGTTCACATTTTTAATAAAGTCAGCATAACTCGAAACCCTGTGTAGGTATAGGGAACCATCATGAAGGAGTAAAAATTCCATTTTTTAGGAGCAATCAGAAAATGCAATAAAATATAGGGAGTTTCATGTGAAAAATAGTAGATTATTGAACAAGCAATTTATGATAGCCAATATTCACGATGGGTGACGTTTCATACGAGTGAATATTGGCCATAAATGGCGAGAAGAATACTATACTTTGTCCACGACACTTAATTTCTTTATTAAATAAAAGTCAGTAACGATTTGGTTAACTAACCTCAAAATGTTCTGGCAGCTACATCAAATAATTTGACATATATAGAGATGAGCAATACTGTGTAAAGTATCAATACAACGTACCGTTATAAATATATTGTTTTAAAATACTTAATATTAGAAAATATCGTTATGAAAAGTATCAATACTAAAAATTACAATATTTTATCCATACGATATAATTTCAGAAACAAATTTCCTGAACAAAATACACAGATTTAATAGTTTGTCCACGACCCCGGGTCCGCATCAGTGGGCATAGACGATGTTCGTTACTGTTCTCGGGTGTTTATTGATGCGGAGGGGGTGAAGAACCAACCCGGCGCGTCTCCAGGTGGCGGATAGGAGGGCCTCTGACGATGATCTATGTGAGGAAGAGGTTGCGGGGAAGTGGGGGCTCGTTGAGCATAAAACCTCAACTGGCAGCCCTCAACCCTGCCGCGGACCAACTTCACCTATCCCAGCTGTAGTATCGTGGCTAAGGGACTGCACATAGGGTGTACGATGCCAGGTGAATGTTCGAGGATACCTCGAAATCACCTGTTATACCAACGTTCCCTGGTCTGTGGTCATGTCTCGCGGACCGGAGGGATGGGGGGGGTCTTGACTTGACTGTCTGGACCAAGAGGAGACAAGCTTGTCAAAAATCCTGAATCCTTCGGTGGGATGACCGGGCCTAAAGGATGCGTGGCCGAACAGAAGATCGGCATCTACTGGTCATCACCTTGGGGAACTGGGCGAAACCCCATTGTAGGTAGCCTTACCTCCGCATGCGGGGCTCTGCGGAGGTGGACCAAGATTTCCCTTGCTACTCGTGGGATCTATATGGACTCACAAAATATAGAGAAGAGGGGAGGGCTCAGGAAGAAGGGACCTCTGAGGAGACTCTGGAGATGGGCGACCTATATAGGGCCCTTACGAAGGAGACTCCTGGGAGGTGCCCTGAAACCGGGTCCCCCGAACATAATGAAGAAGTTCAGATGATGGGAGCGGTGAGGGCTCAGGCTATGCCGGGAACAACTGCCCCATCACCTGAAAGACCGAAAAGGCACCGCAAGTCTATTTGCGGTGCCGAGAAAAGAAGAAGGAGGGCGGCAAGGGCGACAGAAGGGATACCGAAAGGTGGCCCAACTGGCCCTAGTGAAGAGGTGACAATAGCACCACCAAGCCGGGACACGCATGACAATGCTGGTCCCAGCGGGGTCAAGCTTGACGTCACCAAAGGGGGAGCCAAGAGGCCTCGGGTGCATAACACGCCACCAGAGGCCAGGCAGGCTTCCAAGAAGGTACGCACGGTCCCCGGTGAGCGGAAGTCGTACTGGCTACCCAGACAATCTGCTCACCAGGGAGCAGTATGCGCATATCCTCGCGCAATTGCATGAGGATATGTACAAAACTGGCGCCTCATTTGTGCCAAGTTTTGAGGGACACTCGTTTGCCCGGGGAGCCGTTATGGTGACCTGTGCGGATGGGGGCTCTCTGGCTTGGCTCAAAGTGGCTGCTAGCACGATCAAGAAGGAGGGACTGGCGCTCAAAATCATTGAGCAGTCGGCCCTCGAGCAGCTCAAGAAGGCAATGGTATGGGTGCCAGCGCCGATCGAGTCTCCTCCCCAAGAGGTCCTCAGAAGGATCCGGATTGGTAATCCGACCCTGAGGACTGAAGGGTGGGTGATTCGGGCCTCCCGATGGGATGCTGCCTCTTTGAGGCAGAACATTGTTTTGGGGCTCGATCCTCGATCGGTGGGGGCACTCAACCTTACGAAGGGGGAAATCCGGTATGGGCTCGGGAAGGTTAAAATTATCTTCTCGGGAACTACGGAGACTACCCCGGAGTGAATTATTAATGGGTAAGGAGGTACCTTTAGAGATTTTCGATGTCTGTTGAAGGAGCCTTGAAATTTACCCAGATTAACTTGCAGCATTGCCGTGCCGCTGCAGGAGTATTCGCGCAGAGGATGGCAAAGCTGCAGACAGGCATATCCCTCATACAAGAACCATGGGTGTATAAAGGTCATGTGCGAGGCTTAGGCACACCCGGGCGTAGCTTATTCTATGCAGTGGGTGAACCTAATCCAAGAGTTTGCATTTCTACGCACTCCAGTGTAAGTGCAATACTAATAAACGAACTTTGTTTCAGGGATATAGTAGCGGTGAGAGTGGACGTCCAGGGCAGGAATGGTACTAGGCATAGCTTAGTGGTATGCTCTGCATACCTGCCTTATGACTCACCAGAACTACCACCTACTGAGGAGTTCCGCAAGGCGGTGGAATACTGCATGGTCAGGAATCTGCCTCTTCTTATTGGCTGTGATGCCAATGCGCACCACACTATGTGGGGCAGCACAGGCGTCAATAGCAGGGGAGAGGCTTTGCTTGACTATCTAGGTACCACTGACCTACAACTACTCAACCGAGGGACGAAACCAACATTCCGAAATAGGATTAGGGCTGAAGTCCTAGATGTGACGCTTGCGTCAAGTACCGTTGTAAGTATGGTAAGGGACTGGCATGTTAATGATGATCCGTCATTGTCGGATCACAGTTACATTTGTTTCAGTTACAGGGTTGCTGTTGAGGAACATTCAATCAAGTATAGGGACCCCAAGACTACCAACTGGGAACGGTATAAACTGGATCTCGGAAGGAGACTTGGTGGTTTCCCTAGGAACTTGAGCAATAATGATGAGATCGATTGGGCCATAGCGGAGCTGGGCTCGATTATTGTCTCGTCTTATGAAGAAAATTGCGCCGAAAAAACGAGGAAGGAAAGTAAGGGCCACAAATGGTGGAACAAATCTCTAGACTCGCTACGGGAACATACCCGGCGCCTATTTAATAGGGCTAGGAAGACGAAGTCGGATCTGGATTGGGAGCAATACCGCCGGAAACGGAATGAGTACAAGAGTGCTGTCAGGTTGGCTCGGAGAGATGCCTGGCGGGCCTTCTGCGAGGATATCGTATCGGTACCTCAAATGTCAAGGCTGCGCCGGATCTTAACGAAATCACCGGACAGCGCTATAGGCAGCATGGAAGTCGAACCGGGTGTTTTCACCGAAACCCCGGTGGATACCTTGCGGCATCTACTAAAGACACACTTCCCCGGTTGTGAGGGAATCGAGCGGGAGTGTCCTGACATGGAATATGTGAACATACAGCGACCATGTAAAGAGGACTATCTTCTAGCAAAAGAAATAGTCACATACGAGCGGTGTACTTGGGCGATACGGTCATTCAGACCGTACAAGTCTCCAGGAAAAGACCAAATCTTCCCGGCTCTGCTTCAACAGGGCTGGGATGCAATTGGCACAATCTTGGTGCATATCTTTCGGGCCTGTCTGGCACGCAGGTATGTCCCAGAACAGTGGAGGCAGGTGAGAGTCGTCTTCATACCCAAGCCGGGTCGTACCACATATACGGTGGCTAAATCCTTTAGACCCATTAGCCTAACATCCTTTGTGTTGAAAACATTGGAGAGGGTGGCTGATCGGTACATAAAGGAAAAAGTTGGGCTAAGGTATCCCTTGCACAACAATCAACATGCGTTCAGGTGTGGCAAGTCAACTGAAAGTGCCTTACACCAACTGGTAACCCAGGTGGAGAAGGCGCTGGAAAATGGCATGATCGCCCTGGGAGCTTTTTTGGATATACAGGGGGCGTTTGACAGTACCCCTGTAGAATATATTTGTAGGGCTGCGACAAATCATGGAATAGAGCCAATGATCACTCACTGGCTTGGGGCCATGTTGGGCAATCGTACAGTAGAGGCCACATGGAAAGACCATGTGACAAAAGTGACCGTCGCTAGAGGATGTCCGCAAGGGGGTGTTCTCTCGCCCACATTGTGGAACCTAGTTATTGACGAGCTAATAACTCTTTTAAACGGTGAGGGCTTTCTAACGATTGGGTATGCCGATGATATCGTTGTCCTTGTTGTTGGAAGGCATATTACCGTTCTCAGGGACCTCATGCAAAGGGCTCTGAATAGGGTACATGGGTGGTGTAACGAACACGGACTTGCAGTAAATCCTGCCAAGGCTGAGATAGTTGCTTTCACCAAAAAAAGAGGTATAAGACCTGAGGGTCTAAATCTTGATGGAGTACCACTGCCTGTGGTTGAGCAGGTGAAGTATCTGGGAGTGATCCTTGATAAATCACTGACATGGAAGGCTCATCTTGACAGTCGCCTAAGCAAGGTGACAAACACGTATTGGGCCTGTAGGAGAGCCATTGGTCCGAAGTGGGGGCTGACCCCCAAAACGATCATATGGTTCTATAGAGTGATCATGCTGCCTATGCTCACATATGCGGCTCTGGTCTGGTGGCCGAGGGTAACCTTGGTGACGGCTAGATCGCAACTGACACGCCTCCAAAGGGTGGTCAGTTTGGGGGCAACTGGCTGCATGAGAACGACACCAACTGCTGCGATGGAAGTGATCCTTGGTCTTCGGCCTCTTCACCATGTGATCGAGGCTGAGGCGGGGAGGGCTTTTCTGCGCTTGAAACAGCTGGGATACGTGCGAAGAGGGGAAGAGTGCAGGCACGTCAAGAAGCTCCGGCTTCTGGAAGATATTCCAGTTCTGGCTCGAGCACCTGACGAATGCCTGCGAAAGTACTACTTTGCAACTCCGTACAGGACCATGATCCGGGATAGAGAATCCTGGGAAAAAGAGAGGAATACACAGCCTAATGGGACTGTCTGGTACACAGATGGCTCATGCTCCGGTGATAGAGCAGGGGCTGGAATTTACTCTAGGAACCCAAGAACACAAGTTTGTGTACCATTGGGTGATGGTGTATCTGCATATCAGGCCGAGATATATGCTATCTTGGAATGTGCGCAGATAAACCTAGACAGAGGTTATGTGGATCGACGCATAACCATATACTCCGACAGTCAGGCAGCAATTAAAGCCCTGAGTGGGTGCACCAGCAACTCAGGACTCGCTAATGAATGTCGAGAACGACTTGCTAATCTTGCAAGGCGCAATGTGGTGCGGCTAGAATGGATTCCAGCCCATTCTGGTTTTGAAGGCAACGAGATGGCGGATGCACTGGCTGCGGAGGGGGCGGCAGCTCCCTTCTGCGGCCCGGGCCCGACCTTGGGCCTAACAAAACAAAGAATACGCAAGGAGTCGAAGAAGTGGATGAAGAATCAACACCTCGCTCATTGGAATGCTCTGCAGGGTCCTAGGCAATCCAAACTTTTACTGAAGGGATGGACTGATGGACACGCTAGAGCAGCTACTGAACTACCAAGGAGTAGGCTAAGGAATATAGCAGGACTCCTAACGGGGCACTGCTGTATGATGAAACACCTCCACAACTTAGGGGTAGAGGAAAGTTCCCTATGCAGGGGTTGCGGCATGACTGACGAAACGTCAGTCCATGTTCTCCTAGAGTGTCCACACTGGGCCGTACTACGCAGGCGAATCTTCGAAGTCCCTGTTTTGGCCCCTGGAGACACAAGCAGGCATCCATTGAAAAAGGTTGTGGCCTTTGTAGAAGGGCTCGGCTTCATGGATGTCTAGGTAGCAGGAATGGCACAATGGGCCCGCCGGTGGCCTCAGTGCCGGAACCTTGGCTTGAGTTTGTCCAGGACAAGGTTCGCCTGCAAACTTAGTAGTAGTAGTAGTTGTCCACGACCACCTAATAATAAGTCAATATTTTACCTCCTAACAAAAGGTATATGGTACCCATATATCAACTGTCGTGAATTATGAACCATAATACACTACAGTGTATTATGAACTAGAGATGGGGGTACCTACAATATAAAATAAACTATTAAATCTGTGTATTTTGTTCAGGAAATTTGTTTCTGACATAATATTGAGAATATAATTCATAAGTCACGTGACATGTTTTCCACCAATCAATATTGAGAATCTCCCTGGATACATGTCTATCACAGCGATGATAAAAAACAAAAGAAATTATCACCTTATTTTGGTTCGTTGCTAAGGCTAATTTTTCATATTGACAGTGATTGACAGTAAGTATTTTTTTATCTATGATTGACAGTTCATATTGAAAATATAAAAATGTGTTCTAATCGTTGGCGTAATTGTAATAATAAATTCATTATATTCTCTCATTAAATATAAGCTCGTGATATGATTAATAATCGAAGATATATCTCGTAAAACCGAAGCAGCACATTTAACTCGTCCTTCGGACTAGTTAAATCTGATGATCATATCACTTGTTATATTACGTATGATAATATATTGTAATTTTTAGTATTGATACTTTTCATAACGATATTTTCTAATATTAAGTATTTTTAAAAAATATATTAATAACGGTACCTTGTATTGATACTTTCTACAGTATCGCCCATCTCTATATATATGTCAAATTATATTTCTATGTAGCTGTCAGAACATTTTGAGGTTAGTATAATACCAAGCCGTTACTGACTTTTATTTAATAAAGAAATCAAGTGTCGTGGACAAAGTATAGTATTCTACTCGAAATTTATGGCCATAATTCACTTGGGTAACTTGCACCCCTCGCCTGCGGCTCGTGACGCAAACGTCACCCATCGTGAATTATGGCTATCATAAATTGCTCGTTTAATAATATACTATTAGTTCATATTGCACACCCATCTCTAGTCGTGAATTACGAACCATAAAACACTCCAGTGTATTAATTCACGACAGTAGATATATGGGTACCATCATTACGAGCAATTTATGATAGCCAATATTCACGAAGGGTGACGTTTGCGTCACGAGCCGCAGGCGAGGGGTGCCGATTGAATATTGGCCATAAATTGCGAGTAAAATACTATACTTTGTCTACGACCATTAATTTCTTTTATTAAATAAAAGATTGTAACGGTATTACTAATCTCAAAATGTTCGGACAGCTACATAAAAATATAATTTGACATATATAGAGATGGGCGATACTGTGTAAAGTATCAATACAACGTACCCTTATAAATATATTGTTTTAAAATACTTATGGCCGTTTGCACCAATTGATATTTAATTAGACTTAAAGTTAAGTGGCGCTTTAGGAAAGTTTTGCTTTGCACCATGAACAACTTGTCATTTAAAGCTCCACTTAGCTAAGCTTAGAAAATCGCTCGCTTAAACTCCACTTATCCTCAAAGTGGAGATTTCTAACCTAACATTATTGTGTTTTGATTGATATATGTCAATTATTTTTCTGTTTTCGGGTTTTCGTTTTGCGTACTACCTATTTCAGGTGTGTTTCTTTATTTTTGAAGAAGGATGTTTATGGAGGATTATTTGGAAATATTGGATATTCCCGAAAATGGATTTCCAAGAAAACAGTACAATCGTAAAAACTATTATGAAGAATTGGATGAAAATATTAGCAATTCTTTTTCCTGACCTGTATAATTTGACGATCTGATTTTCTTATTTTTAACTGTGTCCATTATAAGCAATTTTCTTATTAAGAAAACAAGAATAAAATCTTGATTTTCAAAAATTCAAAAATTGACGTTTAACTGTTTTTAATACATTATTTCAAACCACAAAAACGAAAAGTCACCAGAAACCACAGGGAAATTAATAAAACTCAACTTAAAAAGCGAGGTTGACAAATATATTAAACACTTAGCTAAGAAGCGGAGCAAAAACATTTGTGCAAATGAACTTTCACTAAGCGATCCTTAAATTTTAAACTCGCCTTAGTTATTCTTAGCTTATGCTTCTATTGGTGCAAACGGCCATTATTATTAGAAAATATCGTTATGAAAAGTATCAATACTAAAAATTACAATATTTTATCGATGCGATATATTTCAGAAGCAAATTTCCTGAACAAAATACACATATTCAATAGTTCATTTCATATTGTTCCCCCATCTCTAGCCGTGAATTATGAACCATAATACACTACAGTGTACCTATTATATGAACCATAATTCACGACAGTTGATATATGGGTACCATAATATACACAATAATATTGTCAAGTGGCCGACTAGGGTCTCGGATACCAGCAGTACAACTATTGATAATGTATTTGTCAACTTTCAAAATGTTCCTTTAGCTTGTGTCTTCGACAACACTGTATCGGATCACCGTACAGTATTTGTGGAACTTGTTTATGAATCAGCTGCCTTACCAAGTTTTTGCTGAGAGTGCGATGGGTCATTTTGTTGATAGTCTTGCTCTTGAGAACTGGAATACAGTATATGGAATTTTAGATACCAATCTAGCATTTGATAATTTTATGATTGTTTTTATGCATTATTTTAATATTCAATTTCCATTGTTGAGAAACTAATTAAAAATAATAAAAGGTGGATAAACAAAGAGGTACAATGTTCTAGCAATAATTTGAAAAATCTGCATGCATTATCTAGACAACTTCCGCAACTACGTCCATACTATAATTTACAAAAAAAAGAACATGTAAAACTTTTACAAACAACTAGGAAAATACATTACCAAACCATAATTTCAAGTTCGGATAATCCAACAAAAAGTGCATGGAAACTAATAAATGATTTTACTACAAATAATGAGCGTAAAAAAGTTATTTCATTGTACAATAACGATAATGTAATAATAGATAATCCTACTGACGTAGCTAATATGTTTAACACATTTTTTAACAATGCGCCACGGGAAATGGTATCGAAAATTTCACGTACTGGAGCGATTGGAGAACAACTCAATTTTAATTTTAATGAATCAAAAATACCCAATAATACCTTTCGCTTGTATCCTTTTAATCGGGAAGAATTATATGAACTATTACATGGCAAACTGAAAAATAAAACATCTTGTGGTTTCGATGAGGTACCAGCATTCTTAATTAAAAAAATATTGCCATTTATAATATCCCCTCTGACACATCTTGTCAATCTTTCCTTTTCGAATGGAACTTTTCCGGATATGATCAAAACTGGAAGAATAATTCCAATATTTAAGAAAGGTGATTCTAAACAGGTTAGTAATTACCGTCCTATAACTATTCCTTCTATATTTTCAAAAATTTTTGAGTATAGCTATCTGAAAAGACTTAATGCATACCTACAGCTAAATAATACGATTGTGCAAAACCAACACGGTTTTCAAACTGCAAAATCAACTAACACCGCAATACATTCTTTTTATCAAGAACTTACAAATATGATAGATTCGGGCGAGTGTCCTGTTGGGATCTTTTGTGATCTCAGCAGGGCGTTTGACTGTGTCGATCATAAAATCTTAGCTATGAAATTATATAACATGGGAATCCAAAATCACTCACTAAATTGGATCACATCTTACTTAAATGCACGTCAACAATACGTGAGCTTACCAAAAATAACAAAAAGCAGTATTGAAACATGTACATCAAATTATCTATCTTCAACAGTTGGTGTGCCCCAAGGATCAATTATGGGTCCAATTCTGTTTTTAATTTATATAAATGACATTGTATCAGTTAACTTATCAACTCACTTTACATTATATGCTGATGACACCTCGTTGTTGGTTTCTGATAAATGTCAATCAGTAGTTGAAGATAATTGTAATAGTCTCCTGGCGAGTCTTTACAATTGGTTTAGCATAAATTCACTCTATCTTAATGCAGAAAAAACTCAGGCAATACAATTTCATCATAGACAAAAACAACTGCAGTTAGTTGATCTAAAAATTAATAATGAATCGATACAGTGTGTCTCTTATGTCAAATTTCTAGGCTTGCTGATCGACGAATGCCTTAATTGGAGTAAACAGTGCGAGGCAATTGTTTCATGGTTAAATTCCACTAATTACTTATTTAGAAATCTAAGATCCGTTCTTACACAAAAACAAATGATTATGCTGTATTATGCACAAGTGGAATCCCGTCTGAGGTATGGCATATCTTTCTGGGGATTGTCTACCAATTCTAAAAACGTCTTTGTGTCACAAAAAAAAAATAATTCGTTGTATTGCTGGTGTCTCTCGGCTAACTGGTTGTAAAGAACTTTTTAAAAAATTTAAAATATTAACGTTGCCCTGTTTGTTTATTTTAGATGTTTGTGTTTTTATATATAACAACATACGTGATTTTAAAACTAACTACCAGATGCATAATATTAATACAAGACGATGTGATAATCTGTCTTTGACTTTTCCTAAAAGTAATATTACTTTCAAATCCCCTCCTGTAATTGGACAACGACTTTTTAATAAATTACCATTACATATTAAATCAAGTAAAACAATGAAATCGTTCAAAAGTTTACTCAAAACGTTTTTAGTAGATAGGTGTTACTATTCAGTCGATGAGTTTTTAAATTTGTAAGAACTTTGTGTATTATTATACTATCTATTTACTATGCGTTATTTTTACTCTACTTTTAGGCTGTACTAGTTAGTTAGTTAGTAAGTTAGTTAGGTTAGATTTTAAGAAAACTTCTGACGAATTTTATACAAACTTTGTTTGTCATTCAAAAAATAAAGAATTTATTTATTTATATACCTTTTGTTAGAAGGTAAAATATTGACTTATTATTAGGTGGTCGTGGACAAATATAATATTTAGTTATATTTATTTTTGTTGATATTCGCGTTTAATTGTGCATGTCCTTTTTGGATTTGATTTCTGTAGCATTTCTAGTTAGTTGTATCTCTGTTCTTCTAATCACTTTTTCCACTGACATTTTTGACATACCAAGTGACTGAATAACCGAAATGAAATGGTGATATCCCAAGATTTGGGGTGTATTCATTATTTTAATAAAGCAATATAATATAATAATAGATGTTCGCAATGATAAAAAACATGAAAAAATCTTATGTTTTGAATGGTAAACCTTAACTGTCATTCTTGTCAGAAAAAAACATTTTTTGTTGTTCACACTGACCTTAGACTGAACTCGTCAAATTTTGTTTAGGTTAGGTTAAGTTGTCGTGCTGTGACTGCTGTGGCATCTCAAGCATAAGCTATCAGCTGTCACTCACACCATAGATAACAATACAGATAGATGGGAATCTGACCCGTGGCGCTTCATATGACGAATTAATTTTACCAGTGGCGCCACCTTGAGAGTCGGAAAATGAACCTCTAGCACCTATGACATGGTTGTGATCTTCGCTAACAGTGAAAAAGAAGATTCCTGTAATTTTACAGGTTTTGACGGCGCATTCAAAATTACTGTAATTTTACTTTCATTGCAAAATGGCATTTATGATCCATTTTTTGATATTTCATTTAAAGTAACTCAACATTTTGATTGATATTACACTAATAACAATCAAATGGTCAAGTTAAATTGAATGAAATGTCAAAAAATGGACCATATAATGCCTGAAGTGGGAAAAATAAAGCAATAATTATGAAGTTTATATATTTTATTTTAAATAAAAAGTACACGCCAATAAAACGATTTTTCATCTTTCAATAACAAACAGGAAGAACAATAAATGTAGTAAGTTATTTTAAATTACATAGGTACGATGTGAGGTAAAATGATTTTTCAAGCATCAGGTAGTGATCAGGGAAAGACACAAAGTACAACAAATGGTGAAACAGTGACTCTCTCACCATTATTATTGAAATACAGAAAAATATGCATATCGTGGAGTACAAAAGTTAGATATAATATGTATAATGCAGTTAAAAACTCACAAACATTCAATAAAAATCAATTATCTTCAAAATAGGAGCAGTGGTATTGTTTTCAAGCAAATAGCTTTTAGTAAAATATAATACACAAATATGAGAAGAGAATTACAAAATGTGCTAAAGAGGAAAATTAAACTAAAAAGTACAAATGAAATAATGAATGTACAAGGTACATTAAAAAGAAAACCCATAATAACATGTATTTTGAATGATGTTGACAAAAGTCCGATCATCAAACTGATCCATTTCAAAATAACTTATAAATAATTTCCTTTCCGGTGTCTTCGGGCGTTTATGATATTTATTATAAGCTATTTCAAATAGAGCATACCTGTTGATCACTCTAATGTCAATACCTTTCAAAACGCGGTTCACTTCTTTAATATAATTATATTAAGTAAATGATCCTGTCTGACTCAGCAACTGTTTCTGTGGGATGATCTATAATAAGACAAAAAAAACATTAAACACTTCCATTTCTACAGTTAGCTAATAACAGAGCTAACTAAAATGTGCACACTATTTAAGAAACAATTTAAAAGATTATGACTATCATTACTAATATATTATCTTATGTAGTTACATTTCGATATTTTCAATTGTATATCTCAAACACACATATTATGATTGTGAACAATTACAATATGTTTCTCGTAACTACCTACTCACCTTTGAAAAATGCTTGTACATTTCTTCGGCGAATAATGGTATTATCCCTTCTGTGAGGTAGAGAGCAGTATCTGCGGACAATTTATTCATCTACTTATATAATACTATAAAATTTGTTATTTAATTGGTTTTGGATGGGAATTAAACAAACCAAATAATATAACAAAAGGAACAGTCAAAAGAAATTTTATTTTATACACACCATTATCTGATAATGGCCTAATGCCCTAAAATCCTTTTTCCTCAAAATCCTGGCTAGTGGATAGAATATTTATAGCATAAACATTATGTGTTCATTATTTTTAGGTACATTGTATGACTGCAGAAATATATAGCATAACGAGTTGTATAAAACTCACCATCAATTAATTTCCTTTTGTATGTTTTCCTTTGTGTTTTTACTTTCCCAAGTGGGGAATAATCAATTGATGTTTGCATCATATCTACAAAATCTCAATATTAGTGAAATTATTTCAAACTCAAGACAATAATAGATACCTTTATTTTGCTCAGGAGTTTCCACTTCTTTCCAACCAAACCGAACGTTGTTCTTATTAATGGCAGGGAAGTTCAAAACTGTATAAAAAAGAAACTACTTTATTATTTTGTCACTTTTCAGTTAATTAAACATGTGTCATATTATAAAAATAAAACTTACCGGTCCTTGTCTATGCATTTTGTTGCCATTGTCTATTGATATGAAAAAGTCAACACTAAACTACCTACCTTAACACACCCTGTCGACCTTAACAAAATATTATATATTATATACAATAACGAAAAATAATTATTTGGAAAATTATACTACTGGGGTGCGTTCGAAAACTAGGTGTGTCGTATAAAAATCACACAGTAGTAGTCCGAAAAGTTGGAGTATATATAAAAATAGTACGCACGTCGCACAGTAATAGTTCAAGAAGATGGTTGTCACATACTGGTGCGCTCCAAACATTCTATTCCCGACTAGGGTGAAAATTAAGCTGACAAAAAAGTCACATACATGACAGCTTAAACATTTGAATTTATTCTGCCGATATGAACTTTTAGATGTCGATTATTAATTTTAAATTATTAAATGAATTATAAAAAAGGAGAAGTATGGAACAAGTTACATTGGGGAAAGGTAGAAAATAAGCAGGATTCCAATGGCAATTGGTTAATTTTGGACAAACTTTTTTATTAATTTCAATATTAGAGTCTCATTGTCTTATCTTCACTATAGAAGCTTTAGTCACTATTATTATTATTATTCATCTTTTGGAGGTAACCCTAGCTGCAGCCAAAATGCATTTCCTTTTTAAACATTTTTGCTGCTCGTCCATTCCTCAAATCAATCCAGAATTCAGGAAAATATTCAGGCAAATATTTGAATGACTGAATTTCCAATTTGATCTGTCAACAACCAAACCATAAAATACTTCAACCATAACCTTGGAACATGCTCGAAACAACCCACTCCATCGCCGTTCGAAAACCTAGAGCGAGCTTAGCTCACCGGAGTGTGTTTTTACACCCACTCCTTGAAACAATTTCCATACCAACAACCAGCTTCTCGAACGCAGCCCTGACTTACAAAATCGTCTTTCAGTGTTGCCAGATGTAACATAATTATCGAATTATAACATAATTTTGCCACAAAATTTTCACAAAAAAATTCTATACAATAATCGATAATTGTAACATAATTCGGTTATCTTGCATAATTTAGATTTTTAGGAATTATGCAAAATATTCTCGTGATAATAAATAAATTAGTTAGGTAGTTAACATAAAATTAAAAACTTCCAATGAGACGCCTCTGCCCACGGCACTTGGGCGGAGTAGAATTCGATGAGACCTCTGGCGGAAAAAATTGTAACTGTCGAAACGAGTAAAACAATTCGTTTTGCATTGGTTTTGTATTATATTCAAGTCAACGTAATTACCGTAAATTCGTACTTTATTTATTAAATTTTGTGTCAGTGACAAGCTTAAAACTGTGTTTTTCTATTTATCCCCACTGTCATTGTTTCTGAGTTTGTATTCTTATTATAATCAGAGATATTATGGAAGAGGTTATGTTATTCTATTTTTTGTTTTCATTGCACTTTTATGAAAGTATCACTTATTTTCTCTATAGGTAATATGCAAAAATATATGACCAACATTTAAAACTGTCTGTCCATCATTTATACACCTAGAAGAAGACAAAATCAAATAAACTTTGAATAGTCAGTGTATACCTAATCCATAGTTACAAAAACAAAGAGAAAATAAGTAAGTATCAAAGATTTAAAGTATTACCCAATACAAACGTACCTTCCCTGTGACTTTTGTGGATATTACTACATCAAAAATAAAATAAAAACACGAAATCAGACCTAAACTTGTTTATTTTTGACAAATATCAACCATACCTATTACTCCAGATATAAAAATATTAGGAGTAAAAATTTAGTTTGACAACACAAAATACTGAAGCACAATCAAGGAAAAAGCAAAATTTTCACAAAACACACACTGAAAATAACTAAAACAGCAAAATAAAACCACTTAAATATCAAAAGGCTTATACGACAGCTGATTTGTTTTACTCGTTTCTAGGATGACATTGACATTTCGGAGCGCCACCTATCGAATTCTACTTTTCCCAATCGCAATACGTTTTCTTCTAAAAAGGTTTTCTTGGCAATTTTTTTACGTCAACGTAACTCTAATACAGATACGTGTAAAAACTTATGACAAGAAGTGTATACTGTTTTTAATTTCAAATAAACAAACGTAACGAGATTATTTTATAAAAAAATGCACATAACTTAAAAAAAATCAAAATACGCGTGTAACATAATTTTGTGGTAAATTCGATAATTTTTTCTACAATGATCCATAATTTCATCTCCAGCATCTGGCAACACTAGATGAGTACGATAATTACGCACTTTTCTAACTTTTCAACCCGAAGCGTCATTTCATTCAGAAAATCCTACACTTTTCTAAATTAAAAGACGCTTCGGGTTGAAAAGTTAGAAAAGTGTGTAATTATCGTACTTATCTACTGTCGTCTTTAAACATGACGTCACGACGTGGATGTTAGGTTAGGTTAGGTTAAGCAGTGAATGGGACATGGGTGGAGTTATCTTTCAACGGCGTTACAGTTCTCATCATATTCTCATTAAACCCGCAATTTAAGTATATTTTCCGACTCCCTAGGTGGCAGTACCCTAGATCGTTCAGAGATTCCCTACCCATATCATAACGAACTGAAGAAACAATAAACAGGTTGGCGGGAGTCATTTTTCCGATCCCTATGTGTTTACCGCTACACCGTGCGCTAATCGTATAGGACTAGTATTAAATTATAATGGACGTTGCGTTTCCTGAGGACAGCGCAAAAAATGAAATAACTGCGTTCATTATGCTTATTTTTTACACCATTGGGAGATTACACTTCGTAAAATTTAGATATTATGAAAACTGCATGACTTTTTACATTGGGTTGGTTTGTATGGTTTATTTATGATAAAAAGACGATGACGTTGCAAAACAAAATATTGTGATGTTGCCAAGTTTTTTTCTTTACTTAACGAGAACTAGAAATACTGTTAACAGTGGTAACGCTAAGTTGTAAAGATGTAAGTTTCTACAATATAATTATTTCAATTTATGAACGAATAATATATCAAGTTCAATTAACCTACATTAAAAATATCCAATCGTTTACATTTAAATATGTAACAAAAATATCAATATCTTCTGTATGTTCCTATATCCTATATCAATAATGATGAATACCTACTAATAGCAAATACTATTACTTACGTCTCTACAGCAGTAAGCGAGAGAAGCGGGCTTCCATTTCGGCATTCTCGTTGAAAATAGCTCAACAAAGATGTTACCATCTATTGACATTTACTGTTCAGCTGCTTCGGCATTTTATTAACTACACACAGCAGATTTGCCTAAGTAATTAGTTAAGGAAATAACTGTTTTTAATCTTGAAGAAACAAAAAACCTTGTAAATATTAGAGGATGATCGAATGTCAGTAAACGTCAAAACAAACTGGGCATTTTACCACTTTTACCAGTTGATCTGACAACGTCTTGAAGTTTTGCCAAGCTGTAAATTGCACTGGCTGTTGAACGGTTGGTAAATTAATATGTATTCTGATTAGCAGGAAAGTGACTAAAAATTACATCATCGTCTTCTTATCGTAAAAATCCTATAGTACTTATAATGAATAAAACGCCTTAAGTTACAAAGTTATATAACTTTCATTAAATAATAAGTTATTGATTATCTAAATGACTTTTAGCATACGGTGTATTTGCCAAAATATTAGAAATGATAGTATAGACATTTTCTTCTTTGTTACTTTTCTATGCAATTGGATGCGTTAACCATAGGGATCGGAAAAATGCGACCGGCAGCTGTCGGCTACTAACCTACTAATCTCATTACATTAGTGTAATGTAAACAACCGGATACTTTGGATTATAAACATTCCTCATAGCTCTCACTTGGGAGCTGCAACCAACTCATTATTTTTTATCTAGATATTTTATTATGTAGGTACTAAGGTGATTTTTAAAATAAAGCAGAAAGCAGCTAGGATACATGTTCTTAGTTTATCGAACACAAGCAACCAGTGAAGATTCATAATTAATAAATATGTTTTAAAAAGTTGAAACTTTTAAAAAAGAATGTTGATTTCCTGTTAAAATAATATACAAAGAGAGATAGTTCCGTTTTGGCCACCAGTTGGAAGAGGTATTGCTTATATTCCCAATAATATAAAAGATTTTAATTGGCAGCTAGTTCATATAAATCTTTTAGTTGAAATATGTGCAATTAGTTTTATTTATTGAGAAATTTTTTAAATTTGAACTTTTCAACTCTAGCTTTTAATAATAAAATATCCTTACCCTATGCATAATATGATTATGGTGCATATAGTTTACTCCTTTCAATAACATTCTTATGTAGGTTTTAATTTGACCTAATGATAAAATTAAATCCTTTTTCTTGAGTATTTCATATAAAGATATTGGTAAATATTCCATTACTAAAACTACAGAGCTTCCCAAGGTGATAACTTCTATTAACTTCACAATCTACAACAAAATTTATTACATAGTAAGATTGTAACACGTAGACCTGACATGATTAGGTACATCACACAGAATTCCAATAGGTATTCGAATTTTGGTATGTGACCATAGTATGATGGTATTACCTAGGTATATTTTATGTCTGCCAGGCAGTGTTTTTCTATTGAAATTAAATATTGAACAGAATGAAAAAGAAAAACTAGGACAATTAAACATTAATAATATACATAAAACTTACATTTGGATGTTTCAAGACGCGTAATGCTAATATTTCTCTCATAATGGGCTTAGGAATATCCTTGTCAGGGTTTATTGTTATTTTCTTGAGTGCTGCTAAATTTCCTGTTCTCAAATCTACACCTTTAAATACAAAACCATGTGCCCCTTCGCCTGCCCTTCCTAGTAATTTATAATTATTCATTTCAAACAATAAAAATTTTCTAATTTTGAATAAAGAGGTTATGTATTAATACATTGCATGTTTCGTTGCTATGGTAACAGCTAATAGGTCAGATACATGGGGTGCGTTCGAAAACTTTGTGTGTCGTATAAAAATCACACAGTAGCAAGGCCGGAATGCTGAAATTTGGCAACATTGTAGAGCGGGCCGATCATGTCAGACTTTTATCATGGCGAGACCGTGGAATAATATTTATTTACGTTTATAGTGCGTCTGTATTTATAATTCGTGATATGTAATAGATAATCAGAGGATTGTAATAGTGTGTACAATCTTTTTAAATTGATTTTATGAACTTGGTGCTTGTTATTCGCAGTTAACAGACTGACAACTTTAACATAGGACTTCTGTTTGCATCAGTTTGTTTTTTAGGTAAGATATTTAATAATATGGTAATTGTATACAACAGGTCCTGGTCGAATTTTTCGCGATTTTTTGCAGAAAACTGCTTAAAATGACTGTAAAATGCAATTTTAATCATCCCCAATAGGCGCACTAACGGGATAATGGAGTGAATAGGGGTGCTGGGTGGGTATAAATAAGGGTAAAGCAAAAGCATGAGTTTTTAAATGATTATGGGTAAAATTCAATGAGTTGCAGTGTTGCCAAGCCCTTTTTTTATCTGCGATGTAGGGAAATTGTGAAAAATTGAAATATTAAGAAACACAGTGTTGCCAAATTTTTTTTTATACAAAAAAATGATAAAAAATATTTTTCATATTAAAAAGACAAAAAACTTGGAGCAATAAACCTAACCAAACCAAATAAAACCTACCCCAACCATAACCTAACCAAAAAACGTGAAACATTTTTCAAGAACCAATAATATTAAGAAAATCAATGTTGCCAAACTTTTTTTTATACAAAAAAATTTTTTTTTTTTTTTTTTTTTTTTTTTTTTTTAAATATTACAATCTGATCGGTCACGATCAATGAGCAATTTTAGTCTAACTTATTTTACTAATTTCAATCTTAATACTAAAGGTCTTACTCAACAGTAGTTCCTTAGACTCTAATACAAACGGACGACACTAACACTAGCGTGTAAGAACTGCACAGTACTCTGCTTTACACTGACACTTATCCACTAAACTAACTCAAAGGGCTTTGTCCTCTTGAGCCTTCTTGTCTGGTTGGTGTTGTCGAGGAGCTGGATGGCCTCAACATTCACATGTTCTAGGAGTCGTTGTTCATGACCCTTGGCAAACTTGGTGATCGTCTGGTTAACAGTGTCAATGTCCAGGTCCCGATGGAGGTCACTGTTGCGGCAGTACCAAGGAGCTTTGGTGATATCCCTCAGTATTTTGTTTTGAAATCGTTGTATGATCTGGGTGTTACTTTCTTTGGTACAGCCCCATAGCTGAATTCCATAAGTCCATACAGGTTTCAGGATCTGCTTATATATTAGCAATTTATTGTATATAGACAGAGTGGAATTTCGTCCCAGTATCCAATACATTTTTCTAAATTTGAGCCCTAATTCTTCTCTTTTCTTTTTGACATGGGGTTTCCAGCGTAGCCCCGCATCTAATGTAATACCCAGGTATTTGGCTGTATTGGCATAAGGTACTTGAGCATTATTGAGTCTGATTGGCACTGATTGTCCTCTTTTGTTAGTAAAATTTATGTGCACAGATTTTGATTCGTTGAGCTTGATTCTCCATCTTTTAGTCCATATTTGAATCTGGTTTATGGTTGTTTGTAATTTGGCTGTAGCTTCGATATGACTATTTCCGACTGCTAAGATGGCTGTGTCATCAGCGAAAGTGGCTATAGTGTTATGTTCCATATCAGGGATGTCACTAGTGTATAGAAGGTATAGGACTGGTCCTAATACACTTCCCTGTGGTACTCCCGCTTTGATTTCTCTGAGTTCGGAATAGGCTTCTTCCTGTTTTATTCTGAAGACTCTGTTGGAAATGTAAGAGATTAGCAGTTGTGAGTACTGTTTTGGCAGGAGATGTCTCAATTTGTACTCGAGTCCTTCGTGCCATACTTTGTCGAAAGCCTGTGCTACATCTAGGAAGATCGTAGAACAGACCTTTTTTTCTTCTAGCGTTTTTTCTATAATGTTGGTTATTCTGTGGACCTGGTCTATCGTTGAATGGCTTTCACGAAATCCAAACTGGTGATCAGGTATCAGCTTCCTTTCCTCTATTATTGGTTTTATTCTTTTAAGTAGAAGTTTTTCAAATAATTTTGATATTACAGGTAATAGTGAGATCGGTCGGTAAGATGAAGCTTCTTCGGGTTTTTTGCCTGGTTTAGGTATCATAATCACCTCTGCAACTTTCCACATCCTGGGTACATACTCTAGTCTAAAAGCAGCATTTATCAGGTGCGTCAGTTTTATTATGGCTTTCTGGGGTAATTGTTTCAGGATTTCTCCTGTTATCAAGTCAAATCCTGGGGCTTTTTTTGAATTTATATTTTCTTTAATTTCTTTAGCTACTTCTTTTGTTGTGGCAGGTCTTATTTCTAATTCTTCTTGGTCATAATTCTCTCTTGCTATTTCTTCACCTTCGTTTGGTTGAAATATATTTTCCAAGTGATCCGCGAATCTTCTTGCTTTTTGTATGTTATCTCTCGCCCAGCTGCCATCCTCGTTTCTGATTGGTAGGTTCTGCAGGATGGGTCTCTTTAATCTTTTAGTAGCTTTCCACAAGGAATAATCTCTGTTGCTGTCATTTGTCAGCTCACAGAGGTAAGCACTGATAGACTCATTTTTGATTTTTTGGATTTCTCTTTTAAGATTCTGTGTGGCATTATTCAGCGTAATTTTGTCCGCAGGTGCTCTAGATTGCTGCCATTTGCGTCTTAGTTTTCTCTTTTCGGTAAGTAATTCTCTAATTTCTCTTGGGTAATTATTTCCCTTCATTCTTACTGTTGTACTCGGAGTGTTATTCCATGCAGCTTGTTGTACAATCTTGTTAAATTTTTGTACTTCTTCGTCTAGCTGTTCATTGGTTCTTAGCGGAACTGAGAGATTAATATTGCTATCTATTTCGATTTGAAAGCTCTTCCAATCAGTCCGTTTATTGACTAAACTTGGTGGGGTTTCTTTTTGTATTATGGTATCACTAAGCGTGAGGAGGATGGGAGAATGGTCAGAATTCAGGTCCCATGCTTCTTCTATTTTCATGTAGTTTGTTGAAATATTTTTTATCACAAAGAAGTCTATGAGGTCTGGAATTTTGTTAGGATCGGTGGGCCAGTATGTTGGCTTCCCTGTTGATACTGCATAACACTTAGTCTTATTTATAGCTCCTAGAAGTTCCCTGCCTTTAGTAGTAGTTAATCTTGATCCCCAGTGTATATGTTTTGCGTTGAAGTCTCCCCCAATGATAAATCTATACCCCTGGCTATTCAGAAATTCAATATATTTGTTTTTCTTGATTGCGTGTCTTGGTGGGCAGTATAATGCCGTTACATTTATCTCGCGGTTTTTTGTTTTGACGCTTATTGTGGTTGCTTGGAATTCAGCTGTTTTGAATCCCATCTCTTGGTGATGCTTTATATTTCGCTTTATTATGACTGCACTTCCTCCTCTGGCTGCATTTTCTGGATGTGTGGTATGATATACCTGATATCCTTTTATTCTGATGAACGACTCGTTAGTGAAATGTGTTTCGCTAATGAGACATATATCTATTTTTTCCATTTCTAGTACGGCCTGTAGTTCTTCTTGGTGCTGCAAGAGGCCATTGGCGTTCCATTCTAGGATTCTAAGGCTGTCTGTCATTATGAAGTCTTTTGGGGATAGCTCCTTTATTGCTATATTCCAGTCTGGTAATTCGTTCGTCCAGATTTGTTAATTTCTCCAAGATTTGTTGGAGAGTTTGCTCAATAGTTGTACTGTTTTGAATATTCTTTTCTTCAGTTTTGTTCTTCACTGCATTACTGTAAGGTTTTCTATTTTCTATATTGTTTGTTTCAATCCTGTTTTGGGGGTTTTCAGGTCCTACTCCTTGCGGTGGGTTTCTGTGATTTTCTCTTTGCGGCTGATTAGGTCTTTCTGCCTTTTTTATATTTTTGTTTTTCAATTTCTGCATCTCTTTGGCTACTATGCACCCTCTATAATTGGCTGGGTGTCCTTCGCCGCAGTGAACGCATTTTGGCTGAGCGTTTTTGGGTTGAGTACATTCACTCGTCAGGTGTTTGTTCACACATCTTACGCAGCGTGGTTCTTTTGCGCAATAGGTTTTTGTGTGTCCATATGCTTGACAGCGTTTGCATTGAGGTACTAGTTTAGATTTCCTTAGGGGTAGAATTTGTACTCTTATTCCCATTATATCCCCTATTTCATATATTTTGTTCACATTTTCATCATGTCTGAAGACTAGCATGAACATATTTAATGGTTTTTTAGTTTTGTATTGTAATTTGGGGATGGCTTCAATAAGTTTGTACCCCCTCTTTCTTAAGTCCTTGACTATTTCTTCTGGCTTGCAAGTATGATGCATCTTATTAACAATTACCTTTATTGGTCTGTTTTGCTTGTTTTCATATGAATGCCATGAGTAATTGCGTTCATTCAACATATTGCTAAGTCTCCTGTAGTCATCTATGTTTTCTACATTGATTTTAGCATTTTTATCGCTAATAATTTTAATTTGGAACTTGTTGACAGTTGTTTCTACTAGTTGATGACAGTCATTAAAGTTTTGGATGTCATCTACAATTATTGGCGGGGGAGTTTGCTCTTTTTTTGGCTTTTCAGCTGGAGCTCGGCCAGTTTGCCTGTGTTCTGGAGGTGTCAGGGAAGTATCCATTTTTCGCTTCTTACGATTTCTAGTTTTAGCGCGTATCCACTCTGTCTCTTTTGCTAACTCATCCTCATCAGTTTGATATTCGACTGTCGCTTCATTTGCAATGTTGGTAGACAGCCTATTTTCCGTTTCTGCGAACTTTCTTCTCAGCTCTTCATACATTTTATGTATTTCATTTAATTGGATTTGGAGTTGGTTCATCCTGTCAATGGCTTTTACCTTCTCTTCTTCCGATAGTTTCCAACTGATATACAGCTGCTGTTCATTTTGGGAACGTTGATAGTTTTCTTGGAATAAAACATTATTTTGCTGTATTAATATCGCTTCATTTTGCGATTGTGGTACGGTTTGTTGTGAAAACATATTGACTGGGCTATCCATTTCAATTAATATAAGAATGTATCACTTACCCAAATGATACGAATATCGAAATTCATCGTTACTTTCAATTCTAAAATATGATTGGTTTTTATGACAATAATTAATAGCTGGTAGCAACTTTTTGGTAATTAATACAAACTAGTACGTGTTTACTTCTCGGAGGTCCAACACATACTACAAAAAAAAAAAAAAAAAAAAAAAAAAAAAAAAAAAAAAAAAAAAATATTTTTTATATCAAAAAGTCAAAAAACTTGAAGCAAAAAACCTAACCTAACCAAATAAAACCTACCCCAACCACAACCTAACCATAAAAAAATGTAAAAATCTATGTGTCTACTTACTTAAATTATCATTGGAGGATATAACTCTGCAACCAGATCCCAAAACACATGAAATCGGTCACGTTCGTCGGGATATTTCATCATGAACATAGCTTCACTAAGATAGGACACATAGTGTTCCTTTTTCCGGCCAAATCGCGGCACCAATTTCCTAACTTCTACCCAACGCCTTTCGATATTTTGGGTATGGGCACCACTATCGGGATCAACAAAATTGACGGAATGATTTACCGTTAAGTGATTGAAATTTTCTACACTTAAACGGTCGTATGATCGCCAACAGTCACTAATAATAGTGGTACCCGGCAGAATTTTAGTTTTTATGATGTCGATTAAAGTTTCGGCAGAGCGATCTTCAACAGCTACCACAAAAAATTTTCGCGAGTCGCGTTCAATGCCTCCAAACACCCATTGTCCGGTCAGATACCTCACTTTGTTAAATTTCCTTTTCCCAATCTTCGCTTCATCTATTTCGACGATTTTCCCTTCACCTCCAATAGTTTCACTAAATTTGTCGCACCAATATATGAAAACTTCGCGGATGAAAGAAAAAAAGTCAATCAAAGTCTTACGTGATATTCCCGTTTGTCTTTGGATAAATTGAAGACGGGGTGGAGATTTATTTATATATAAAAAAACTAACTCAGCAACATCGACCACACCCAGTTTTATGTTAGCGAAGAAAGAATTTTTATATATACTAATATTGGTGGTACACACTTGACCTTTTTTTTTAATTTTATTTACCCGCTGGCAACGGAACACAGGCCGATTTTTGAAGGCACTCACTTTCAAAAGGTGTCCGCACTGAGGGCAATTAAATGTGCGATTTAAAACACCGTGTCTATAGAAAAAGTCAAATAAATTATCCTCCGAATTTTTTAAAATATAAAAACAATTAAATTTAATGACACATCCCTTACACCGTTCACTATTACTTGAAATTGTTAATTTCGAATGAGATCCCGACGGTTTTGAAACATCCATAATGAAAACAGCTTTGAAATAAAGAACGAAACGAAAAAATGCACCTTAGCTTAGCATATTTTACTTTTCAAGAGGGCCTCAAGAGATTTGTTTACATTTCAGAACCAATAGTTTTTGTTTATATTATACAATTAATGATAACGGCAAAGGGTCGTTCAGTTCCAAATTAAGTACAAACAGCGATGTTGCCAAATATAAATCAAGATTTTTTAAGAATTTCTTTATACTCGCCACAGTAAAATTATAAAATCTATGATGTTATTAACAACGTACCGTGTAGAATAGAAATTACGTGAAGAATTATTATTTTCGTGGTTACAATACGGTGATAGGTGTATTATCGCGACATTATATTTCGAAAACGGTGTAACCATATCGTGAGGAAAAATTTGTACAAACAATTATGGAGAAATATAATTATAAAAATACCTACTAGTCGCAACTAAGTGACAGTTAGGTATAATGCATAATATGATATTTCTATGTTGATTTAAATGAGAATATTGTGAATAATAAAAATGGAAGAGCTTGGAGAAAGAATTCAGTTAAGGTTAGATACATAAAAATACCCAACCCAAAATTACAACTAACTTGGCAACACCGCCAGTCCCGTTTCGAGAAGAGTAATAACATTGTCTAATATATTCTTTATATTAGACAATGGTTATAATAAGGTATATGAAAATACCCATTGAGTAGTATTCCAACTAACTTGGCAACACCGCCAGTCCCGTTTTGAGAAGTTTGTTAATTGGATTGTGGTGCGTCGGAAGAAGTGTATCACAGACCACATAAGTGTATATGGAAACAATTGCCGCGTAATTTGAAAATTTGCATACTTTAAACGCCAATAGCAAAGTAACTAGAAGCGTGCGCCAAAAACGGAGTTGTGTTTAGTGATCCAGAGGGTGTACTGAATACACCAGTACAATTTTTTTTTGGAAAATCCACCAGGACCTATTGTATACAATGACCAATAATATATATAAATAAAAAGATTTTAGCATCAGTATAATTTGTAAACTTACTCTCTAGTATGTGGACTCATATAAAATATAAAACAATTAAGGCATAACATGGTAATTGTATCAAATAAAGGATGGTTAAAAATTTTCTTAAACTGATTGAAATTGTTTAAAAGTGACTTGAATCAAGACTAATTTTAATATTATTATACAATTTCTGATTCTTGTTAAGCCATCCCACATTAAACATAAATGAAGTATATAAATTAAGCCAATAAAGTTAATTACTTTATAAACTAATAACTCGACTAATAAGTAACACTCCTATTAAATATTTTATTTTGTTGTAGATGTCTGCAAAATGTTCAGTACTAAAGTTGTACTAGTAATTATGATTTCAACAGTGAAGGATACTGTAATGCCCCTCGTATAATGTATTAGGTCATTGACGAAATAGCTTAATTAATACTTTTATAAATATGTCTATCAGCAAAATATAAAAGTATATAGTAAGCTTAAATAAAAATATAAACATAGTTTTGGACATTTTGATGAGACGGGTACAAATATATTTATAATTAGATTAATACAATAAACTTCAACGAGGTCGGTTCTATACCGATAGATCAACGTAATTTGTACTTAGAATTATTTAGTTGTTTAATAAAGATATAAGTGACTTTTACTAAGTGTTTAATAACAACGACCCGTCAACCCTTACAATACATTACAGTATTTAAGTTTCCACCCAGTGATAAGCTGAAGAAAGGATCCCACATGCAAATTGGGAACTAAGTCAAACTTCAGTGTGTATTAAACTCAGTATTAAATATTTCCCCAAAGATCAAATTTCATTCACTGATGTGTACAAGGATAAGGATGGTGACCTGAAGACATTTACAAGGAAAAGACCTGTGTTAAAGGAAAATGTAATACCACAAATATTTCCCGTCTCTTGAAATATCTTCCAGTGGAGAAGAATCCAGCTGCAAGAAGTAATCCTGGAATGGGAAGAAAAAGGACAGGAACAACAAGAAGAATGGTTAAGCAGTGATGTGATATGTGATAGTGAATTTTTGTCAAGATTAAATCTAAATTGAGTGTTCATTTAAAGAAGTGGCTGTGTCAATAACAAACAAACTGTATATATTTATATTTGATTGGATTTGACAATGATGAACCATATGTCAGGCTATTTAATAGTTATTTATGCAACAAGTGCAAAAAGTGAGTGTTTTTTGCACGCGACGTGAAATTGTCCAACGAGGTCTTTAGGCCGAGTTGGACAACACGTCAAGTGCAAAAAACACGTTTTGCAAGAGTTGCATACAATATTTTTTCTAAATTCATGCAAAAACTGGAAAATTAGAAAATAAATATGTTAAGAGCCTATCCTATCTAATCAAAGTCAACCCGTTCTTCTTTTTTTGTATCTTTATGGCCTCCACCTTGTCAGCACTCAATCATAGCTGGTTTTCGCCTTGACCATTTAAATTTTAAATAATTAACTATTTTTGCAATAATTGTAACTCGTTTTTGTAAGTAGTAAGATATACATATATTATTGTTGTATTAAAGCAGGATCAGATACTTGCTATGGATTTTTATTTAATTTAAATGTTTATGTTTGTCTTTAATCATCACAAAACTGACACAAGAATGACAGATGAGTGCAATAAAGTACCACTTTTTCCATTGAATGTGGTTCACAAAAGTGTTGTTTTTTGCATGAATGTAGAAAAATGAATAAATGATAATCTAGGTAAGAATTGAGCATAATTTATTCAGTATTTAGTTGATTTATATTTATTTTAAGGTAATGTCTCGTCAGCTGTAGAGGCTGATTTTATTCATATTTTATATTCTTATCAATAAAATACCTTTAGCAGTATTATTTTCTTTGGTCTACCCATATATATTTCGATTTTTATTCCTTGAAAATGTTTTTTAGACTGATTTATTTCATATTTCTCAGGCCTACAATCGTTTTCATCGGCCCACTATTTGAAAGGCGCGCCACGTTGCCACATCTAGGTTTCCGGCCTTGTGCTAGAGGTGGCCTTGATGTAAATCGTAACCATGACAACAAGGCCACCTCTTGGCTGTGTCGTTTTATTTGACAGACCATAATCCACTAAACACAAAAAAAAGAAGAAGAAAAAAGTAATTTAACTCTATATTCTCATACTTTCAAGATATATATATGCCGTGTCTTGTATTATCTATGTATATATGTTTAAAATATGACTATTTTGGAAGATCATATGGCATGTAAGTATAATTACTTAATTAAATAATAGAATTTGTCATCAACGTAATACGATCATTTTTTTAAATGTTTTATTGCAATACCATGCATTACAGTTAACAAAAATTACTTATAATTTTGCTCGGCTTCTAAAGAGAAATTTCTTATTTCTCACCAATAGGGTTTATTCCTGTTCATACTATTTGAGCTAGGTTTGTGGTGAGTGAGTCTATTTGGCTGATCACTACGTTAAGTATTCATTGTACTTATACTTACTATTGTAAAAACTTATACTACCTTCTACTTTCTGAATATTGCTTTATGTTCTCAAAAGTAATGCCTGGTTCTCATTAGTCAATTTTATTGAGTCTATGTGATTGAACTAAAATAGCTTAATGTGAACATCCCTTCCGCCTTCAGGCAATATTATGCAATTTCTATTATAATTAGAAGTTAGAAGCCATCTCTATTCAAATTAGACAGTGCTTGCCCATTAAAACAAGCTGGAACAATCATTTTGGTGTGTTTTTATGTTGTATTTAGTATTATATACTTATAGCATTTGATTGGAGAGATTATCTTGTTACAAAATTTTTGGAGTTATACCATGCAAAGCACTGTTAATCATTTTTTATGAATGCTATTTGGTAAAAAAGTTAGCCTGTGTTTGACAGTTTTGTAAAGGAATCCATATGTTGCATTTTATAAATAACACAGTGTATGTTGACAATACAATTTTTAAGTTGAATGATGAAATAAAACAATTTAATTTGTTAAAATCTACATATTATTAAACTTAAAATTGTGGCACGTTTCGCGAGCACAGTAGCTTTATCAAATGAATGGAGGTATTAAGTTTAATATTATGTAGATTTTAACAAATTAAATTGTTCAATTTCATCATTCAGCATGAATCTACATCAATTAAAAGCCTGATCTATTCAATTTTTAAGTTTTATGAATTCTAGTTATTTCAATGTACATATTTTCTGTTATATTTGTAGCTGATGCAGATGAAGATATGATCACTGATGTTTCAGATCAAGAAAATGTCTCAGATCAAGATGATAATGGCCTTACTAACACTGGTTGGGCTGATGCAATTTCAAAAATTTTAAAACAAAAACCAAAAGGAAAAAGAAAAAGTGTAGTGCTATCCAAGGCCAAGAAAATATCAGATGTTAAGAAAACTAAAAAAGAGTCTATTGGGTTTGAAATAGATGGTGCAAATGATGTTGATAGAATTAAAGAAGAAAGTGCTGAAGATATTGAAAAAGAAAGCTCAGAATCTACAAAAAAGAGAGTAAGTATAAAATTATATGCTATAAAACAGAAACCCAAAATTCATATTATCTAGGCGGATGGCCCTAAACTATTGCAAATTACAGTGCTCTAATGACACAACCAATGCAAGGGATCATCACCCAGCAAGGGATCATAACAATGAAATATTTACTGTGTGCTCAGAAAATTTAATTATGTTTATGTTACATACCCATGAAAAAAAGATAAACAGGCAGGTATTAAGTGCTAGTGTCAAACAGAAAGCGGCCAATGACATATGTGAGAAGCCTTCTAAAATAATACATTCAGCTTTAAACGAAAATATTAACCATTTAAATACAATAACTGTCAAATATATTGATTGCATAAGCAGCAATCTTTATATGTACAAAAAAAATGCGTTAGGGTATTGCCTAGGCAAACCTGAGGTGAGTAAGAAACCTATGAAACTATAACACCTATCTGAATGTAAACCTAGCACATATTCAGAGGAGGGGAAGTGAAAGACACCACATTGAAAGCAAGCGCATGCTTTGAACATGGTCAGTATTCTCTCCACTGGCACCATGTCAAAGAGCCTAGGAGATTGAGAATGACAGACCATATCTGTATCTATAGAGTAGGGAGGGTGAGTGTATGCTCACAGCACTTAAGGCAACATTTGACCCATTGTACATCCTCCCGAGGAGTTGTCCTCCTAGGTCATCATCCATCCTGTCCTTCCCTGGCTAAAGAATCGGCAATGCGATTTTCTTTACTCCTGTCGTGCCCTTTAACCCACCTCAGGATAATCAATATAACACATTGTCTGTTCAAGGATAATAGGGCTTGTCTACTATCTGTGCAGATTGTTATGTTTTTGCTAGAAATTTTTTTTCTGGTTAGTTCTTTTGTGGCAATTGAGATACCAGTCAGTTCTGTTTGAACCATGCTGGTATTGTTCCCCACTTAATCCTTAGGCTTAGTGCTCTCGAGTAAACTCCACATCCTGAGCCTTCTTTCATTTTTGAACCATCTGGCAAGGTAAACTGATGTACTGATGTCATCACGAATTCAACTATTTTAGATTATCATTTATTTCCATTACTTTTTCGTGTAATAGTAATAGAAATCGGTACATATTTATAATTTCAGAGCACCAAAAAAAAAATAGCGTAAGCGTAAAGTATTCGTGGATAACTGGTCTTTAAAACACCTACTCTATTTCAAGCATTCTGGCTTCGCCGTCATGATCGAAAAATCGCGCGTGTTTTAAAGACCTTATTATCCACTTATACTATAATATACTATTTAATGGTCCTGTGAATATTTTAAATGGACTGAGTATTAGTATTTCAAAATATTTGCTAGTAATAAAAATAATAGGGGTGCAGTATCCTATAATAAATGTTTGAAGATCTTGTCGATTAATTTAATATTAATTCAAAAAATTTTGCTTTCAGAGAAAAGATTTGCCAAATCCACGAATAAAACCGAACATTCTAGAGAAAGACCGGGAACGTACTTTGCAGAAAATAGCAACAAAAGGAGTAGTTCAACTTTTTAATGCTGTTAAAAACCAACAGCAGGATATAACGAAAAAACTTGAAGAAGCTGGACCGCTAGAAGTAAGGAAAGAAAAAGTATTAAAAAACATCGACAAAAGAGCATTTTTGGATGTCCTTATGGGACAAAAGTCACAAAAATTAGAAGATGAAAACCCAAAAATTACTAAAAATATAAATGTAAATCCTGACAAAGACGTAACTTGGAGTGTTCTTAAAGAAGATTTTATGATGGGGGCAAAAATGAAAGATTGGGATAAGCAATTAGAAACTGAAGATGTTGAAATAGAAGATGATTGAAATACATTTTTAAACAAATAACTTGTTTCACTATTAAACAGGGTTTCCCAGGAGTTCGTACCAAAAAAGGTGATAAAAAGACTAAAAATAATAATGGTTAACGAACTATAGGGCTCTAGAGTTGGGAATAAAAAATGGTTTTTTATTCACAATTATTAAATGGCTGATTGGAAATTAATAATATTTTAACCGTTAATAATCACCACAATTGCACACTTTTTGGCGTGATATACAAGTCTACAACATACTTGTGAACTCAGGTACCGACTAAGTTACATGGTGGATGCGTCAATTTTTATTAAGTAATACTTTTTTCAGTTATAATTGCAACAATTGGCTTTTGTGAACATTTTTAGAGATATCAAGTCCTCTTGTGACATCTTGATAACATTAACGGTTTAAGAGATACGGGCAATTATATGTCGCACTGCACACCTATTGGCGCATCCACATTTATTTTGAGGGTACGATTACAGGGGGCGTCCTGTGTTATTAGTAAATTATTAATAAATCGGTACAGTTTACATTTATAAAAATATACTTTTACTTTGTTTAACCATGAAAAACTTTATTGCATTCAAAAATTGTAAATGTGATCCTCGGTGTATTAGGAAACCCAATTCAATTTCCTTATTAACAATAATCATACACATGATTTCCCAAAAAAGGCGTAATTTGTAAAACGATCAAGAACAAATTTCAGATTTGTTAATTTGAAAAGCACGGGATTTAGTAAACGTTTTTCATTATTTTATCCCATAATATGGATGGTGAAGGAGTAACAATTTTTTTGAAGTATTTGCGGGGTTAGGGTTACGGCAATAGGGAAACATTAAAATTTTGCGACCTTTCTTTGTACCTTGTTGCAATCATAGCCTAAATTTAGTCGTCAATGATGTCACAAAATCGAATCGTTTAGGTATCTGCTCTTTTTTCTTTAGTTCAAGAACTGGTTGTATTTTTCTCAGCTTCTACTAAACGTCAATTCTGAAATCTAATTTAACTATAGAACCTTTATCGAATACGATGGTCTAGCGAAATATATGCAATAACTCCTTTAAGATATCAACTTGGTTAGGTTTATGATGCTCTGTTTGAAACAAGCGAAGGAAACTTTGAAAATAACGTAGACAATTTTGCTGCATCGTTGGCAAACATTTTGAGTTCATTGCATTCTTATATTGTTCAAAAACCGAACTTTGATGTAGCTCAGTGTTATAATCATGTAAATAATTTGAATAATTTTTTGAAAGCTCCTATCTGTTTTAATGACTATTGATTGATGCTAAAGAAATAGCATCCAGCTAAGACATGAAACCTAAATTCAAAAGATATTTTCATTACGAATGTTACGATAGACCAATCAAGATTCAAGACAAAATGTGTCCCGTAATAAAGAATCTTTCACACAAGACACTAGTCGTACACGTGTATCTGATTCAATTGAACACAAATATTTTTTTAAATTTCATAAGTGCGTAATGGGCTTACAACTCGTGTAAAGTACTCTACTTTTTCTACATCCATTCATTTTCTTCCATTAAATAAAAAACATCGCAATTATTTATGTATTCGGATACAATCATATTTTGTTCAAGAAATTGAGAATATGAATGACATTAAATTTATTTTCCTTAAGAAAACGTGTCCTATATTATATATATATATATATATATATAGATATTTTATAATGTGCTGCCTACAGTTGGGGGCATCACTCTTTAAATCCTTAATGTATCTCGCTAATGCTAAAAGTGTTCATGTTTTTTAATCGACTAAATTTGTGTAAATATACCAAACAGTCTACGTGAATAAAAATTTGATTGTAATTTAATTAAACCAAAAAGTTTGAGTTTTCTTCTCAAAACGCACGTGCATATAATATATGATGTGAGATCTCATTACGTGCATGTTATTTTTGAATGTCATTTACAAGGAATGTGCGATTTTTGACGTTTACAGACATAGGCGTAGAAAAAAAATAAAATCATGTATACAGGGTGGTATGCAAATGACTCAATTTTGTTCAAATTACTTTTTATTACATTTTTAGAAATAGTTGATAGTATACACTCCCAATTTTTTTTGTAAAATTCCCAGCCATTTTAAAGAAAACCACGTTTTTTCAAAAAAATTGAATAGACCTATCCAGAACACGTGACCATCTGACATACAAAATGGCCGTTGGTAGACACACAAAAGATCATTTACCTGCGTTTTGCATAGGTGCATAGTTTTTTGTTTCTATTATACGTGTTTAAAGTTTAAATAATGGCTTGTTCCAATAAAAGTGATCATCTATTGACGTTAGAGAGTGACTGTAAAGAAATAGCCATAAGATACAAGGAACTGCTGTACTGCAGTTTAGTTTCTGTGAAATCTTTTCTTTTGATCGCTTGTATCCACCTTTTTCTTCTGATCTTTGATAGTTCATTCCATTCAGGTTTGTGTGGATAGTGTAATTCACTAGGTATTCGATAAAATCTAACAGTATCACGATCTCCTCGACTTCCACAATTAACCACACAAGTAGTAGGCATATTTTCTAGTTTCACACTGAATTATTTAAAATTAATCACAATACAATAAAGAACTGAACCTTTAGATTAAAGAAGACTACAGAAGACGAATAAATTGACCGAACTAAACATATTTCATATACAATAATATCATAACAAAAGATTTGTGTGTCTACCAGCGGCCATCTTGAAAATCATTTGACAGCATCTTGGATAGGTCTATACATCCCTTTTTCAATAAGACTAAATATTTTTTTGACAGATTTTGGGATGACATTAAATTCTCTAAAAAACATCAATGATCGATTTATGTAAAGTCAAAAATTCGTATGTTTAGGAGTCCTAATAAAACGAAAATATGCTATTTTAAGGCATTTTGTAAGTTTTATTCAAATGGGAAAATGAGAATTTTGGTTCTCGGTATTTAGTAGCCATAAATTCGACAGGTTAGTTTTTTCGACTCAACATTAAAAAGCGCACAATTAAAATTAAATTAAAAACACCATTTACAATATTTAAGCTACATTTATTATTCATTGAAACCATGATTTTTTAGATTGCTAGGGAGCGAAAAAGAATTTTCTGAATTTCCTAAAAACTGCTGTACTCTTGAAATATATAATTCTACAATCCTATTTTCTTCACTTCCGGCCGATTTTTGTAGACTTCTATTTGCCGCTGTCATAATTTTGTCCATCTTTACAATGATAGGATTAATCACTGTGTCAAAAATTTCTTTCTGCTGTTGGCATTTAGCAAGAAAAATTTTTTCCTGTAAAAGATGAATAATCAGTTGAAAATATATTCACACAATAGTTATTTGTTTAACTGGGCAGTCAATCTACTTTGCTGCCGAGTTGAACATATAATTTTTTCTCCGATTGTTCATAATGATATAGGAGGATATTGTATTTGCAAATTATTACAATTCCCACAATCTCTTTATTTTTCCTGTAGTGTTCAATTAAAATAAAATTTGATAGAAATCGCAGTTGTTGGAATGGTTGGTTGCTATGGAAATGTCCATAATAATTATAGTTTGACAATTCATGAAATTTCTGACAGTTGCGCGAAAAAATATCGGTATATTTAAATTATTATATAATGGACAGTGTAGTAATTTTACCATTAATGTTAATAACAACTGACCATATGTTTTTAAATTCTTGTTAAAAGTGTTATGTAATAATTGCTCATAAATGTTTTATTCCAATTGAGTATAATCACTTTGCTGCCTAGACAGGAAAAGTAATACTTTGCTGATTGATATGTATCAGCAAAATTAATATTTGCTGCCAATCCAGGAAAAAATTATTTTTCAAGTAGACCTTTTTGAAACATGTTAAAAAAAATAATGCTCAAGTCATTAATCATAATTTTCTTATGGTTATTTTTATAAATAGAACTAAATGTCCTTGGAATAACGCCTCTCAAAGATAAACTATCCCAATATATTACCTGAGAATTAATTTGTTTTTTGCTCTAATTCATGACTTTGTAGTATTGCATTTTATACATTGCTTTTGAAGTATTAAGTTATATGTGGCTCTTTTCTGTATAGGAAAGAGTATTATTTCACAGCAGTGTTATATAATGATAAATTTTGATTTTGATTCATTTTCAAATACTCCTGCGGTATAAATTTGTTTTTAGCAATATAAATTTCGCTATGATATTGCTATAAACAACAAATAATTGAAATAATATATTATTTAAACTGGTACACACAAAAGATGGCTATGGAAAAGTTTTATAATAAAATTTATCAAAACCATGCATTCTTTCTAAAAAACAACTCTGCATCGTCTAAAACCCAAAATTCAACCATAACAAAATATTAAATTGCTATTTAATTTTCTTCTATTCTAGTGTATTCTGGAATTCACAGTAAGGTGACTATATTGTTCTAGCCTAGTTTATTAAGTATGCCTGAACATTCCCAAACCATTTTGGAACTGATTACACACGAGCTCAGTGCTTTAATGGCTTGACTATCGGACATTATGATAATCCTTCGCCTCCTATATCCTTTATCAATATTGAAAAAATTCATTTTAGGTATGGTGTATTCTATAGAGAGTGTCCATTGCCGCGGTTGGTGTTGTGCTCATAGCTCCTGTGATGTTTAAACAAGTCATTCTCTGTATTTGATAGTTTTTAGATGGCCGTTTCTTGTAGAACCTTCGGTTCCCATGTAATGGGCTTGTTCAAGAAAAAAATTTCAATTTAAAAATAGAAACTAGAGCTCATTTTAAACGGATTGCCAAAATTTTAGATTTTTCCGCGAAAGTTTAAGCCCTCAAATTAATTAAAGAAATTGGATTGAACGAAAACGGGGCGTGGTTACCTGTGACGTCACAGTTCATGTGCCATACCTAACGTTTGAAACGCCGCGATTCGTGAGCTATAAAGTGTACTGTTTGTTAATTACATTATAATATATTTTGTTTTGTAATAAACAAAACGCCGGACTGTTGATTGAGCTGTTTCTTTATTATATTATATACCTAATGAGTGAGAAAGAAGTGGTAAATAAGTACTGTTTGGTTCCTACAGTCCTAGCACATCCAAGAATGCACCTGAAAAATATATGTACATTAAAATAATGAACAGTGGCAAAGTTACTAAATCCTGTAGTAATAGCGCGATTTTTTGACTGTCAAAAACGCTTAGTTAAAAGTCATGTCACATTTTTTACAAACTAAAGCACAGTAATTTGTCATTAAGCTCAGAAAATAGAACCCCTGGAGGAAGTCAAGTAGCGGAGGAAATCAATGGATATCACATGAATGGAATCTATAGGTATCTCGGAAAATAAGGGTTCAGGCTTACATTAAGGCTTATGTACGTTCCAAGGCAATTCAATGCGGAGGCGAAAAGTGGCTAAAAAAAAATAAAGAAATCGCGTTTGAAAAAATACGAAAACCCATCAACGAAGAGTTTTCAATATCCACTAGAGGTTCTTCTTTTACATTAAGTTTGTCAGATTTAAGCTTGTCAGATCCGAATAACTTATTTTATTCAGACATTTATAGATCAGAAGAAATACAATATTGAACATTTTAATTGATACAAAAAAAATCAAAAGTTTCATTTAGGAGTCCCGAATAATTCATTATTTGTTGTGAACTTGTTAACTAACAAATGTGAGATAGACAAGCTTGATATCTTTTTAACATTGAAAAATATCAAACTGAATTCACCGTATGGGATATTAGCAGACGATTTTGGGATGCCACTTTCCAGAGTATGTAGCATTATACAAAAAAGTATACCGTTATTAGCCATTCGTGGATTGGATGCTCCTCTCTGGAGTTGAGAACTTCATATTCCCTATAAAGGGTGATATGAAAATGTACAATGTATTATAGATTGTTATGAAATTTCAATTCAAAAACCAAGTGTAAACTCTTTGTTTTTATTAAAGTAATCCATCACCATAAAGATATCGGGTTCAGGTAAATTTACAAAATCTGCTTTAATAAATCTGGTATCTAAGTACTGAATACATCTTCAATAGCAAAAACCACTAACTATTTGAAATTTGAAGATATTGCAGCTGGAACCAACTTTCTCATGTAAAACGAAGCGGTGTAATGCCGAATATCATACCCCGACATGCAATGTGACGTCACAGTCCGCTCTGCCGCTTTTTAAGGGAGCTCCATTCTCAACCTTTAATATCTAAGTACCTGTTATTTTGATGACTCAGTTTTACAAAAAACGTGAAAAAAAACGAGAAAATATTTCATTGATAACAAGCCGATTGCACCATATGTTATGAGTCTTATTATAGCAGTGTAGATCCAGGTGAACACACGGGATGACAGCCCCCATGTGCGTCTCACTGTCCTCTGACACTGCTCATAAGCTACATATTATGCTCTTTTTGCTCTGACGGGCAGAATGTGAACACACGGGATGACAGCCCCCATGTGCGTCTCACTGTCCTCTGACACTGCTCATAAGCTACATATTATAGTGTTGCAACAGAACTCTGCTTCCGCTTCCGCAACTGCAGAAGTTCCGCATGTTTTTTCACTTCCGTTTCTGCTTCTGGTTCCGCAAACTTTATAACAGAACTCTGAACAGAAGCGGGAAGAGAGCGATGAGGAGCGGTGCAGCAATTGCAAAAGAGCTGGTTTAATATATGAAGAGAACATCGAAATAGGCTGAAAGGAGAAAAAGCGGCCAAGTAACACTTTATTAAATATAACTTGCCGCTTGACTACTAAAGTACAAATTTAAAAAAAAAAATTTTTGAATGTAAAATTGTGCTTTTTTTCGTAGTGTTAACGCTTCCGTTTTCGCTTCTGTTTCCGTTTCCGCTTCCGTTAAGATTTATTTTTGACATCTGTTTCCGTTTCTGCTTCCGTTATGCCAGTTCCGTTGCATCACTAACATATTATGCTCTTTTTGCTCTGACGGGCAGAATCAGTGGACCTTCCCGTAGTATATGCATGCTGATTTGGATGAAATGGGTTGTGAACTATCACTACATCTCTTATATACCGCTCGCATAACCTCTCCATCGTTTTTAAAAAGAACAATGTTAGAGTAATTGGTAGGAATGCTTTTGGTAAGGTGTAGTCCATCCTACCTGGTTTGGGTATAAATACCACTCATACTTCTCTTCACTTACTGGGAATATACATCAGAGCTACAGAGGCTCTGAAAATTCCAACCAGGTGCGGCATAAGAATATCCATCCCTCATTGAAGTAGGGCTGGTCTTATTCTGTTAGATCCTCGTGACTTAAATGGAGAAAAGCCTGATATGGTCCATCTTATCTTGTCCTCATCAATTACTGCACTAGCAGATTGCCAGTTGTATTGTGAGGTTTTTACTTGATGTAGATCCATTCTAAATTATTAAATAAAATAATTTTAATTTGTTAAAATCTACATAATATTTAAACTTAAAGTTTTATCAAAGGTATGGAGGTATAGTGAGAAATTTTCAATTTATACAGAGCATTAATACTAAATAATACCATTCCATGTAAATAGATCATAATTTTATTGTTAATATCCATATAATATCAACTTTAAGTTTAAATATTATTAACAAATTAAAATTGTTTTATTTCATAACAATAAAATTTGTAGATTATAAAAAAATAATTTTAAAAACTCTTATTTAAAAAAGTATTTTTTGTATTGGCCACTACACCCCATCCCCCAGTAATGAGTGGTATATTATAAAAAATGTACCTACACTGATTAGAACTTGTTCCAAATCCAACACTTCTTTCTGCAAATTCTTCATATCATCATCTGTAACCTGTTCAATTTTCAGTTTATCTTCTTTAAAAAACAAGTTTGGAGGAATTGCAAATATTTTTTTTGATTCTTCCTAAAAATTTACATATATAATAATTCAATGCTTTTCTGTTTATATACATATCAATTTATTCAAATTTAAAGACTTGTCAAAACATAATGAAGTTAAAAATGACCTAAAAACTAAGAATAACACAAAGTTATATACAAAGGTATTACTATACTAGCCAATTACAAAATATAATAAAATAACTATATTTGATTACATACAATTATCAGTTAATATACAACAGATATATTGGCCAACATAAAACAAACTAGTATAACAATAAAATCCCCCCTCAGAGAGATGAGTACACATGACTAGAAAGTCATGACTTAGTTTCAAGAAAGATCTGGCTGTTGAATGGAGCACTGCTGGAGTTGACTGATTATTTCTTCATTTCTAGTGGGATTTATATGCAAATATAATAATACTTTTGGGTCACCAAAAAAAACCACAACCCAAAAGACGACGAAATCGCCTCAGTTCTTGATTGTAAAAAAAAGAAGGTGATAGTGGAGAGAACTTTGATTTGGTTAGCCTATTTGTCATCTCAAATGTTATTTATGGATTGATAGGTGGAGATATAAATGTGAGAACATATAATATACTTAGAAGAATTGGAAAATGTATTAAAAGAAGAGAAGGTCAGCACCAGGAAATGCACAAATTATTTATCAATTTATCGAGTACCTACCTGAAAAACAGAAAAAACATACCTACCTGACACAATGGAAGGATGCAGCCATTACTCCAATACTAGTAACCAGTAAAAAATCTTAAGTCAGCATCTAGTTATTGTTCTATCTCCCTTACCTGTTGATTGGGTAAGCCAATTTAGCCAATAGAGAAAATGGTTACATTAAGGCTAATGTGGGTACTGGAGAAAAGAAACTTATTGAGTGATTACAAATGGGGTTTTGTAAACACACAATTGGCTACCTTCAAATTACTTGAAAAATGGAACTTTGAAGGTAATTTACCATTTTTTATCAAAAGTTTCTTATAAGAAAGAACCTTCAGAGTCAGAGTCCAGCAAATGTTATCCAATATCCAGTCTTCAAAAAATGGTATCCCCCAAGCAACAGCCCTAAGTGTGATAATATTTGCTATAGTAGTTAAAAAACTTATAAATGCAGTTGAAGAAAGTGTTGAAGATTTTTTTATTCATTATCAGTCAAATGAAATTGAAAAAACTCTACAAAGGAATATTAAATAAAATTAACAGTGCTGTAAAAGAAAAAGGCTATTGTTTTCAAAAACAAAAACACCTTGTGTACACTTCTGCAGGCTAAGATCCATTCACCGCGATTCCATACTGACTTTGGATGGTACCAATGTAGGAGTAAAGTCATCAGCACGAATTATAGTGGTTATCATGGATAGCAAACTTAACTGGAAATTACATATTAATGAACTATTTAACAACTGTAAGAAAAACTTGAATATTTTGAAATAAATATCAAGCATTGGGTAGGGATATGATCAACAGGTATTACAGTATTGAAGAAAGCAGTTTGTAGGCAATAGCTCTCAACAAAAAGAAAAATATAAAAACCATTGGAATGAATTGTTCTGTATTTCATGTTTAATGTATTCACATAAAATTTACTTACTTCAAATTTATCCAGAGCTTCTTTTGCACTTTTCATATATACAGCATACAATTTATTGATTCTATCATGAACATCTTTGGCAAACTTTTCATTATGATCAGCAGTTTTTAAGACTTCTGTTTCAAGATCAGCTAGAGTGTTTTGAATTATCTTCTTGACAACTCCACGAACTAATGGAATAGTTACTGTATAAACAGTTTTGAAAATATTTCAAATATAATTTCATTCTAAGATGCATACTGCAAATTTTGTTTATAGTATGTCGGATGTTTCACCTAATGAAATTTAGTTCATATGATAATTTTGATAAATATTTATGAAATCTTGTTTCAGTTTGGGAAATACTTAAAATCTAAATCTTATGGAAGAGATAAATTTACTCACTTGTTTGGGTTAAAGCCGTTGAACTCATGTCATAATATTGGTTTTCGTATTCATCCTGAGTTAACCTGTCTAAATCGATGGACATCATAAATATTTTTCTTCCAAACTTAGATGTAAGCACTTTATTAAATCTACATCTATCTACATAAAATCAGAGGTAAGTTCAAAATCAAAATAGTTTATAAACAAAAACAACTATTGTAAACCAGAAGTGATTAAGCATAGATAATACAACAGAATACCACAGAAAAACGTAATAGATTTTCAAAGGTATTATTCTTCTTTTTATTTGCAAAATATATAGAGGATAAAGGGGATTATTTATAGGGTTCAAAATGTTGACACTTCGACTTACAGATTCTTCTTACGTTCAAGGCTCAACACTTTATTGTACTATATTTTGTGCAAAAAGTGGTTCTTTATTGCACTCATCTGCAAAATCAAATATCACTTCATGTATCATTCATGAAAAGGTAATAGATTGCTATCAAAACGTAATAAGGTAATAGATATGGTTAAAAGGTAATAGAGACTTTTAGGGGTCGATTCTGCGTTTTTCGTAAGAGCTTACGAATCTGTAGCTAACGAAAGTTCTGTACTGTATAGTTAGATTTCTCTATGGTATAGTTACAGATTTCTTACAGAATGCTTACAGACATGCACAGAATCGACCCATTAGCTTGTCTTAAATTTCTCACGTATCCGTATACGTAACGAACTGCACATGTGTAGACCCGTTACGTCTCAGCCGATACGATGCGTTGAACGTATTGTTACGTACCCTACTCCGTATACTTAAACGTATACGTATCCCGACCAAAGTCAGTATTCCGTGCTATTAGTGCTATTTTACAGGTCTTCTTCTTCTTTGATATTGGTTTAGTTATGCATCAAAAATAGATCGTTAAAAATCATCATCGTTCTCGTTAGCAGCAATGGATTGTTTAATATCGCCTCCATTGTACGTTTTAGAAATATATAAAAAGGTAAAATAAAAAAACTTTGAGGTTATACAATTAAAGACAGAACGAAACGATACGTTGTCTGCTAATGCCCGGTTTTATAAAGTAGAGTTAATATCTCGAGTTACCTCGAGGATTAACTCTCAGGTTAAAATCCATAGATCACTGTGAAAATATATAAAAGAAGAAAACTTCGGTCCATAGAACAGAGTCCACAGTGTCTTCTATGATTCGAGTGCAGCCTATAACTCCACATTTTTTGTTGGAAGTGGCATGGAAAATGTTGTAAATATATGAGAAATGCCGTGATCTAGTTTGACACTTATTTGAAATATATTCTGACAGTAGTATTAACATATATCAACCATTTGAATAATGTCTTGCTCATCATCTGTTAGGAAGTCATCAAAAATTTCAAATATATCTCTCACTTCATCCATGTCCACATTGAAAATATATATCATAAAACAATATACATATCGGATATGATATATTATCTTCACATTTTAGTATATTGCGCATGACAACCGCTAACTTGAGAGTTAACCCGAGCCAAATGGCGGGGCAGGGTTAACTCTAACCCCGCTTTATAAAACGCTGTATCACCCACCGGTCAAAGGGTTAACTCTCGGGGCAGGGGTAACCCGAGCTTATAAAACCGGGCTAAAAAGGTTTTCTTGACAATTTCTTTACGTCAACGTAACTCCAATACGGATACGGATACGTGTAAAAACTTATGACAAGCTAAAAGTCCCTAGATCTATTACGAACGTAATGTCAGGAACAACACTGTACAACTCACGGTTTTAAGTTGGCAATTCTGTAGACCAGGGACTGTATTTTTGAGATCACTCGAGTACAATTCGTGTACGATATCCATGATCCATGATACAATGGTTTTATCTCTATGGTTAATTATTAATTTTTTTGGCAATTCGTTTTTACTTGTGGACTGTGGTTTACAATAAATATCAAATAAAACTTTTAAAAACATTAACAATAATAACATTAACAATAATTATTCATAAAAGCCGTATATAACCTACAAAAACAACATCTTGACGATCTTGAAACTCCTTGGAAACGGTAGGTGCATCGGGTGCATCAGGGGAGAGGGACGAGGTAGCCTGGAGTAGTCCGATAGCGCCATACTCTTTGAATATAAAACAGACTTGACAACAAGCGTTCAGAACACGTTGCACTTAATAGTGAAGTTAGGCTGATTATTTAGCGATTTATGATGTTATAATAGATCGTGTTTGAGTTTAGTTGGTTTTGCTTGAAGTTATTTTAATTATTAAGCTTGCATATTTGATAATATAATAATATATAATATAGATTACTAGTGGTCTGTTGTTTGATAATTATTATTATTGATCGTTTTTATGTTCATTGTTTTACCACCAGATTATTGTCAAGTGTCAACTGTCGTAGACATGCCCTATTGACGATAATTTCCATTTTTGATAAATCTGACAGATAAATTTAATTCATGGCATCCACTCTTTTTATTTTACTGGGCGAAATAGAATTCTATAAGACCACTGGCGGAAAAAACTGTAATTTTCGCAACGAGAGAACCGTTTTACACGTACGAGAATTATTGCGAAATTTACTCTGAAAATAATGGTAATTTTCAATAATTTTTCATAAGAATTTTGAAAATATTCCACTGCTTGACTGTTTTACACATAACATTTTTACCACTATACATTTCATAGGAATTCATGCCATATTCATGCCATACGCCTGCGCAGTGAGATTGTTTTTGGGATAAGTTGTCATGGTTACGATTTACATATTGAAATTTCTGAACAATCAGCTGTATTCGAACCGCTTATTTGATTGATTATTTATTCTATTAATTGAGATTTGCGTTTATGCCAACGTATTGGCTTTCCTAGATAAAGAAAACGACAACAAATTATGACACATTGTGCCACTATTGTTTTGATTCTATTTTTGGCTTCTGCGTCGATTCTCACGCATTTTCTAAAAAATATAGAACATGTCAATATTTTTACTCCGAAAATTTTGGCAATAATTCTTTGACGTGCATTGTTTTTGTATTATATGCAAGTCAACGTAATTACCGTAAATTCGTGATTTATTTGTTTAATTTTGTGTCAGTGACAAGCTTAAAACTGTGTTTTTCTATTCAACTCAACAGTCATTATTTCTGAGGTTATCTTAATTATATTATATTTCTCTAAATGGCCACTTGCACCGTCATTATAAAAGTGGTTTAAACCACTATTAATGGCCGGTTGCACCGTATTCACTAACTTACTGTTTAAAATAACACACTGTTAAAATTTAAACAATCGATTAAATTACAATCACTTGCACCGTAATTTAAGGGTTCTTGGTTAAAATAAACTAATAAATCTGGGGAAGTTTTGCTAAATTACAATCGGTTGGTACTAACACCTAACTTCAGTCTGAGACTGTCTCAGTCAGACAATGATATTTTGAGGTTAGAAAAATTATTTATTTTCATGTCACCTATTATTTTTTGGCAGTCGCCGGTATTTCCTATTTTGGTGAAATTTTTGCTTCAGGTTAGCGAAATAAAGTGTTCCTAATTTCTGGAGAACAAGGATAGGCGTAAGTAATGATGGATTCAACCTCCACCAGCGCGAAACGGGTGCGAACATCAAATTTCTCACCAAATGAAAAATCCCATCTCATTGATATCATATCAAAATACAAAAGCATTATTGAAAACAAAGAAACAGATAACGAACGGTTGGTTTCAAGAGACGAAATCTCTTGAAAAATATTAGATTGTCCATGTTGTGGAAGTGGTTGGCTCTATCATATACCCTTCGTGAAAAACCCATATCAATTATATCCAATATATCCATATCATCCTCAAAGAATATGTCGTTGTTGTGTTCCCAAAAATCCATTTTTTAGAAACTAAAAACTAACTCGATCGCACAGAGTACTTTTTTGAAGTTAGACACATCAGTTTTGTGTGTTTTTTAGGTTAGAATTCATACTACTGTGGTTTATTATCGATTTAAGCCTCCAAAATCAGTGGCTTAGTTTAACAGTGGTTTAGAAGAGTTTAACCGTGGCTTAAATCGCGATGCAAGCCAAAATTCTAAGTTAACTAATAGTGAAATTTTAAACCACTGTTATAATGACGGTGCAAGTGGCCTTAGTTAACTGCGAATTTTGGCTTGCATCGCGATTTAAGCCACGGTTAAACTCTCCTAAACCACTGTTAAACTAAGCCACTGATTTTGGAGGCTTAAATCGATAATTAACCACAGTAGTATGAATTCTAACCTAAAAAACACACAAAATTGATGTGTCTAACTTCAAAAAAGTACTCTGTACGCTCGAGTTGGTTTTTAGTTTATAAAAAATGGATTTTGGGGAACACGACAACGACATATTCTTTGAGGATGATATGGATATAAATGATATGGGTTTTCCACGAAGGGTTTAAGATAGAGCCAACCATTTCCACAACATGGATAATCTAATATTTTTCAAGAGATTTCGTCTCTTGAAACCAACGGTTCTGTTTCTTTGTTTTCAATAATGCTTTTGTATTTTGATATGATATCAATGAGATGGGATTTTTCATTTGGTGAGAAATTTGATGTTCGCACCCGTTTCGCGCTGGTGGAGGTTGAATCCATCATTACTCACGCCTACCCTTGTTCTCCAGAAATTAGGAACACTTTATTTCGCTAACCTGAAGCAAAAATTTCACTAGGAATAGGAAATACCTGCGACTTTCAAAAAATAAATAATTTTTATAACCTCAAAATATCATCTAACTGTCTAACTGAGACAGTCTCAGACTGAAGTTAGGTGTTAGTACCAACCGATTGTAATTTAGCAAAACTTCCCCAGATTTATTGGTTTATTTTAACCAAGAACCCTTAAATTACGGTGCAAGTGATTGTAATTTAATCGATTGTTTAAATTTTAACTGTGTGTTATTTTAAACAGTGAGTTAGCGAATACGGTGCAACCGGCCATAAGGCTGCTGCCTCTGCCATGACCACCTACAACACTGGAGTGACATTCCGATCATAAAAACTAGCGATCGCTTTTTTGTCATTTTGACAAGGAAAGATAGAGAATACGTGGCGACACCTTATGGTATTTATGAAATTAGAACTATTCTTCGGTCCAAAACAACCAAATTTGGTAAACGGAATTTGTATATCGACAAGATTTGGCTGGATGTCCTATAGGATAGGAGGCCATTGTAACTCAGAAGAAGAAGATATCGACAAGATCGAATCAAAACTACTCGCTAGTGTGAAGAGAGCCTTGCCTCTACACACCATAGAATTCCACTATCAACTCTATTCACTTGTCTTTTATCGACGATTTCTTCATAAAAACCTCAATATATTTCATTTTATTCAGTCAGAAATTAAATAATACTTACTGACTTTTACTTTCGACTGGAATAATGATAGTAATAATACTGTAGGAAGCGATCGGTAAAATTGAAAATTCTATAGTGTGTAGAGACTATGATCTTATATAGCTGTAGTTAGCTGCTTAATCATCGAAGGTAAACTTAGTTTGAAAGAGAAGAATGATTGATGTCAATCATAGATAAGACATATGTCAATTGTCAATATTCTTGCATAACTGCATAACTTCATATTACTTGTGGATCGTTTAGTTAAAGTAAAAAAGTGTTATCTAATCAAAAATTTCTCAGTAAGTTTAACTAAAATATAATATATTATTTTAGCATAATATTTTGATTATACCCAATATTGTCAATTAAATTTTTTACATTCTGCGCTTTAAGTGTAGGTACTTACAAAACAATGTGGGTACATACTCTGTTGATGAGACTTTAACAATGATATTATCAAATCTATTACATTCTCCATTATATGTATATTTGTTTTGTTCTTTGTCTATGGATAATTGTATATTTCAATTAAGCAATATAATTCATATATTGCTGACTCAATTGCTTATTAAGGAAATGGATTGAAGTTTTTTTATATTTTAATTTAAAATTTTATTACCTCCAGATAAAAATCAATTTCAGTGGTTAATTACATAATGTAAAATAATACACATTTTTTAATTTCTAGAAATGTTTGCTGCTTCTGCATCTAGAATTGCTTCAAGAATGCAAACCATTAAATCTGTGAGAAATATGTCTGTCCTTTCTGGTCCACCTCAAGTTAAAATAAGTGCTGCTGAAAAAGCTGTTCATGGCCTTCTTTTGTCTGTTGGAATCCTAGCTGTACCTTTATGGGTCTTATCCAATATTAAACACTACAGAGCAAATGCAGTTGAAGAATAATTACAGTCAAGATATAGTTCAAACATATTTATATGTAGTTAATTTAAGAGTAAATTTTATGTTTTAAATCAGTTTATTTATTATGCTTAACATCTTCATATATGAACATGAAGTGCTTGATTTTTCAGAACAGGAGAAAATACATTCCCCCCTATTTTAGCAAATCTAGCAATACAATTTTTATTTTGAATTGTCTAATCTATATTTTTTCTTCACTTTATGCATAAGTTTATTTTTTCCAGTTTAATGAGTTTCATAGGAAAAACTGCTGGACAAAAATTTGAATATATTTGAATATAAACCAATAAAGGGCATTCACAAAGTCAAGAGCGTGTTGCTTTTGCCATGGGTGTCAGTGTGCATATGATTTCAAATATTGGAAAGGAGATGAGGCAAATAGAAAATGGGGAATCTTCATTATTTTCTACTCCAAACAACAAATATTAAACAATGATAAATACTATCAATACCTTCATTTACGTCTCCTGAATAATTGAAGAATGTTACTTAATATATATTTTATTCTAGGGTACAGAATTTAGTACCTACTTTGATTATTTCCATACTAATTCACCAAGCGCATATTATACCCTCTGTCATCCGAATACTTTCTCATTTTAACTTCGTGTCTCTCGTACGATTCTCGACATTCACTCCTGTATGTGCCAAACTGTAATTGACTAGTCTTTTAATTCTTGAGAGGTTGTCTCCCGCTGGTCCTTGGGTTACAACTCCAATTTTTTCTTCACTATTAAAGTCATTTCCGTTTTGTGTGTCTTCCTCTTTTCGAGTTTGTTTTCCTGACTGCATGTGGCCAGTTTAGTTGGATATTATATGTTGGGTGGTGGATCGCCTTAGCGCCAATTTCAATTGCATTCCTGTCTAATACAGCTATTCTCCCTTCCCCATTGACATGCAGAGCTACAAGTATGTCGCGTTTCAGTCTTTTCTGTAAATGTGTTTATTTTCTGAAATAATAAAACTGTTCAATTTCAACTGTATATATTTATTTGATTTGTTATAGGTACAATTATATTTTCAATCTTACATAATAATATATTGATTACACTTAACTAATATAATACTTAAATTCAAAGTGATCACATAAAAATATTTAGACAGGAAAAGATTTGTTTCAATTCATCTAGGTAGTTTTTTGGTAATATTAACATCCAAAACACCTAGATATACTTATAAAATATTTGACTAGGTATGCAAACGCTGAACCTAGTTTACACTACCAGTACATAAAGTAGTGGTAATGTGAACTGTGTTCATTGAGTATCGCCGCCAATGGTTACAAAATTCCCAACTAGTAATGAAAAACTGTTATGATGCAACATAAATTTGGCACAACAAAAAATTACAAACTTAACACTCTTTGGTCAGCAAGTTTTCTGAATTGAAGGTTTTCAACAGAAAGTTTATCTCTGCTCTGGCTGGATAAAATGAGCAGATATGTAAAAATTCTTATATCAATAAAGAGTAAAAGGATATATTTTTTAAATAGTTGATACAATACATATAATACCAGTCAATAAGATATAAAAACATCATTTAATTTGATTATTTGTATTATCTATGTATAAAAAAGGTTTATGTAAGTCAATGTGTCTATATTGTGGTGACTGATTTTACCAACCATTTCCTATAGATAGGTAATTAAAATTTACCAGACGCTGCATCTAAAAATTTAATACCATTTAATTTGTGTACGTAAAATACTTACAGTTTTCCATAAATTTTTACCCTAGATCCTAGATGTACTACATGTTTTGATAGCTTATTAATTATACTAACACAATGTGAAGACTTATAGGGTGAATCATAATTTCGAGGTATTGCTTGATTTGCGTTTTGTTACACCCTGGATTAAAAATGTCACAGATAAAAAAGTTATTGATACTGAGCTCAGCCAGACGTTAGTCGTACGAGTAGAATACTATACTTTGTCAACCACCCTTGATTTCTACATTAAATAAAAGTCAGTGGGTAACAATTTGGTATCACTATCCTCAAAATTAATAAATTTCTGCAGTAGGTTGTGGTAATGAGCTGGATCCCTTAATTCTTATATAATTTTGTCCAATTTTAAGAGAGGAATCTAAATGCAAACTTTGTAAGTGTCATTTGAAAACACCCTGTATATTACATTGTAACTGTACAATATCCGCCGCACTTCAGAAAATAGAATCGCGAGGATGCGGAACACATACTTAGTTTACCGAATTTTTTCCGGACACACCATTGCTCGGACGAAAGAAACGCAAGAAACCTTTTTTATTGCAAAACCCTTTACCTCTCTCCCAGCGGAAAATATTAAAGAAATTCGAAAAGAAAGTTTTTTTTTTAATTTGGAAAATCTATACTGATAAACTTTTTTTTATAGGTATTAATTTACATACTTTAAAAATCAACCGTATTGTTAATTAGTTGTGACCCCTATTTTCTGGCCTAAAATGTAAACGAGAGTACACAAAGAAAGTCAAGCATTGTCATTTACGAATGTTTTTCACACAAAAAAATTCATAAATTTTTAGGCGTCAAACTTCTTTCAGTTTTAACTATTTAAACAAGTTTGTCCACGACCACCTATTAATAAGTCAATATTTTACCTCCTAACAAAAGGTATATGGTACCCATATATCAACTGTCGTGAATTATGGACTAGAGATGGGGGTACCTACAATATAAAATAAACTGTGTATTTTGTTCAAGAAATTTGTTTCTGGCATATATCGTATCGATAAAATATTGTAATTTTTAGTATTGATACTTTTCATAACGATATTTTCTAATACTAAGTATTTTAAAACAATATATTCATAACGGTACGTTGTATTGATACTTTACACAGTATCACCCATCTCTATATATGTCAAATTATATTTTTATGTAGCTGTCAGAACATTTTGAGGATAGTAATACCAAATCGTTTCAATCTTTTATTTAATAAATTAATGGTCGTGGACAAAGTCTAGTATTCTACTCGCAATTTATGGCCATAATTCACTTGACTTGCGCCCCTCGCCTGCCGCTCGTTTAATGTAAGATGCAAAATACCCCAAACTAAAAATACCTCCAAACTTTTTGGGTACAACATGGGTGGTAAAAGCACTCAAAACATATAAGAAAAACTAAACATAGATTGGAAAAAACACTTCCTTATGCGACTAACCTTTTTCAGTATTTTTTTGCTCGTTATGTTGGCAGCAATTCCCTTGTATAGAACTCGTCCATTGCCTACACAATACATTTACAAAATATTTTATATTTTAGAAATATGTAGACGTTCTAAACAATGACATTTACACGTGCTTCAATATAAATCTACATTATGTGGCCCCACTTTATGTATTCTTAGTGCCTAATGTCACAAATCACAATGTGCAATAGTTTACATTTTATAGACATCATTTATTCGACTAGACACAACAATTAAAGCATTCATTTTACAAAATTTTCGGCACTAATAAATATTAATACTACTTAAAATTTATTGTACAAATTTTGAAGTCAATACATCCGATCACAAAAATATTTACCCACAAAGAAGATCCGGTACTTTTAGCTGGTAGTTCAATCTCGACGGTTGGAGGCAAAAGCCTTAAGGCTCGCGCGCACTAGACCGGCTCTGCCGGCAAAAGCCCGGACCGCTACAGACCACGAATTTATCTTTACCTGAGCCGCTTTCGGGTGCATCACGTAGAGCACTCCGGAGCTGCTCCGTAGCACTTCGGTTCTACTCTTGCCCGTTCGGGTTCTTGAAGTATGGCGCTTTCGGACCACTCCAGGCTACCTCGTCCCTCTCCCCTGATGCACCTACCGTTTTCAAGGAGTTTCAAGCTCTTGAACGTCAAAATGTTGTTTTTGTAGGTTATATACGGCTTTTATGAATAATTATTGTTAATGTTCATAAAATTTTCATTAAATATTTATTGTAAACGAAATTGAATAAACCACAGTCCACAAGTAAAATCGTATTGACAAAAAAATAAATAATTGGAGTGACATTAGATATTTAAAAAGTTGGCGGTCAATGGTCATGGTTCTGGAGCGTTCGGGTGCACGAACGGAAAAAATCGATGACGCAAAATTTATATTTTTGTTAGCGGTGATTTGTTAACAAAAATTACTAAAATCAGAAAATTGAAAAAAATACAGATTTCATGCACTCATTTAAATAATAGTCCCGAATAAACACTCTACTGAACCACTTTGATTAGGTTAGGTTTAGTAGATTTTCTTTAATTTAAATGAAAGCATAATTTGTTGTTATCCCGTTTATGGCAATGCGACTGACAGGCGACGGGTGGAGGACGGTGGTAAGTAGAGAAAAATAAATATCTGTGACAAGAGGCGGCGTTTTTTTGTCGGACGTATCTACAAGTGGGAACTTTCTTAAGTTGCATATTAAAACATTTATTTATAATGGTTAAAAGTTCCTGAAAGTTTTCAAAGCTTATTCGAAAATATTGAAAAAATGTATCCTCTTGGTCTACTAGCTGAGGAAATAAAGTGGCAAATCACTTTCAGTTTTCCTCTTTGTACAAATGTCATTTATCCATTTTTTTTTTTTTGTTTAACAGAATTTTGTTTTTCCTCTTCTTTGCACAGTAAACTTATAATTATTTTATTTAGAGTCTCTGAATCCATGGCTAATAACCGACAAGCGACCTATGACTGGCAAAAATTTTTTACCGACTAGTGCGCGATACCCAGCTAAAATTGCCGGCCACCGTGGCCCGTTCCGTTTCCGGCTGTTGCCCATAAGTGCGCACGAGCCTTTATAGTAAATATCCAAATTAGCGGTTCTCAATGCCTGAAAATACAATTTTTCTAGGAGACTGTACGCAATACATGTATGCTTTGTATACACTCACATAAAGCTAGCAAAATCTATATCTTTTTGACAAATCCATAAAAAAAATTTGAAAATTATCGAAAGAATAGTTTTGGAGATGTTCCGAAATGAACGTATGGCTTTCATATACAGTGTGGAACAGCCAAATAGAATAAATTCGATAATAAATGAATGAGGACGTGTTGAAAAAACGCTTGTACACGTCGATTTGTGATTTTAAATGCGCATTGAAAAATGTTATAGGGTGTGTCATGAGACAGTAGTCAATTCCGTATCATGTATGTTATTTTTAACGATGGTCCGTTATGTTAAAATAATCACGAAGCGAGATGGAACGATACACCTTCAATGAATGTAAAAAGAGATGGATTCGGTCTCGTTAGACCATAACCTTTATATAACATATTATCAAAACGCATGACAGAATAAGAGTCAAGGGTTGTTTCTGACAGAAGAGCAATTTGTACAATATAACGCGTGGAAAGTTTAGATTCAAGTGTACTTAATATAATTATAAATGGAAAAACAAGTACGCCTCCCAAATACAACAATAGGACCAGTTCTTTTGGACACCAGAATCAACAGAGTTTTTCCTCTGGAGTTATATTGAAGAAAAGGTGTACAAAGTACCTGTTACTACACCAGTCCATATGAAAGCAAGAATAAGGCACGCGTTTCAAATTATTCAATGTGCAAATAATGCTTAGAAATGTGAGTCGATGCCGTTTCTAAGCCTGTATCAACGCCCAGTATACGGTTTTTTTTAGATATCAAATCAGGTCGATTGAATTGTGGTTCTAGACGAACATCACAGACGTATGGCTACAAACGCTTGATTTTAAATTGTGTAGTTTAAAGTATAGAGTGTGTTGAACACGTTACGATATAAGTGATTCTCTCTTTTTTTTTTTAAGTGGCTATATGAACACGGATGATGCTGAACGCTAAAGGTACCGTATGGTGACACTTGACACTGTTAGGTGGGGGTCGAACTTGGAAACTTATATTATCAACAAGAAAAACAAACCTGGATCTTGTTTATAAACTATAAATAGTAAAAATAGTAATTAATTTGATTGAAATATATTACTGGCCATTAGAAATGCAATCTAAAATTCCATTCGCTCCTTTTAGTTTGAAAACAAGGTACCAATAGTAATAATGAATTTGTAATTTTGGATTATTGATCTTTAATTTTCACAAATCTCAATTTCTAACTATTAAGGACAACGCAGATATAAATAGGGAGATAAAGACAAAGAGTTGAGTCTGTAAATTTTAAAAGGTGTACATTACACTGGATGTTTCATATAAAGCAATTAATAACAATAAGATTCACATTTATTTATCACAAATAGACCTTAAATTTAATATATACATGAACTTTTGTTATTACAGAGCCGGTCTTTACATAAAAATTAAAGTGGAATACATTGATAGCTTTAGAGTGAAAGGCTTGGGATAAAAAACCACACAATTGTTCATTTTTTGTAGAACTATATGTGAAATTTTCACTAACTAATTTATTATTAGACTTATACAGCTGATCATTATAAATGGTTGCAATTGTATTGCAATTTTAGAATCCATAAAAGTTACGAGTGGTTAAATGGGAGTAAAGTTGCCTTTTTAGGGAACCAATGTAATAGACATTTTCTGTCGGGGCATAACTCTCAAGAAGTAGATGTTTCTTCTTATTGATTAATCTACTTTTTGAAAAGGAATTTTCAAATTTACAGCCTACAATGAAATGTTGATGTCTTCGCTGTTTACTAAAATCTGAATCTAAGTGTGGACGATATGGAACAGAACCAAAGCTTTATAAGAATAGTTACTTTTTTTGACATTTTTTACTCCTGGCAGTGTTTTTTTGTTGGGTTTCCAAAAAATAGCTTTTTTTTATTGGTGAACCCTTTTACCTATTTGAAGCACGCCGTAGCGTGTTTAAATCGAACTTTCAAACATGCGCGTTTTTAAAGTTGTTCAGATACTTTTGTTGGATGTTTTTAGTCAGTTTGGTATGAGCTAAACTTATTTCCTTTTCCGAAAATATCATTTTTGGCAACCGTCCGGGATGTACCCACTTACAAAAAGAAATTGTTCAGTGGACTCTATCGGTTCTGATTTCGAAGATAACTGTACTTAAAATTGGTTAGAAACTAGGTAGTATTTGCCACTATCGATGAAAACTCTTCAATTTTATCAACGACCATTATTATCAAAATAAGCGATTATTCAAAAGATACATTTTGGTGAAAATTCCACACATGTGATTTTTAACCAATCAGAACGTGTATTTCTGACAGATTACCATTGCAACGGATGAATTTTAGTGGGAATTTTTTTCTAGTTTTTTTTGACGTTTATAATGACACAATTTTTTTTCGACCCTCTAATTTTTAGTTGCTCACATGATAATTTTGATTCATTTCAACTACAAGCTTACATGTTTTCTAAATTATTTGGACAATTATGATTAATGTTTATATTAAAAACGCAATTATTATATACTATGACAGATTGATGGGAAATTGCTTGTTCTTGATTTGGAGATTCTTTGATCGTCTTCTATGTTTTGCAAGTGAAGTAATTGATGAAGATGAAAATTGATATTATGGGAAATAAACACATTTGGTGTGAAATTTTCTTATCGAATACCACACGGAGTCAAATTAAATCCGGAAATGTTTATTCGATCATGAATATTATTAGAAAATTATCCCTCGTTTTCGACTCGATAATTTTCAAAATATTTATGAGCTCTAAAAAATTTCCGGAAATAATTTGACCTCTAGTGGTATAACTAGTGAAAATCCTTACATGTATTATTTCATTTTTCTGGAATGACACTACTGACACCTCTATGTTAATACTTATAATGTTACAATCTTTATTTCAATTATTTTAATATAAGTACATAAAGGGCATTTATTTTTGTTATCCCAAGTCTTTCGTTTGATTAACAATATAATAAAAATAGATGCATTATATATAGGTATGATCTAACATTAACTGAGTACTACCAGAAGTAAATGAGAAACCCTTTAATTGCTGAGAATAATATTATTTCAGATAAAAATTGTAGGATGGGTTCCACAAGTTACGGTGTTGTCAGAGCTTTCTTAAGCTTTAAGTTTGTATATTATGTAGATTTTAACAAATTAAAATTGTTTATTTCATAATTTAGTGTGGATCTACATCAAGTAAAAGCCTCATCTATTCAATTTTTGTAATATTTAAATTAAGAATTGTTTCGTTGATATACAGATTGCGAAAATTTCATCGGAATCCTCGCCTCGGATTACACAAATACGACAAGGATATATGAAAGAGGGAGAAAGAATATTTGTGCGCGGTCATCAGTTAGGGGTGGCAGTTTAAATGTGAATTCTCTCTGTAAAGGACAATGTTGCCGGATGAAAGTGTTTTGTTTTACCTATTGTGCATGACTTCGAAAAAAAGTCAATGAATTTGTACAAATTAATATGCGTTTCTGGTAACAGCGGTTAAAATGGGGGGCAATCAACATTCGGCCACTGGCTTCTGAAATAAAGACCACGCCTTGATGACCGCGCATAATTATTCCTTCTCTCTCTTTCAGCTGTTTTTCTGTGGCACTTGTATAACCCGGCATACTTCGGTAAGGATTTTTGCAATCTGCATATACGAAATAACAATGCTCGCCATATTTTGGAAAAAAGCTTGAGATCTGACAACAGCGTAAATGTCATTTGAAGCTGTATTATACGCATATAATGGAAAACACCAAAATTCAAATTGGATACATATCGTTCCAAACACAATACCCACTTTGTAATCACATTACTAATGAGTACCTTACACCTGTAGTAGTTTTAAATTTATATAGAGTTGAGTTGCTTTGAGTTTAAAGGTGGATTCATGCAAGAGAAAATTAAAACTAAAATTAATTTAAAACTAAAACTAAGAAGATAAAACCATGTAATGTACTGTAGATGTTCATGAAATAAACTATGAAAATTAAAAAATATCATGGTTTTAATATCTTCTTAGTTTTAGTTTTTTCTTGTATGAAACCATCTTTAAAGTAACCAAAGTTCAATATCACTGACAACGGAAAGAAACCAATATAAATTAGTTGGTTTCGGAACAACTGTGAATAACAAATCGCACGGAGAGCAACTAACAATGGCTTCGACAGAGTTAATAAATTCACCTCTCCAAATAATTTTACAGCAAAAAATAACAGACATTTAAACGCGCCAAGCGTTTTTTTGTTGTTTTGATGAATTTTCACTTTTATTGATGATATATTTTGCTTTTAATTATTACTATTTAGATGTAAACCACTAAATAAGAAATAACAAAAAATATTGAAGATTCTAACGATATTTCTAACGAACTCTGGTATTTTTTTCCAGTTTATTTACATTTAAAGTGTAATATTTTTCCTCCTATCGCCTATACACATGAAGATTCCTACGAAACAAAAGAAATTAAAATGAAAAAATTAGAAAGTGTAGCTTAATATTAAAAAAACAATATGCAGCAACGAATTCGTTTTACTCGAACATCGTGGTCTTTGAACCTGTTACTAAACACGCCAAGGTTATTATGTTTGCCAACCTTAAATGGTTGGCAAAATGCCTAATAGATTAAGCACATGTATTATCACCTACTATTCGTGTGCTCTTCCCTCATACTTCGACTATTGACTGACATTGATTATTCAGTGGTATTGTGAATTTGTATGATTATTGATTATATTTTTAATGTTATTTGGCATCTTGAACTTTTCTACCCTTTGATTAGTACTACTCAATAAACTAATATTAATAACTTTATAATAATTAATAATCGTAATCATTTCACTTTTTGGTGATTTTAGTTTAGCATAAACATAGCTAGGGTGATAATTAACACAAATCATTGTAACCATAAAAGAATAATTTGGTTGCTGGCCGGGATGAAACATGATTAAATGTGGAACAAGTTTTATATCTTTGTTTACGTAGCTCCAGATAGGTTTGCCAAACTATAGCACCAATTCTGTAAGCAATTATAACGCTATAAATTAGACAATCTACAAACTCCACTTTACTCTTCTGTATACATGATAAGCTTCAAAATATTTACGGAAAACCTGTTAAAATTTATATCCTAATCTTGGTTATGTATATGTTATGCCCAAACATCGAAAGCGCCCACTGAGAAAAAAACGACCGTAACGCGTTGTGGACGGTGCCGAACGACCAAATACCGTAATGACATAATTTTTCGCGTTGATTCCGTTCTTGCTCAAACGGCCAGGACGCGTTCTAGATGATTTAGAAAGCTCATAAACCGACCAAGTAACATACCCGTCCTTCGTTTGTGTCCAGTTGCCAAATGAGCAGCTTCAATAATGCCAAAAAGATCCTCCGTTTTATAGTAATATCGAAAATTTCCATCCTGTGTTCCTTTGGACTTTTCAATTAACTTTTTATATGCCCAATTGTTATGATATCATACCTCTTCAGTTCTTCTATATTGTTTGGACGACAAGGGCAGTTTCTTCGTAAAATAATCACTCCGATCATTGCTGTTATCAACGAGTCTAGACAAGAAAGACCGGTTTAAAAGCTCTCTGTCGTAGGCATAATGTAAATTTAGGCTTTTTATAAATTGCCTAGGCATTTTACAAAAAACCGGCGGAGCAAAATTCATTTTTCGTTGGATTCACCCTTCCCCTACTTGCCCTAAAAGATATTCAAGAAGGGGAAGATGAATCCAATTATTATATGCATTTTATGCTCGCGTTTTGCCGGTTTTTTGTAAAATGCCCAGGCAATTTATAAAAATTCTAATTTTACATTATGCCTACGACATTTCTAAATCATCCAGAACGCATCGTGGACGTTTGAGCATTGTCCACAACGCGTCATGGTCAACAAGAACGGGCGCAAAGCGAAAAATCTTATCATTTCGGTATTTGGTCGTTCGGCACCGTCCACAACGCGTTGCGGTCGTTTTTTTCGCTCAATGAGCGTTTTCGATGTTTGGGTGTAACATATACAGTGTGTCTACTTAAGTTGGACTCATATGGGAAACTTTTTTATTATTGGTTTTAGGAAAAAAAGTTATTCTTCATAAAAAGCTTTGCATTATCTAAAACCTAAAATGCAATCATTAGATATTTCTTATTTTGAGCCGTATACGAGGTTTGTCAAAAAATATTAATCTTACTCAAGAGTAAAGTACCTTTATTTTTTACAATACAGAAAAATTGTGAGAAGTAAAGTTGTTTAAAATTAAAAGTTATATGCAAATATGCAATTACAGCTATTTATCATAAAAATTAAGATTTGGTGATTATTTACGATTACAAATACTTCATAATGTAAAACGTAAATAATCTCCAAATCTTAATTTTCATGCTAAATAGCTGTAATTGCATATTTGGATAGAACTTTTAATTTTAAATAACTTTACTTCTTACAATTTTTCTGTATTGTGAAAACTAAAGGTACTTTACTCCTGAGTAAGATTAATATTTTTTGACAAACCTCGTATACGGCTCAAAATAAGATTTATCTAATGATTGCATTTTAGGTTTTAGATAATGCAGAACTTTTTATGAAGAATAACTTTTTTTCCTAAAACCAATAATAAAAAAGTTTCCCATATGTGTCCAACTTAAGTAGACACACTGTACAACATTTCTAATGCAGTGATTAAATTGAAGAAATAAGCAGAAATTTCATTGTAAAAAAAGGTTGTAATGAAACTTTTGAATATACAAGGAACTAAGACAGACTAGTTGTAGGACCTATGAAACAACCTAACAACCTATGAAACTACTCAATAATGTTGACAATTCAACTCATGTATAAAAAATCGCATATGCCTCAGTGTAATTGTCACTTTGACACCGGCAAAAGTTAGCTTTAACTTTTTCAGCGATAAATGCACTTGTGGTTTTTTCACTTATGCATTTGTTACCATGATAAATAATTTGACATGCTTGTCAACAACTTATTGAATTTCTAAACACTAACAATGAGCCGATTCATTGAATTGTCCTGCCGAATTACACTTGATGTTTGTATTGATATCGGGTAAATTTGTGTTGTTCAACTTCTAAACTGTTTCCTTTAGCAATTAGACTCAAAAAACTGTCAACCTAAAAACGCTCCACCTTCGGTGTCGCGTTTTTAATAGTTAACAGTTGTTCTCGTCTAATTGCTAGGAAACAGTTTCTCATTAAACAATCCAAATTTACCCGATAAAATACAAACCTCTTGTGCAATTATGAGTGATAAAAATATCAACCAACTGAACCATATTTCAACTTCAGTTTAATTCTTTCGAATTGAAAAAGGGTAATTTGTTTCAAACAACTTATCTAATGAAATCAAACAGTTAACGAACATTCGCATAACAGTTGAAAAAACGATTTTTTTCTCGTGTTTTTCTACGTGTTTGTTATCGCCGATGTTTTATCTGTTGTAGGCAGGTTGTCGGACGATCGCCGAAAATATAGAGCAATATTGCATTGTTTTGGTAATTATTTGCTATATTTTGAAAAACTTGTAGGAATAAAATCACTACTATTTGGTCTAATGAAAGGTTTATTCACCTTATTAATGAATGACATTTACGCCCTGAGTAATATGGAAACCTGAATATATGAAGATACAAATGCTAAAAGTGATGGCGTGGCTGTTATCGCAAAATCTTGTGGTAATCGGTATTGCTCAAGTCACCTATTTCATAATCTATTCTTTTTATTTTTGGTCCAATTGTGTTTCAAAGAAATTCGAGGGCACTCTTTGACGTTCTCGAAAAGTTTTAAATATATTATTATCAAGACTATCTCTAGACTCAAATTATCTAGAGTTTCAAGCCTACTGAAGTAAGGTCGAGTCCACAATAGTCTCTTTTTCTTTAAATGTTTTTTTAAAACAATTTAAACCGCCGCGAGTTTTATTTCTTTAGCCATTGTTGCCCTATTGTAATTTACGGGCCATATGACGCGTTAAAAGTTATCGTATTGGCCGATCTATTGTTGTCAGTATTGTAATAAAAATATTACCCGTTTAGAAGCACCCGCGCTAAATTTTATACGATTTGGCACTATGGGATTTTTACGATAAAAAGACGATGACGTTGCAAAACAAAATATTGTGATGTTGCCAAGCTGTAGTTTTTTTCTTTAGGTACTTAACGAAAACTAGTAAAGTCGATCTGATATGTTAGATTAACATTTACATTTATGTAATAATAATATTAATAGTAATGGATACACTATTACTTACGTCTCTCACCAGTAAGCGGGGAAAGCGGGCCCCCATTTCGGCAATCTAGTTCAAAATACCTTAAGAAAGATGTTACTATCTCTTGACGTTTACTGTTCAGCTGCTTCGGCATTTTATTAACTACACACTGCAGATTTGCGTAAATAATTATTTGTGAAAATAACTGTTTCTTTAATCTCAAAGAAACAATGAATTTAAAAGCACCAAAAAAACTTTTGAATATTAGACGATGATCGAATGTCAATAAACGTCAAAACAGACTGGGGAATTTCACCAGTTTATCTGACAACGTATTGAAGTTTTGCCAACCCATTTAGCTGTAAATTGCACTGGCTATTAAGGATAAATTGTATTTACGGTTGGTAAATTATTATTTATTCTGATAAGCAGGAAAGTAACTAAATGTGACGTCATCGTCTTTTTATCGTAAAAATCCCATAATACTATATTAAGAAGAAAAGTTGGTCCTTTACTATATAGCGTCAAGACGATAGAACTTAATAGAGCCCGAGATAATATTACAATTTTCTGTAATCTAAGAAGTTTGATTGAACTGACTGAACTGAGATTCGTATTCTTTCAAGTGTACGGGAACAAGTTTACTTACGATAAAAAGACGATGACGTAATTTTTAGTTACTTTCCTGCCTATCAGAATAAGTATTAATTGACCAACCGTAAATTCATTGTTTCCTTAAGATTAAAAAAACAGTTATTTTCATAACTAATTATTTAGGCAAATCTGCAGTGTGTAGTTAATAAAATGTCGAAACAGCTGAACAGTGAATGTTAAGAGATAGTAACATATTTGTTGTATTTGAACGAGAGTGCCGAAGTGGGAGCCCGCTTCCCCCGCTGACTACTTTAAGAGACGTAAGAGTATTCGCTATTTGTATTTATTATTATTAATATTATTTGTACATATTTAAATGTAAATGATTGAATGCTTTTAATGTTAGGTTAAAAAAAACTACAGCTTGGTAACACCACCATATTTTGTTTTGCAGCATCATCGTCATTTTTTCATTAATAAAAAATATGGTGTGTATTTTGTGTATTTTGCAGATCTTCCGGTATCTCATTACAATTATCTTGTATAGGAGCGTTGGACTAACTACATATATGCGTATAATTGGTGTTCGGATTTCGAACATTTTTAATTAATTTTATTTATCTCCGTCAGCGTCTGTTATGGTAATGCGGCGAAGAACTCTGGCGATGAAAAAGCTGACGAACTTACAAGAGCAAGATCGTCAACCCTGTTGAACGGATCCGAATCAGCTGTGGGCATTCCCAGGCACTCAATTAGGTCATGGTTAAAAGGGTGGGTAAAAGAGCAACACAAAAAACAGTGGAAGAATACGCCCAGGCAAACACATGGGAATACATTTATAAAAGAACCATCAGAAAAAGTAGCGAAGGAACTGCTCTCAATGAGCAGGAACAAACTACGCACCATAACGGGGCAACTTACGGGACACTTTCCCACAAAGGAGCACCTGAACAAAATAGGGCTGTATAACGGAGACCTTATATGCAAAAGATGCAAAAAGGACACCGAAGCAGCTCTGAATATGTTATACAGCTGTGAGACGCTCGACCACAAAAAGCAGAAACAGTATGGTAGACCCCAAATGACTCCAGAAGGCTTCTACAACCAACCAGCTAAGAAACTGTATGAGCTAATACAGGAAATGGACTGGCTAAATAGGCTGTAGCCAGAATACTAGGAGGATCCACAATAAGCCCAAGAAACTGACGTGGTGCCGGCGAAGGGACGGCTCCTTTAGGGAAAAAACGGGTAGAAATTTACGTGGACATACAAGAATTCTAATTTGATTAAGTGGTATAAGCTGCAAAATTTCTTAATTAAGAGCAAATGAACGTTTTGCGACTTTACAAGACCATATACAGATAACACTATAAAATCCATGGAATTAAAATTGTGGGTAATAAAATTTTATGCTATACCGCTTTCAATTCTTACTTTCATTCATTTTGCGAACCTAGTCTTGGCATCACTTCCAAATCGGTTATTACGATCTGGAGATTGTTGAACTTTTCATGCTTACTTTCCGGCAACTGCACTTCTTCTTCCAACCTCAGTCCAGGGCCTGGTTTCGGGGGTGAAGTCGCAGAATATGATGGGCGGCGGCTGGATTTTTTTGGGATAGAGACACTAGATTTAAACTTGGTTTAATGAAAAACTTTGAAAATATCTCGTAGATGATTTTGTCTAAGGAGGTCTCATTGGCTTTAGGCGAATGTATGTATGTAATGTATGTATATTGGAGTGACATTCACTGAGACCTTAATGATCTATTGTGCCCCCTTACTTCTACTTTCTGGAGAGAGTCTCAGAGACTAGCAGCTCCCTTTGGTGCTAGGAAGAATTGGAATAAAAGCATTAGTTTTTAAAAATTATTATAAAAAAATCCAGTCCTTTTACACTTATGATGGAGATTCTTAGGTTTTACAGCTTAAGGGTCTAATTGCTTTTATTGTAATCGTTCAGCCAATACCATTTAGAGTGAAACTTACTATGAATTCTAACGGACATAGAATAAGCACGAGCGACGTTATCGGATTGTAAATTGTGGAAACTGCTTAAGAACACTCCAACTAACGCTATTTGACAACTTTGACATACAGTAATTCAATAAGCGTATACCGCTCCCGGTATCTTACGGATGGTAGACATAGCGGTTGCATTAACGAAAAGGCCACGGAAAGACGAAAAATCTAAAAAATAATTGATGTCTGTATTCTGCATGTTGTCTCTGGTATCTGTTTTTTTCATACATAATACCACGAGAGTGAAAATTTTGTTGGCAAAATTTTTCGATTGTCATGAAAGTTTGTTGCTTGGAAATTTTGCGAATGACATTTTAAACAAAACCACGAGCCGTCAGGCGAGTGGTTTTGGATTAAATGTCATGAGCAAAATTACCTAAAAGCAACAAACTTGAATACGACAAAATTTTTAATTGAGTGGTATTCGACATGACTATTTCACGAGAGAAAAACTAAAAAATCATATGTTTAAACGTTCATATATTTGATATATTAAACGTCAAAAAACTGCCAGATCAAAACCTTCAAATTTTGTCAGTTATCAATTTACTCTAGTGAAATAGTCACTAAAATTTCAATGATCAACTTTGCGAATTACGATATATAATATTATTGATAATTATCATGCTATCAATTAATAGTAGTATCTTGAACAATCTGAAAAGAAGCAGGATTCAGTTCTCTGAGAAAGACAATCAGATTTTGCTAACTGAAATTTTGACAAACAGCCCTTACGCATATCCCTCAAAATGGGTTATAATTCACTAAAAAGTCTGCAAACTTACACCTTTTGCGAGCAGCAACAAATCAAATAGTATTGTAACAAACAAAAACTTATATTACCGTTGGGACGCAGGAGGTTTGAAAACTATATATTTATCTGTCAAAATAGTCGTGCGGTTAGATTTATACCTAACCGCTACCGGCTTAGTATAATGTACGTTTTCGAAAACTATAATAAATGTTGTGTCCTACTTGACCGGAATGACAACCGTTTAGGAAACTTTCGGAACAAAGAACTCTGCTGTAGAATATCGGATATTTTTGAAAAAGAATACGGAGAATAATCACAAAATATGAATCAGAAGGCGTACATATAAACGTTTAAACCTTTCAAAGCAGTGACCACTTTAGATGTTTGAGACGCTACTTTGAAGGACTTGATTGGTGTGTATATACGATGTTTTGTATGCTAAATACAGTGAACTTAAAAGATCAATACTTACGTGATCTTTATAGGTTGCTCGACCAGCTCTGCCTTTTTATAATAAAAAATTCAAGAAACTTTGGTTTTACGCAGTGCAGATTTATTAAAATTGCAAATGGCTCCTAATAATTCCGAACGGTCTTTAGTCCCCGCGGATCCGTTTATTAATGGCGGTACAGTTGGTACATCAGCTATCGGTGGAGCAGGGGGAGGTGGGGGTGGTGGCGGCGGCGATGGAACATTCGATCCTAAAAGAAAATTAGATATTTATTAAAAATATACTGAAAAAATAACAAAAAAAGCCGACTACCCACAATTGGCTATAGGTTTTCCTTGCTTATATAATTTTGATTTATTTGTATATTCTTTTTTAATTCCTTCGATCATACACTGATTGGAATATTTTAATTAGTGTAAAAATTATTTCTATGACTATACCAGAAAGTAAGTGCGTATGTATGGTTCATTCAATAGCCTTTTTGGTGTGCGTCATCGTTTGTGACGTATATCCGGGTTTTCGGTGTTATTTGCTATTTCGACATTTAGCTAACCTTAAATTTGATAAATAAATGATCAGAATATTATTCAGCCAAATTCAGCTTCTTCTTCTAACTGAAAATACTTTGAGGTCATGATTGCGGAGAATCTAAATATCAAATTTTTGTTAATGATTAGGGTTGACGTTTGTAATACTTTTAAACAGTTTATTATTTTGATTAGGATTAATCACAGACCTGCCTTTTTTCCATTTCTTTCAACGTAGTGTGTAAGAAAGACAACAATCGATGACTATATCAATTGGGATTGATCAACATAGTTACATTTATTTCAACACTTTGTCTTAGATTTACATTTTTATTTTTGTCATTAGAAGAGATAGCGAAAGCGAGAATTTCAAGTTCTAGAGAATGCTGTTTTCCAACTGAATTGATTTTCAGAGACGGTTTTTCAAAATTGTTAAATATTTAAATTGTTTATTATTTATGTAAGAAATATTTGCTTTTCTAAAGTTTGTCTATCTATCTTTGTCTGCTATCTATCTATCTATTGACTGCTATTTGTTTGATGATATTTAGTTTTTTGTTATAATTATTAGTATCTGGAGGGGCAGTTTGAAAGACTGAGTATTAAACTATACAGGGTAGCGAGAAAGTCTGTCACCAAGTCATTTTCTTTGGAAAGAATAAATATATAATTATTAAATGTTTGTGCTTATAAACGGAATTGTAGACTTCGTTTTTTCAGTTCCTCTAGAAAACGAAGGATGAAATACTGTTTATAACCATAAAATTTGATTGTATATATGTATGTATATTTGGGGTAACATTCACTGAGACCTAAAAGATCTATTGTGCCCCCTTACTTCTACTTAGTTTCTGAGGAGTCTCTGAAACTAGTAGCTCCTTTACTCCTATTTCCCGGAGGAATTTTAGGATATCTGCAGGCTTCAACTTTGGTAAATGTTCCTCTTCTATCCAGTAATCTCCCAGGTACTGTGCTCTAGGATTCTGGAGTGCTGTGCAGTTGGAAAGTATGTGGATGGAGGTTTCTTCTTCCATGCCACAGTATCTGCATTCTTCTTCCTCCACTAATTTGAGCTTTTTCAGGTGCCCATTCAGGCGACAATGTCCCGTTAGGATCCCTGTTAAAACTCTTAGCGCAGTCTTGCTTTGACTTATGCATTCATTTGATCTCCGTAGGTTTTGTAGTCACCAAGGAGAATCTTTGATTGTCTAAGCCTTACTAGATCTTTCCAATAGTCAGATCTTCTCTTTCTTTCGGCTTCACCTATTTCTTCCAGTATTACATTGGAGCTGATTTCGCAAAAAGGTTCAGGCCCCCAGAAGGGTATTTCAGACCCCCTCTTTGCTAGTTCATCTGCTATTTCATTTCCTTCTATTCCAGTGTGTCCTGGAACCCATAGTAAGGTAACTATACTGTTCTCGCCTAATTCATTTAGTTTGTCTAGGCATTCCCCAACCATTTTAGAACTGATTATGCAAGAGCTCAGTGCTTTGATGGCTGCTTGACTCTCTGTCATTATGATAATCTTTTGTCCTCTATATCCTTTATCAATATTGAACTGGGCGCACTTTCTTATGGCGTGGATTTCCGCTTGAAAGATACTTGGGGTTTTCCCCAAGCTTTCGGAGTGTTTGGTTCCTGGCCCGAACACTCCTATTGCTTTTGAGCCATCTGTGTACCATTGGATGGCATTCTTTCCAATTCTGGTAATGGTATTCGGATCCCATTCCTTCTTGTTGCTGAATTCTGTAACGAATTTCTTCGAAAAGTTGTACTTTCTCATCATACCGTCTTGTGGCATGTCCCAGGTTGTCTTATTTCTAAGAAGTGAAGAGGTGATTTTTCTTTTAATGATTCCCTCTCTACTTAATCTGTATCTTGTTTTTTCTGCAACACTTTCCACCACCATATATAGAGGAGTGAGGTTGAGAATTACTTCCATGGCTGCCGTTGGGCATCTTCTCATTGCTCCTGTAATGCATATACAAGCTAGTCTTTGAATTTTGGAGAGGTTTTCTCTTGTTGTCAATAGACTAGTTCTACTGCTCCATGCAATGGCTCCATAAGTGATAATTGGTCTCACTATGGCAGTGTACATCTAGCTTAGGATTTTTGGGTTGCAACCCCAATTTCTCCCTGCCAGATTCCTACAGACCATTAGAGCCATTTTCGCCTTGTAACGCCCGGTTTCACAATGTCAGGTTATCCTGAGGTTAACAAATAACCCTTGGTTACCTCAAAACAAGTGTTTCACATTGTTCAGTGAAGGTTTCAGGTTATGGTTAACTCTCAGAATATTTAACCACCAAATCTAGTGGTAATAATAATAACCTAGAGATTCTAACATAACAATTAAAGCTATTGCTGTATCTGTCACGTATGTCACAAAACGTGGTATCTGTTAGCTTATTTTTTGAGTGGAAAATGAACGATTATGAGGTAAATGCGTATAGTAGTGATGAGGAACCAAGAAGACCAAAAATGATAAGGCACAGATACGATTATTTTGAATTTTGAGGAATATGACAATCTCGATTTCTTCCATAGATTTCGATTGTCAAAGAGATTATACCAAACTACAACCACAGATGGTGTACTCTGTGCTACAACTTTCCAAATAAATTGATTTTATAGGTTAACTCCTTCTTCTTTTTTCCGATTTTGAATGTCACTATCCATAAAATCTGATCATTATACCTAATCTGCTACCAACTGAACAAAAATGACTACTGAACTTCCGATCAGCTAACCTATAGACGAACTGACAATTGTGGAACGGTATCTGATGGTAACCTTAAAGGTAAGGGTTAATTGACCCGAGGAGTTAACCCGACATTGTGAATCTCCATTTCGTGTTTGTTCCACAGGAGCTTACTATCTAAAATCAAACCTAGCTACTTGACTTCTTGTCTCCATTCAATCTCGTTTCCGAGATTATTATATATTTATTCTTTTTAAAGAAAATGACTTGGTGACACGACTTTCTCGCTACCCTGTATTGCTGCTAATTTATGACTATAAGGACCAGTGTTATGAATTGTAGTGTCTGTATACATACCAGAATCGTTTATTTAAAAACTTGTTCATTAATATGGGTCATTAATGATCATTTCAAGTACATTTATGTGGATATCTGAATTTTTAATGATTTTAGTTAGTTTTATTGTTGCGATTTTCTTTCAATGTTTAATTTGAAGTTTTATTGAAAATTGCGTTAAGATGTTTGATGAGAATCATCTTATCACCTTTGGGTTTGGTTTCCGGGGAGAGCGAGAATATTATGGCCTATAACACAATCAACTTTAAACTGTAAATTGGTGAGATCATTTTTGGGAATAAAATTTAATTTTCGAAAATAAACCTACATTTATATAGTTTCTAATTAATCAAACGTTTATGAATAGTTATTTATGTACCAAAGCAGTAAAGTGGTTCTGAAATTATGAGACGATCGAGAGAAGCGAGCGAGGCTAATAACAGGCGAGTCCGATAAAGACACTTTACTGACGTGATGCATACAAAATTTCATCGCCAACTGTTCAGAATTCGGAATATAAGAAACTGAGGTATATCATTGCATTTTATTGAAACGAAGTAAACACTGACAGATAATAATTTTCGAGTAATGTCAAAGTCAAAATACGCATATGTCACTTTACCTGACGCATATGTCACTTTACCTGACTCATATGTCACTTTACCTGCCACAAGGCAGATGAAGTACATTATTGGTATAGGATAAGGTAGACTGTTTGTTTACTACCGGAAATCAATCTGATAATTGACGGCTTTACTGACGGTTGGCGATAATAATTTTTTATATGATCCTCGAAAATTTCTGCTAGTAGGGAACCGAGAGAGTTGCTGATAATCAACCTACCTTTACTGCTAAACTCCGTTTCACGTAAGAAGAACCCACTTGAAGTTACAGTCGTGCGGTAAAGTAAAATTAACTGGAATTAACGAATCGCTTATATTCTTTTTCGTATGTATTGCGGGATTTAGAGGGTACTAGGGTTTGTATTGCATTATTTGTAGCAAGTTCTATATCAGACTCCACACTTTCATAGTCGGAACTCATGTCGATACAATTATACCAAACTGAAGTGAACGCGTCAAAATTGACAGTTCGCAAAATAAATCAACAATGAGCGCAACGCTTGCTTATTGCATGATTCTAATATCATTAATTTCAGGAATATTGACTAATTTTGAGTAAATAATTAAAATTATTGGTAGCAGATAAAATATTTCAATATATTCGTATCGTAAATTCATATTACGATTTTAAATGGATCCATCTCATTTCGTAATATGAAAATTTACGACACTTATAACGTAAATATCTATAATAAACTGATTATTATAATATTTACCCGGTAGTATTTTTTTGAATAATATGTTAAATACTGCGGATTCCGTTTATTTCTGGTGGATCTACGTAATGACTGATTTTGATCCAAAAAATCTTGATTGTCAGAAGTGCATGGCTTATTGGTAGAATTCTGTTCTTCAACGTTTTCATCGTTTATTATTGAAGCGTTCTCACCTTCTTCCATATTCGGTTGGTAGTCGTCTTCGTCTCGATTGTTCGTTATTAAATTTTCTTCATCATCTTCTGCCAATCGTAAATCGCCTCAAGGCGCTAAATGCTTCGTTGCAACTGTACTTTCGAAGTTATATCGTATTAGTGCGTAATCAGGATATACTTCTAACAGTTCTACTTCTTCAACAAGCGGATCAAACTTCTACGTACAAACTTTTTAAGTAAATAATTTTCAAGCCAGGTAGGAATAGAAGTTCTACTCGTAGAACGACGTAAATAAACGTTCATGTGGAGTATGATTAGTAGTTGATTTGCAAAATAAACTTCGAATAGAATGGGTAGAATCAATTCCTATTGATTGGTCTCAAGTTTTCGGGATTTAAGAGAAAGGCTGACAACTTTCCAGATAATGCCGTTGTATTTTTAAACTTGACCATTTTCTTGGGGATTATATGATGTTGATAGACTTGAAGCAATACCCTTGAAATGTAGGTAAGTTATGAATTCTTGTGATGTGAAACTGGTTCCACGATCGGAATGTATGTAATTAGGCATACCAAACAAACAAACAAAACAAGTGTTTGATGTATTCTATTGCAGTTTGACTAGAGTTATCTGAACAAGGGAACGCCCATAGAGATCGTGAATATTCGTCTACAGCCGTGAGCATATATGAATTTTCAGAACAAATCTAGGTTTAATTTCAGCACAAGTCGGCCATGTCACACTCATTCGTTTTATTTCCTCCAAAGAATGATGCATTCGTGTTACCCCAGGATGACATAAAGACAAATGTAATTCAAACAGTTTGTTTGTAATATGACTCTGATATGATTACATATTCTTGAAAAAGCATCAGCTATAGTTCGGCAAGTTTATCTGAACCTACGGGGCATCTACTTCTTTCTTTTCAACGCCAGTAACCGAAGGTGAAGTTATTAATATAATCACTTTCTTGAAAAATTCCAGCTCTTTAGATACAGATAATCTCAATAGTTCAACCATAAAAGAAACTTGTGAATTAATAATTAAACCGCTCACAATATTAATAAATTCAATTTTCCATTCAGGAATTTTTCCAGATGCCTTCAAATTATCTAAAGTTCTTCCATTACATAAAAAAGGAGATACCTCTCAGGTTGGCAATTATCGTCCAATTTCAATAATTTCTATTTTAAGTAAAATCATTGAGCTGCTGTTAAAACATAAGTTATACGATTACTTCGACAAACAAGATTTTTTCTGTAATTCGCAATATGGTTTTAGAAAAGAACGATCGACTACTCAAGCCGTTCTAAATATTGTAGTGATGTAGTTGAGTGCCTTGACAGCGGAAAGCATACTGCTATTACACTATGTGATCTTTCTAAGGCGTTTTACTGTGTTTCTCATAGTATATTGCTCCGTAAACTTAACTACTATGGTATTATAGGTGTGCCACTCCAGCTAATTGAGTCGTATCTAAGTAATCGCTATCAGGCTGTATCATGTAATAATGCTTTATCCGATTTCAAACCGGTTGTCCATGGCGTTCCTCATGGGTCAGTTCTTGGACCTTTGCTCTTCATTATCTATATTAATGACTTACCCAAATTTATGTATCCTTTCAAATCTGTTTTATTTGCTGATGACACCACGTTTATTTATTCCGATAAGAATTATGAAAACTTTAAGTCTATATCACATGTTATTGAAAACAAATCTGAACTATGGTTTTTGTCCAATAAACTAAAATTAAATTCAGAGAAGACACAAAAACTCAACTTTTCTTCTTCCAACCAAAATATTGAGAATGTAAAATTGTTGGGACTTTACTTAGATGGATCATTGTCGTGGAATTTTCACGTCGACTATTTAAGAAATAAATTATCAAGCTCGATTTTTGTACTTCGACAACTTAAAAGAGTTGTTAGTTTCCAAACTTTGAAAACGGCTTACTTTTCCCTTGTGCATTCCCATATTAACTATGGAATTGTGCTTTGGGATAATGCGTCGCCAGTCAAAGATAGGTAATTCAAAAGAGAGCTATTAGGATTTTGAGTAATGTCAGTTCCTGTGAACACTGTAGGGCGTTATTTGTTCATCTATGGATAATGCCTCTACCGACTTTATTTATTTTTAACACCCTCATTGAGATCCACAAAGGTCTTGACTCCTTATGTTGTACATTTTACATTTTGTATTTGTGACTTGCTACAAACATTATAAAAACATGTAATGTAGTCAAATAAATCTATCTATCTATCGGTAAGAGTCGAGGAAACATGGCGATTATCTGTCATAAACGTACAAATGGCGTACTGTACCTATTTTATAAAGTAAAAATGAAAAAACAAAAGACACTGACAATAACAACGCCACTGGATTAATCAATATCAGTCATCTGACGAAGTGAGAGGGAAATTCGAACGCATGCGCTTGCCAACAAGAAGTCAGCTGTCGATAAAAATCACCAATTATGTAATTCGGCGCACAACGCTGCCAGAGCTTGAAGAAGTTCATAACAAATTTGGCATATTTTAATATTCATAACTTGAAAAAATAATGTTAATAGACAAAATTCAATTAATCAAGCACATTAAAGAATTAACGTTTAATAATATTGTTAATTTTGTTGACAATAAAAAGTCTATTATCTTATTACTCTCAGATAAAGCTATACATTATTGGACTTCCCAGGGCGATAGACTGTCATATTTAAAGCAAGAAAGTTCAATGCACCAACGCATAGTTTTTTCATTTTCAATTTTACTTGTATGGCTTGTATAAACATTAAAACATTCCTCGATACATGTTTTTCATAGCTGGAGTAGTGGAAAAAATTATTTGATATTTTGTCTCCAGATTAACAGAAAAAAAATGAAATAAAATACCACAATTATACAACTGAATTGAATTGAAGTACTAGTGAAAACGTTGGGCTGCGAAAATTTTCATTTGTTTGTGCTATTGTGTGTTTCATAGGTGCCTTATTGAATTGTGTATGTAGCAGATGATAGTTCATAAAAAGTATGTGTTCAATAGGGCGAGTTGTATCAAACACCTAAACTCGGTTTAATGATAACTGATGTTTAGACTGTGTCTGATTGATGTATTCATAATCAACAATTACATCAGTCTAAACATCAGTCAACATTAAACCGAGTTTAGGCGTTTGATACAACTCGCCCATAATATCAAAGATTAAGTAACGTGACGAAAAGATTCAGCGTTTCTACTGAAATATATATTTAAGAGAAGAATAGTTTCACCTGTCATCGAAGGAGGTGTAGACGTTCCAATGGAAGTGGCTCCACTACTATTTACACTTTCAGATCTTTCGCCATTAATACTGTTAGCTTTTTCAAGTCTTCTGTTGTGTTTATGTTGTTCTTTAGCTAATCTCTCCTAAAAACAACATTATTATTTAGAAAAAGTATATATCTTCTAGAAAACTAAAAATTGAGATCTCAAATTTTATTAGTATGAATTGGATGAACATATCTTCAAAAATGAAATATTTGTCTGGGAGTATTGTCTCTCTTAGTGACCTACCATTTTATGTCTAGCTTGTTTCTTTTTCTCTTCTTCGCAACTCATCATCTCTTGAACTTTAACTAACTTCTTCTGGCTTCGAACCACTTTTTGTTCCTCCCTTAGCCTTTCTTCTATTTTATGAACAGCATGCTTTAGTTGCTCTTTGGTCGAAGTTGGAAGTTTGAGATGGGCTTTATCGGTGGGGACAAACGATAAATGAATCGTGGAGAAAAATGGTTCAAGCAAAAGATTGCTTATAGTGGGTAAACCATGTTTGCATCCTTCTGATGAAAGTATTCGAGATAGGAGGTCTTCTGTAAAAGAAAAGCAATACAAATCATTAATTATTCCACATCACAGAGAATTGTATCATGAGGTTATAAACTGACACACTCTTAGTTAAATAGTTAAATAAATAAAAAATTGTACAACAATTATGATCACCATCTAATGGTCCAAGTTGCCAACCCTCAATTATTTTTACCACCAAGGAAAGGAAAATGTAGCTTGCTGATTTTGGGATATGCCACTGGCTTTTGGTAGAATCATTATTTTTGATTTATATACCTACTAGTTAGGACACCAAAAGAATTTGTCTCAAGTTGTGGGGAAGAGACAAAGTGATCTCCTTGATTTCTTTGAATAGGAAATTTTTTTTGAATCAGCATTTGGTAGAAATCAAAAATCGAGGTAGGTTTTACTTATACCCTGTAATTTCTTTTTTTATTGGTTAAAAACCCTTAGTAATTTCGTGGAGTAATAGTTATTTACGTAATTAGTGGGATATGGACATTATTAACGCACGCATGTGAAGTTTGCAAGACGAGGCCGTAGGCCGAGTCGTGTAATCACATAAGTGCGTTAATAATTCTTATCACACGTGTTACGTACAAAATTTTATCTACAACTGTTTATTAGTATTATCAACAGTACCTATATTATAAAATTAAAAAAAAATTCCAGTCCAACGTATTTTTAATAATATTGACTGCAAACATAAGGTACTGTGTATCATATTTTGTGACCATATCATCAAAAACAAACAAGGATGTGGAAATAAAATAAATTAGGTATGTCATCAAATTTTCAAATTTGAATGAACAAAAATCTATAAAAATGAGTTCAAGCGAAGACAATCTCCTTTCGGAAATTGAAAATGCAGCTTCCAGTATTATTTTAAATATTTAATTCTGGTATTAATATGTTTCTAGATTCTCATTACCGCACTAGTGCGGTAATATAATCAAAAACGCACTAGTGCGGTAATATACGTCATTATGACACTAAAAATAGTGTCAAATCGTACTCGTTACATGACAGTTGTAGATAAAATACGTTTATCACTCCACGCCCAAAACAACAGAACTGTGGAACTCCATTTGATTGATACGACACAGGAGGAGGACTCTCCGAAAGAGCTCGGAGAATTTTTCAGATGTTGAAGGACCTATAAGAACGAACAGTCCAGAATTTCCGCTTGTGGTTTTTACCAAACTTTCGGAGTGTGGTTCATGGCATACACTTCTATCCTAGTTCCTTCTATTGATATATGATAAAATAACACTCCCTTCAACATTTTTGGTAATTTTGACAAATGCGGAAACTGTGAATATTCGTTTCTGCTTAAATTTTGTTTATAAAGGAATTAGTATATTATTAAACGAGCTTGTAATGATGGCTATTACTCATGAGAATGAATTTTGCGACGTGAGGCGCAGGCGATCTTCGTAATCATTCGAGTGAGTAATAGCCATTACACGAAAGTAAAATACTATACTTTTTCAATGACTGATTGTTCACCATTCAATTGAAACGAATGAGATATTTGGAGAATATTTTATTGAAAAAACTTAATGGTTTATGTCAAACAATTCCATTTTGAAGGCTATAATGAGAACTCATTTATTGTTTACAATATTGATGGTGAAATTTGCGCAATAGGCATGATGACAGTCACTAAGAATCACTAAAATATTGATTTGATATAATTATTTAAGATACAGAGATTTTACAGGAATCACTTATTTTTCATTTTCATGTGTGATTACATTCATTTTAGTAAAAATATAGGCACAAAATTTAACCATCCGCCATCCTATCTCAAACACCAATCAGAAGAGAGTGACATCATATTTTCGTAAATATCTATGATCCGACCCGAACCAAATCCGAACATCTGTTTTGTCGTCATATTATCTATGGTTTTTTATTTCCTTTGTTGCTGTTGGCTTTGCTTGGTTCATGTGATATTTTCTCGTTATAAACTATCAAGTATCTGTTTTTTATTACCACAAAAAACCGTTTTTGAAATTAGGTTTATGTATCAAAATAAACTTTTAACCTGCAAGCTGTCAAGTGTTTGAAGTTTGACTTTGACGATTTTACTACATGACACAGATCATAGATAACCTATCGACAGTTGACACTGTTACGAATTGATGATGTCATAGACGGACGCCATTACTATTCTAGCGTTTTGGCGCATAATTTGAAATGTGTTTTTAAAAGTTGAATTTTTCCTTTAAAAACATTTTTTCTTACAGAAATAACATTTATTGTATATAAAGTATATACGTGAAAACATCGTGCAGCAGTTTTTCAAAATCAGTCATCATGCCTATTGGAAATACTTATACGGGGAGCAGAGGAAGATTCCAGATTTGAGTTATTATTATTTTTGAAGTTTTCAGACCTCGGATTTGAAGATCAACATCCAATTCATAAGTCCACAATTTTTTGTGCCATATCCATCTTGTTTTTTTTCAGGAAATCGTGGAGTACAGTTGAATTAGCTTTTACTTTCTGTAACCATTCTAACAAAAAGTCAGCTTCGGTAGGTAGGTATACTGTCAAAGTCAAATTATAACATTACATGGCGAGGCTGATTCAAACATTGCACTGAACATAGTCGCGTGTAATGGCATTCTTTGACGGTGATTGGCTATATAGTCATGTATAATGGATCATTACACACGGGGGGTGGATTGTTATGTGTAATGCATCAAGTTACTCAACAAAAATGTTACATAAAAAGAGTCCATTTTTCAACAGTCATAAAAAATAATATGTGTACCCACAAAAGGCCGATATTATTGATTTTGTTGATCCACAAATTAACACAGTATAACTGGGTTCTATCAAAATATTTGATTTGTTATATTTTTTTGAATCTGCTCTAATTTCACAATTATACGCACGCTCCTGCTACTTACACCTCTTTTTCAATTTCCTTTCTCCGACTCCGTGAGTGACACTCAATCGAGCCGCCGACCACCCTAACGATTGAACACGTAACACACAGTATCTTGAAGGTTTGAAATAATAATTTGTTTTTATTTATAGGCGTCGATTTTTAGACCTCATCGACCTCAAAATCAGTTGTCGTTTATGTTTAAGCTAAGGGAATCCCTTGGCCTGGTTTAAAATAACAAAGATATACATACGTTCCTATTCTCTAACAATTATTCAGCTTTGAAGGAACCTAAATCATACTTAAAAGAAGAATATTTTATAATCAAAATTAAAACAGTACTTACTGAGTTCAACCACGGGATAATTTGGCATATTGTCGGCAATGCTTTCATGTAACGGAGCTCCAAACATCATCTCATAGAGCACGTGTCCAAAACAGTAAACATCTATGGATTCCAAATTATTTATTTTTTTATGTTGCATAAAATATGGTCGGTAAAATGAAGGCACACCCAATATTCCATTTTCTATATCCAGGAGTTTTACGCGATCATTTTCAATTATTATATTTCCTGTATGTAGATGACCTTAAATTAAATTTGCATAATAATAAATTTTGTACACAGCCACCTAATAATAAGTCAATATTTTACCTCCTAACAAAAGGTATATACTTAGTACCCATATATCTACTGTCGTGAATTATGGTTCATAATACACTGGAGTGTATTATGGTTCATAATACACTGGAGTGTATTATGGTTCATAATTCACGACTAGAGATGGGGGTACAATATAAAATAAACTATTAAATCTGTGTATTTTGTTCAGGAAATTTGTTTCTGAAATATATCGTATCGATAAAATATTGTAATTTTTAGTATTGATACTTTTCATAACGATATTTTCTAATATTAAGTATTTTAAAACAATATATGTATAACGGTACGTTGTATTGATACTTTACACAGTATCGCCCATCTTTATTTATGTTAAATTATATTTTTATGTAGCTGTCAGAACATTTTGAGGTTAGTAATACCAAATCGTTACAGACTTTTATTTAATAAAATAAATCAAGGGACAAAGTATAATATTTTACTCGCAATTTATGGCCAATATTCACTCGGCTAAAACGTCACCCATCGTGAATATTGGCTATCATAAATTGCTCGTTTAATAATATACTATTATTCCACGTCAGTTAACATTTAGGTAGATTGATCCTTGTTAAAGCACTACAACCTTGAATATAAAAAAAACACAGTTTTGATAGCAATTTCAAAGAATAAAGTGAATTCTTCTGTTTTTTCTTTTAAAAATATACCAAACATTTTTAATTTTTATTAGAGATAATTGTAATATCTTGTTTTTGTGTTGTATTTTATTTGATTTCATTTTTTTATATTCAATATATTTATATTTTTATTATTCCATTTTGATATCGTAGTTTTAATTTAAATCAAATTTTGTTAAAAAAAATTCAACAGTAAAGTAAATAAATTAATACAAATTGTGCTATGCATATGTCTATTGAAATTTACGCATATACTGGAACTTCCAATTGTAAATGTAAATAATGCTATATTATGTATGTATATTTGGGGTAACATTCACTGAGACCTAAAAGGTCTATTGTGCCCCCTCACTTCTACTTAGTTTCTGAGGAGAGTCCCAGAAACTAGTAGCTCCTTTAGTCCTATTTCCCGGAGAAATTTTAGCATATTTTATGCAGGCTTCAACTTAGGTAAATGTTCCTCTTCTAACCAGTAATCTCCCAGGTATTGTGCTCTACGATTCCGGAGTGCTGTGCGCCTGTGCAGTTGGAAAGTATGTGGTTGGAGGTATCTTCTTCCATGTCACAAAATCTATATTCGCCCATTATTCATGCAATATTATACAGTGATTCATTAGTGCGATAAAGTCCAATATCTAATAAAGCCTCAACAAAATTCGAATAAAATTTTGACTGGTCGTAACAAGCCACATATTTTAAAATTAGTCGCAATGGTACAGTGCGTAAATAATATTGTGAACTTATGTATTTCACTTCAAATCTGAATTCTGCTCAATTTTTTATTGCACTGATATAATGTTGTAGTTTAAAACGCTCGGATCACTTGTTCAATATCTTCTAGTATTTACAAGATATTGAACTTTATCTCACAAATGAATCACCATGTATAATAATAATTCTATAATAACCATACTACATTTCTTATAATAATTATTAAAAGACTTATGAACGTCAGCTTTTATTATAGTTTCAATTTTTCAATTTTCGCTATAAATATAAATTCAAAAAAATGTTTCTATAATACTTACCATAAGGAAGTCCTTTATCATGTAAAAACTTCAAGGCTTCTAATATTTGTCGACCATACAGAGATATTTGTTCTGCTGCTAGGGTTTTATGACCCTTGGGATTTCCATATTTTTTTAAAAACGACTGTCGAGGCTTCACTCCGGAAAGGAGATCTCTCAAAGTACCATTTTTATGAGCTAATCGAGCTACCAATGCCCCTGTTTCGGTACATAGACTCAGCTCAATTGGATAAATGTAGGGATGCTAAAAATAATAATAATAATAGTTGTTAAAAATTGAATATTTTACTTCAGTCGTTGAGTTTCAGTATAAGGAAGCTTGAGACCCTTTCTGCTTATCAGGTAAGCAGATCCATGGAGAATGAACTGGTAAAGCTGACGGAGGATATCAGTTTGGATAACCAAGAAACTGTAGTAGCTATGTGTTTTTTTGGACATAGAAGGCTCTTTGAACAATACTCCACATGAGGCTGTCAAAAAAGCATCAAATAGAAGAAGTGTAGACAGCACAACGTTCAAATGTACCAAACTGCTCACCACTAGGGTGGTAGAGACAAGGTTGAGTAAAGACATCGACTCCATCTGCACGATCAAGGGATGTCCGCAGGGAGGAGTAGCATCCCTATTAATGTGGAGTCTGACAGGTAACGGGCTCCTGTGTGGTTTGACTGACCTCAGAATATCTTGCCAAGGATAAACATCAACTACATCGTCAAAACAACCAGGGGAAAGTTCGAAAATACTATTAATGACATTGTACAAAGGGGATTGAGCTATATGATTAGATAGTGTTGACAGGAACTACTAAACAACCCCACCAAAAACATCTAAATATCTTTCACTAGTGGGGAAGTGGGGGCCGGAAACAGCGTTGGGCTACTCAGGCTTGATCATGTGGAGGTGCCGATGAAAATGGTGGCGGGCGAGAGTGAGAGTTGTAGGGCCAAAAAAGGGGGTTGAGGTGAGGGGGATTCTGTGGTGGAAAGGATAACAGGTGCTAGGGCGGTGAATGCGGTAAGGAGAACAAACAACAATAAAGATGGTAATAGGCGAGTGGCACACCCCCAAAAAGTCGTTTAGAAAACGAAAAAGTGACCAGATCACTTCTAATCGCTAAAAACCATGTTACTCTATGTTTTCGAGGGTGCTGAATACGAATATGACGTTTGTTTTTTTCTAAAATTGGGGGAACATTGTTAAAATCTACAATTAAGTGAAAAATTGGAAAATTTTTTTCGCGAATATCGAACTTCAATTCGCTGCCTTTCACGGAATAATAAATATTTTTTCATAAAAATTCAATCACACATTTTTGAACTCATTTGTGAGGCAGTAAAACATACCCGAAATTCCCAAAGCAATTTCCAACCGCTCGGGAAATTTCGGAAAATTTTTTACTAACCTAACCAACACTGTCTGGGTACTGGTTAGGACCCATTTGAACATGAGTTTCCCATCTCGACCGAGAAAATGAGAACCACATAACCGTTATCGTTCTTAGTAATTAGGTAGTTAATTAGTTGGTTCTGAAATATCAACAAAAATATAAATTTTCGTAATTCGTTAGTCAATAAATGCCGTATTTACAAAATGGAGCACCTGCTCATAAATTGCTCATTCGAAGTCAATTGAATTATATTATGTTTCCCGAAAGGTGGATTTGACAAGCAGGTCCTGTTTTCTGGGCACTAATATCACCAGAGTAAAATACAGTTGATTTTATTAAGATGATATGCTAAAGATCTGGGGTACAAAGTACACCAGACGATAGAGACAATCAAAAACTTAATGCGCTAAAGCTTCGAGATCATCGATCATAATGACGACATTTTTCAAGCATGCATTGGTATTGTAGTGTATCATTTGAAACTTTAATTATGATTTTGTTATAAATTTCACTTCATTTTAAAGTTTATTGATGGGAATAAATTTGTTATTGACGGATTTTTTAATTTTTTCTTAAAATGGATATATCGCAAAAAATATTCAGTGGAACGAATCTTACATTTATATTAATCTATTTGGTATGTAGCTCTGTAAAATTTGTGATCCAATTCACTCAGAAATGTTTATTTCAATATATAGATAAGCAGCTGACTGATAGATAAAAAAACCAAAATACACTCAGGTGTTTTGGTAAAAATATGTGAATATACTTATTCATGAACATCGTCGCTGGATTTCCATTTTTATTTATAAGTAATTATTACAAAGTTGCAATTGAATGAACCTTTATCAACAGGTCCTTAAATATACATTGAAATAATATTTTATTTATTGGAAAAAGTTTATATCAGAAATTTTGTGTAAGTTATCTTAACTTCAATACTTAATGTTTGACCCCAACGTTGTTTTCTTTGAGATAAATGAATTTGAAGTAATATATCAGTTTGACTAACCAAAATATAATTATTTTAATAATATGCACCTATACATAAAAATCTCGTATTGCGGCTTCTCTCATGGGGATTATCTGAAAAAACTTCCTGGAATACTTGTCATATTTAAGTAATTAAGTACCTGGATAACTACAAAACCGAGATGGCGATTGAATATAGTCAATGTGAATTTTGGTTTGTGATTAGTTATGGGGATGTCGCTATTATCGCATTCCTTTCTCAAGGGTAAATGTACTAATGTAATTTTATCGCTATCTCCAGTCCAGAATTATGCTTAGGGTTTCTGGTTGGGTAATATCTACCTTGTACTGATGAGTCGCGAATACTCCGAAACCAGGTTGCATGTGATATTTTCCTTTCTAATTACAAACCCAAATTGTTGGATGGTTGGTGCAGATATACAGGACCATTCAATTTTGTCCCAAATATTGTTCCCCAGGACTCACCCAGTTTACACTTTTAGATTATAGAGACTGTAGCACTTACCTGTAGCTGACTGATGCTTTTAAATACAGCATGCATCTCTCGGTCGTCTAAATATTTATCTGGACCGTAATCAGTCCAGCCCCCAAATAATTCCTCTTTAGGTAAAGATTTACATTTTAATTCATAATAATGTTTCCGTAATCTCCAGCCAATGTCACTTATTGGACCTACAACTTCCCAGCCAACTTCGCCTCGTAATGCCAAAGATACATGTTGTAAAGCCAACTCTGCAAAATAAACAGAAATTAGATGTAGGTAAGACAAGTCTGAAGATTTGCGACAACTTTTTGTAAAAAAATTCAATGGTTGGTGCATTTTAATGCTGATGTACCTATATTTTTCCAGAGATGAATGAAAAAATAAGCTGAGCACTGGATAAAACAACTAGAAAACTTAAAATGGAAGCACAAAGAAAATCAACATGGGTATAAGAAACCAGAGCATGATAAAAATGATTGAAGCTAAGGTTACATGGAAAATAAAATTATCGATATAATTCAATCACTGAAGTTAAAGTAATACATTTAGATTGGCTTTGATTGAATTAAATTATTTAATTTGAATAATTTTTTATAATTTATATCCTAAACAAAACTGGTGCAGTAAAAGATTTATCCAAATAATGGCACAGAAAACCTACAGCATATGAGGAGAAATTTTTAAATGCTTGTTTCATGTTAGAGATATGTCCAAATTTGAGAGGTAGAAAAATTGGAAACTGTTGAAATCATACAGTTATAGTGATTACAGCAGATGCTCAAAATGTTGTCCATTTACTTCAGTACAACAAGCCATAGGATTTTTAAAACTACAATATATTTTGCAACATCCCTGACTGCTCAATTATTATCCCTATGTTAATCCCATACCTATTTAAATGATTTAAAATATAATAGGTTTAATAATTTTCTCTACCAAAAAGTTATAAGTTACCTAGTTGATAAGGGGTTTTATGTTTTACAGTTCATAATTTTACTTAAAAAAATTACTACATATCTTATGTGCAGTAAGTTTTATAGGAAAAGGTTTAAACAATCGTTTTTAGGCTTACCTCGAAAAGGTTGGCAATAATTTGCAGGATCAACAAATGATCTAGCAGGAAGCGATGAAACTAGTATTGGATTCATTAGGATGCTGTCTAAATATTTCTAAAATAAAAAATGTTATAGTTCATCTATTGTCAGTCTGAAGACCCATATTTTCAATCCCTTTGAAGGAAAAAGCCGCCCATAGGCGTGCATAAATTTTTTTTATAAATTTGAATATTTTGATAGTTATGTTTTTCATTTTTCAAATGTTATTTAAATTAATAAAGGGGATTCAAATTAACCTGCATAAAATTTGTAATACAATTTTCTGTAAATAATGACAGACAACCTGAAAAAATTGTCTGCTCAGCAAGAACCACGGGGAGGTATAAGCTATTCTTACTTTCAAACACACGTACATATTTAAAACAACGTGTTGACAATGAACATGTAAATCTTTGTTTAAAAAAATTTTTTTTTGTGGCGCCAAATCATTAGTTTCCCGCGCATCATCTTGGACTGTCGTTTGAAATGGTCTCCAAAATGTCATTCTAGTTAATTAAAAATAAATATTATATTATCTTCTATATGTTCCTTGTGGTATATTATTTATTGTTTTTTTTTCTTATTTTTGCAAAAATTAGTTAATATTTAGTTCATCTTGACAACAGTAGCTGGAACGTTGAAATAAAAAACATAAAAAACCTTATTGTGGTTGGATTCCCAAAAATAGGAGAAAAAGGAATAAATGTTATATTGATATCAATAGGTAACTTGCCCATTTTTTTTTATTTTACTAAAATGTGTGTTTATATATGAAAACACATTATACCAAATATTAGCCCTTAAATCGCAATACTTATTTCACAATAAATAATTAAAGTTGGAATCGCCACCAGGTATATTCAAACGAAGCAAAATGCGCGGCAGCGGCTGTGACGTCACACATCGCCCCTCGCGCATCGGTAACCGCAGAAATGATTGAAACGATTTGATATTACTAACCTCAAAATGTTCTGACAGCTACATAAAAATATAATTTGACATATATAGAGATGGGTGATACTGTGTAAAGTATCAACACAACGTACCGTTATAAATATATTGGGACGAAAAGTGCGGTCTGACGTCACAACCAATGGCAGCGCGTTTTAAGAGCAGTTCAAATTATTCAAACTTTAACCCTTTGTTTCTCAGGTAATTCAATCGCTATTGGAATTTTTCTTTTTCTACGGAGTTCCTTATGATAATATCTTACGATTTTAATTGTTTTTAAATGATTTTATTTTTTTGGCAAGTTCCCTATTCACTTAAGTCCACGAACAAATAAATATTATATTCACTAAACCCACTCAACCAAGAATTAGATACTATTATATCATTTCAAATATTTCTTTAAAGCAAAATTTACACACGCCCCTGATTGCTTTCTACTACTGTCTGTAAAGAGTTTATGTATATGTATTATAGGTAGGTATCTGGTCTTATAAAAATATAGGTATAATAAACAGATATTAAATCTAAGTTTTTTTCATAAATCAGAGATTGAAACCTATAGAATTTGGTAAAGTAACCTAATAATTATTGTTTATACAATGACTGACATTTCTTTGTGAATTTAATCTGCAATTTAAAATTTAAATTAAGATCTTTCGACTATACCTAGGGTAATCAATTGAATTTATATTTAAGTATTGAATATTATTGGGAAACTATGATGTTATTTTATATTATTATAATTATAAAAATGGATGTTTCAGCAGATTATTTCACAAATATACCTGACAACATTGCTTTATTTTATGGTCTTCACACTGACTTTGGAATAGCTATTTGTATTACTAGGGAGGAAAGTGCTACTTTTCCTCCCGCAGGATGTAGTTTACTGCACGACGCGAAGCGGAGGGCAGTAAACATCCAAGGGAGGAAAAGGCACTTTACTCCCATGTGATACATATGATTTTTCCTCCTACCCACTTTTTTTGAAAACTTATTCACGACACAAATAAGTAACGAATAATTCAGCTCATTGCTTATATTGTGTATATTGTTTTATAGGTATACCTATCTTTAGATTTTTGAGGTAGTAAGGTTAATGACGCTATGTTAGCATGTGCCTTAATATTAGGTGGTGTATTTGTAAATTCTATTCACTTGAATCGCTCTCCATTTTTCAAAAATTCAACTAAGTTTAATGAATGTAGCAACTTTGCACCTCAAAAGTCAATCGCCGTGTTTACTGTCAGTGAGCCACAGCATACTATTCTGAATTCAAAAAACGTATACCTATCTAAGATTCCTGAAGTTGAAATTTGTATTGAAGAACTACGTTGAAGTACCATTAATGTTTGATTTTTACCAAAAAACAGGATATACAGGATGTTCTAAAAATTATGGAAACAATATGAATATAATGAATTCACAAGTTTCATCGTTTACAACTTACTTGAAATGAGAGGGAGGAAAAATACTTTCCTCCCTAGGGAGGAAAGTACTTTTCCTCCCTTGGGAGAAAAAGTATGAGTTTCCACCCTGATTTGAGGAAGGAAAGTGTGTACTTTCTATAGGGGTAGGAGGAAAATACTTTTATTTGAATAATTGTATCTTCAAAAGAAATCAAGATATCGAGGTAAAATAATAACTGAAAGATGTTGAAAATGATGATCTTTGTAATAAACTAAGCATGAACTCTACAAATTTCTCGAACTGTTCCACAGGGTGTTAAGAAATTGGACTACAAATACACGTTTTTTTTTTCACCATGTATAAATAAGCTGTCTACATTATTGTAAAATTTTTCTAGAGCTTGTTTTAATACCAATTTATCTACAAATTGGCGTAAAAACAATTGGAATCGATGAAAAATTACAAAAGTTCTTGGACAACAAACTTCAGCAAAATTTTAGGTTTGCAAAATACAAGGTAACCTCAGCATTGTTAGGAAAATGACAAAATAATCAAACAGCATTTTGCAGATAAAACCTGTAAACAGATCTACATTATTAGTAACTCTATCATTTATTAAAAGCAATAGAGATGAAACCAAATACAAAGTAAGTGGAGTAATGTAACAATATAAATCTGGGATAACTAAGAGTCTAGGATAAATCATAATATTGTTTAGGACTATAATATACAAACTGATGTAAAGCAAGATGTGAATTAATTATAGATACAACTGTTCAGTTAGTCAATAAATTGTATGTTTCTGTATCAAGTATCTTTCAAAATGCATAGTTATATCCACCTTTGGTTAGAATAACTGTGTAATTAAATGTAGGATACTAAAATATATATTTAAATAAAGTAAGTACCTGTAAACCTTGTTGCCTTTCACTAAGAAAATGTGGATCCATATTTCCAATGAGTTTTTTTGGAGGTAGGTCCAGGGATATCCCAGAAGACTGCAATACATTGTGCAACTTACAAAAATCATTATATCTTTTACTAATTTTCCATGTTTGATCAGAAAAAGGACCTCTATAGACTTTTATAATAAATTCCTGAAAAAATAACAGCTATACATTATTAAATTCAGTACATTCTTTATTATCATATTACAGTGTGACCATTGACGTTTTTCCAATTTTCAATAGTACATCTTAATTGTTCAGTATCATCTAATAACACTTTATTGGTGGTTTGTCGCTCAAAAATAGCCATTGAATCGAATTCATTTGCCTACTTTTATGTAGAAAATCCATCAAGAAATAATTTATATTCAATTTAATTGATCATTCCAAATCATATATTAAACATTTCCACTTCCACTATTAGTATTTTATTTTGATTATTAGCAGTATTTTGACATGGAAACCTTGACTAGACCTGGTTATATGTGGTTTGTGGACTAGACGCATAGAGTAATAAACATAGATATATTTATTACTTGACGTTTGACGCTCTGCCTATTTCTTCTTTACTGTTCCATGATGCTGTTGATATTCAGGATTTTAAAATTTTTGGAATTCTTTACTTGTTGGTACATATTTAATATTTAACATATTTTATATTATTATGCTCCACAGCCTAGAGGTAGAAATGGACTCTGGCGCTGACGATTGGTGTTTTTAGTCATTGAAAAAGTAGGTAGTCTCACTAGTCTTGTGTCTAATGGCCATTTGCACAGTCATTATAACAGTGGTTTAAAATTTAACTATCAGTTAACTTTGAATTTTGGCTTGCATCGCGATTTAAGCCACGGTTAAACTCTTCTAAACCACTGTTAAATTAAGCTACTGATTTTGGAGGCTTAAATTGATAATAAACCACAGTAGTATGAATTCTAACCTAAAAACACACAAAACTGATGTGTCTAACTTCAAAAAAGTACTATGTGCGCTCAAGTTAGTTTTTAGTTTCTAAAAAATGGATTTTTGGGAAAACAACGACATATTCTTTGAAGATGATATGGATATATTGGATATTGATATGGGTTTCCCACGAAGGGTATATGATAGATCCAACCACTTCCACAACATGGATAATCTAATATTTTTCAAGAGATGTCGTCTCTTGAAACCAACCGTTCTTTATCTGTTTCTTTGTTTCTAATAATGCTTTTGTATTTTGATATGATATCAATGAGATGGGATTTTTCATTTGGTGAGAAATTTGATGTTCGCACCCGTTTCGCGCTGGTGGAGGTTGAATCCATCATCACTTACGCCTACCCTTGTGCTCCAGAAATTAGGAACACTTTATTTCGCTAACCTGAAGTAAAAATTTCACCAAAATGGAAATACCGGCGACTGCCAGAAAATAAATAATTTTTCTAACCTCAAAATATCATTGTCTGACTGAGACAGTCTCAGACTGAAGTTAGGTGTTAGTACCAACCCATTGTAATTCAGCAAAACTTCCCCAGATTTATTAGTTTATTTTAACCAAGAACCCTTAAATTACGGTGCAAGTGATTGTAATTTAATCGATTGTTTAAATTTTAACAGTGTGTTATTTTAAACAGTGAGTTAGCGAATACGGTGCAACCGGCCATTATTGTGTAGATTCGAATGGCTATTATTCACTTGCATAATTCCAAAACTAATTCGCTGCGCTCGCTCGTTTTGGAAACTTGAATCCGCGTGAATAAAAGTTATCATTCTGCACTCGTTGAAGAATGTACTATTACCATTACCAGATAGATTATTTTTTCTGTATGCAATTTATTTACCAATCACAATCCGTAAACCGTGCCGTGAGCACGCTACTGGCAGCTCGATCACATTTTTCATTCTTCTTTTTTATATCAAACCACATGCATTATACAAGTACTCCAGCTATAAATACTTTTTAACTTTAACTTTCCGTAAACTGTAGAAAGAAATGTAAATGTAAATGAATGTTTTTGTAACCATGTAGCATGTATATCATAGAGAAATATAATATAATTTTTATTTTGTCTATGATGTATGTATATTTTACACGTCTTTTATATTCTAACAAGGATTTTTTTATTTTTACAGAGCAAAAACAATTTATTTAAAGGTGCAATTAACATATATTTGCTTCCATAATTTCATTAATATTTTCGTCAGTTTTATGACCAAATCGTGACATTTTGAAATATTGGGTAAATATTTGAAACGTAAAAATCGAAATAAATAATCCAATTGTATCCATAGTAGGTAATATGATAGAGTGAAAACAGCCCATGGGATCTGTTTTCAGTATAATGTTGTTCTGATTGGTTGTGCTCAATTAAATGACCTCAAATTAACTGATTTCATTGGATTTTTACTGGGGCAAAAATTTTTCCATATAACAATTATGATTATATAATTATTTTGACTTTTCAAACGACGCGAAATGGTCAGAAGCTATAGATTTTGGAGAGCGACTGCCTTTCTCTTAAAAGATCGTCTCCATTGACGCGCATTCAATCGAAATTTTTCTTTTCACCTTTTCTGGGAACTTCCATTAGTGAAGATGATAAACAATATAACTAACGTTTATTGGATAAACTTAATATACAATTTTTGGTATTAGTGGCGAAAAATACAAAAAAGTATATTTTTACGGAATCGGCTTACACCCCGTGGCCGTCATCATTTCTACAACAACTGTCAGTGTCAAATCACCGCTCACGGAGATAAATAAAATTAATTGAAAATGTTTGAAATCCGAACAGATTTTTTTAATTTATATTAGGTATTATGCAGCTAAACATGTACATATTTTTGTCCACGACTATTTGATAATTTTAACATTTTACGTGTGCTTCTTCAAGTATAATGACGTACATAATTCACCCGTGGATAATAGGTGTGTATAATGAAAAGGTCACATGACGTATAATTATATTGAAGATTATTCCTACAAACGACACAATATATTGATTAAAAATTTTTGATCAAGAACAATTTTCCACTTTTTAGCTCTGGGTGATCTAAGAGGAAGGCAGCAAGAAATTTCAATAATTCTGGCTCTGGGCCATTGCAGAGGAGGTACACTATCTTCTTTAAGCAAGACGAGATCATTTACTTCTAAATTTTTTCGAGGATGCAACCACTTGGGTCGATTTTGTAGGGTATTCAAATATTCCACAGACCATCTTTTCCAGAAATTCTGTTGAATACGGGAGCATTTTTGATATAGGCTTAAGCGATTTTCAGGGATATGAGTGATACTGGGTTCCGGGTAGGAAGTGAGGACGGTCCCGATTAAAAAGTGACCAGGAGTTAAACATTCCAGATCAGAGGGATCATTCGAGATGGGACACAGTGGGCGCGAATTCAGAATCGCCTCGATTTGGGTCAAGACCGTGGTTAATTCCTCAAAAGTCAGATTCGAATTTCCAATTTGGCGTTTAAGATGATTTTTAGCCACCTTTATTTGGGATTCCCAAACGCCGCCCCAATGAGGGCTGAGAGGGGGTATGAATTTCCAATCAATGGAATTTTTCGATGCGAATGTTTTTATTACATATGATACATTAGACTTTTTAAAATAGGAGTAAAGTTCTCGAAGTTCATTACGTGAACACGAAAAATTTGTAGCATTGTCGCTAAAAATAACGGAAGGGCTACCTCTTCGAGATATGAAACGTTTCAACGTCATTAGAAAAGATTCGGTTGAGAGTGAGGAGACTAATTCTAAATGTATAGCTTTGGTAGCCATGCAAATGAATAATGCGATGTAGCATTTTGCAAGGGGGGCATTCCTTAGCTTGGAAGTCTTAACCATAATGAGGCCACCGAAATCAACTCCTACCTTTTGGAAAGGTCGAGATATGGATATTCGTTCTTTCGGCAAATCAGCCATTATTTGCTGAGAAGGCTGCAGTTGTTGGAAGCAATTGTTGCAATTTCGAATTATCCTTTTTATCTCACGAAGAGCATTAAGGGGCCAGTATTGTAACCTAAGGTTAGCCAACACTGTTTGGGATCCAGCATGACCAAGGCGGTTGTGCTCGTGTGCGAGAATCATGGACACTACATGATCCTTGGAGGGGAGAAGAATCGGGTGTTTTTGACATTCGGGAACGTCGGCATTTGTCAACCTTCCACCGACGCACAAAAATCCATCTTGATTTAGAAAAGGTTTTAAAGAGATGAGATTTTTGTTTGAAAATTATTTTCCTGCTTTCAACTCAGATATCTCATTGAAGAACTTTGTGGACTGTATTTTTTTAATGATCAGGGTTTTTGCTAAATGTTTTTCATTTAGATTCAAAGGTCCGACTAATTTGTCGTGGGGAAATTTAAAATTTCGAAACCACCTGAGACAATATGCCACAGTGTTGAGTAGGCGAGAAAATTTCGAAAATTTTGAAAAAAGTTCTTCCCAAAAGATTATATTCGGATCCAGGGCTGGACATGTAACCTTAAGGTTCGTACTTTTTTGTTCGGGAAGATCAACCATGTCAAATTTCTTTTCAAGGTTTGAGAGTTCTAGCGAAGAGTCCAATAAAAGAGATGGACCGTGCCACCAAATTTTGGAAGATATAATATCCTTGGCCAATAGGCCACGAGACAACGGATCAGCGGCATTGTCTGCTGATGATATATGACGCCATTTCCAATTTTTTGTTAGCTCCTATATTTGGGAAACTCTGTTGGCAACGAACACTGACCAACGAGAAGGATGAGAGTTAATCCAACATAGAGATATCTGTGAATCTGACCACAGATTGACTGAAGAAAATACAATACCTTCGTAGACGAGGACAGTTTTTTGAGTAAGCCTTGATAACAAAAGCATAGCTTGCAGTTCTAGACAAGGTATAGTGAGGTTAGGGCGCATAGGGGCGATTCGAGATTTGGAGGCAATTAAATTACAAGTGACGGTATTGTCAGAATAAACAGTTCGAACATAAATACAGGCAGCGTATGCCTTCCTGCTACTATCTGCAAATCCATAAAGCTCAACATGTGAAATTCTCTTTTTGAGAAAAATGTGTCGAGGTATCTTCAAATTATTTAGTGCTGGGATGCTTTCAATAAACGAATACCATTCACGAGCGAGAGATGGGGGTAAAGGATCATCCCAATTCAACTTCGCCTTCCAAAGGGACTGCATGAACATTTTTCCAATTAATATGACTGGGCCAATTAATCCAAGTGGATCAAACATTTGAGATATAATCGAAAGAGCTTTTCGTTTTGTGATGGGTGTGCAATGAGTTGATTTTGGAAGAGAAATAGTTAACACATCTTGACAGGGTTGCCATGAAAGGCCTAAAACTTTGTTGGAAACATTTTCAATTTGCACATCGTATGAAAAAGATCGAGAGGATTCAGAGATTAATTCTAAAAATTCGGGGGAGTTCGAGCACCATTTATGCAATCGAAAACCAGAGCTATTTAAGAGAGTATTGAGTTCCTCGTGAGATAATTTGAGTGTTTCAATATCATTAGAGCCATAGAGAATGTCGTCGACATAGGTTTGAGTAAGGATAGCTTGAGATGCGAGAGGAAAATTTTTTCCTTTAATCAATGCGACTTCTTTTAGCGTTCGCGTGCTGAGGAAGCTAGCTGGCTTTGTCCCATATGTCACGTTGGGTCGGAGGGATGATTCCTCCAAAGAATATTCTGCAAATATGTTTGACTGGGGTTAACTTTCACCTGCCGATACATTTTTTCGATATCTGCAGTAAATACGAAGGAGAACTGACGAAAACGACAAATAATGTCAAACAAATCTGGCTGCACTTGATAACCTTTCAGGGTTATATCATTAGGTGAATAGCCACTAGAACTTTTACAGCTAGCATCAAAGACTACGCGGAGAGGAGTAGTCGAATTCGTCTCTTTTAAGACACAATGATGAGGCAGAAAATATTTATTATGATTGAGAGCATTGTGAAAAGCGAGAGGTACGTAGCGCGCATGATTCAGAGCTACATATTCATCAATAAATTTTCGATAATGAGAAAAAAGAACGGGTTCCCTCTGGAACCTCCTTTCGAGATTCAAAAATCGTTTTCTCGCGATTTGAAAGGAGTGACCAAGTTTTGTGACAGCATTGGGAGATATCAGTGGTAAGTTAACTTGAAAAGATCAATTTTCCAAAATTTTTACATTTTGTTTGAAGTCCTCTTCAGCTAGATCTTCTTCAGGGGTTGACGATTTATGCGGGGGCAACTCTTCTAATTCCCAAAATTTGTTGAGCAAATTATTAAGAGTGAGAGATTCGACCGGAGTTTCAAGCGTATTAACTAAAAATGAAACACCTTTAGAACCAGAGGACTGCGGACATTGCCTGCAATCACCCATCCTAACATAGTGTTTTGTAGTACCGGTCGATGTTTTCCAAATCTTATGAGACCATCGGAGAGTAGATCATAATATATATCTGAGCCTAACAACAAATCTATTTGGGATGGCTCAAAGAATTGTGGGTCTGCTAATTCAAGAGGATAAGGGATATAAATTGATTCTGGAGCAATTGGACATTGAGGTAGATTACAACTAATATTTTGTAATACCGCACAAGTCAAATCAAAAGATACATTTTCGAGAACATTGGAAAATATTTTGAATTGAGCCATAGTATTTGAGACCAAAGAATTTTGAGTAATTCCAGAAATCTGCAGCCTTCTGTTATAAACTTTAGCATCTATTTTATACAAAAGGTGCTCAGAAATAAACGAGTTTTGAGAACCATTGTCAAGAAAACATTTTGCTTGAATGGGGGTGCCATTTTTGGAATAAACCTTGACCATGGCAGTTGCTAACAAAACATCTTTGTTTTTTCGAGACAAAGTTGACATGCTATATGATGTCGCAGTGTATGACGAGCTAGGCAAATTCTCAGGAATTTCATTCTCTTGTGTATAAGGATTTGTGCGAGAACTAACGGGCATTCGTGATGCTTGATTAGAATTTTGTCTGGAACTGCTCGAGTAAGAATTTGGGAGAGATTAACAACTTGCGATCGCACTATTTGCGCAATGTGGCTGAGAAGTAGCCAAATTATCTAAATTGGTTTGCCGAGCATTGGCCGAAATACTTGAATCGTTTTGACGAGAATTAGTCGAAACATGAGAGTTATTTTGCAGAGAGTGAGCTTGAGATGGCTTCTTTAAGCACAACGAAGAATGATGGAGTTTAGAACAAATAAAACAACGTTTAGATGGACAATTAATAGCTCTATGCCGAGTACCAAAGCAGTTTGTACACAAATTATTTGAATGCACAAATTCCAATTTCTGATTATGAGGTATGTCCAAAAATTTGTTACACCTATAAATTTTATGTGATTTATCATTACAAAAAATACATGTTAATTGTGGAGTACGAGAATTATTTTCAAAGTTATTGGAATGATACGAAACAACATTCTCTTTTTTTATAGTTTGAGGTAAAATAGAAGAAAGTACCTTGCACTTTTCTTCAACAATACGGAAAAATTCATCGATCGTGGGTAATACGGACTTGTCCCTTTGATACTCAAATTCCCGTTTTGTGGCGTAATCCAATTTTCTTACTAGTATATTTATCATCATTAAGTGTTCAGTTTCAATATTTAAATTGTTTAACGATTTTATGTGTTGTTTCATATGAGTAATAAATTCACGTAAGCTTTGAGCATTGCCTTTCGGTAAGTTGGGGTAATCAATAATTGAGTTAAAATGCGAATTAATAATTGTGAGATTGTCATTATATCTTTCAAATAAAATATCTATTGCGACACGAAAATTATCATTTATAAGTTCTAGTGCGCTTATTAAATCTAGGGGTTCATTTTTTAATGAAGCTTTCAAATATACGAGTTTTTCGACATCGGAAAGAGCGGGGTTATATGTAACGAGCGATGTGAACAGTTCGAAAAATGATGACCACTTCGTGATTTCGCCGTTAAATTCAGGTATTTTCAATTGAGGTAATTTTACAGTGTGAGAAGAGGAGTTATTATAAATAATAACTTGAGAATTATAATTTCTTGTGCGATGGTTACATTCGGAAAGGGTATGAATCCTTCTCTGCATCTTAGAGAGATAGTCCAGATCAGGGTAGGGGATCTCTGAAGGCGCATGGGTGCTGCCACATAAAGAGTCCCGTCAGTACTAAAATTTGTAATTTGATGAAAACTGTAACTCCATTAGTGGTAGTTGCAGATTCTTCCACATACATATTAGCGCTGACATCCTAACCTGACAACTGCCTGACAACCACTAACAACTGCTTCTGCTTATTTGTGTGTGTGTTGAGTATTCGTATTTAGATTTTATTGTTCATAGTGGGACTTTTCTTTAAGAGACAATTTCAAGAATATGTTTTGTGAAAGACTGTAAATAGGTGAGGTGCATACGGTAAGCTTTATCTTCATTTCAAAACATGTTCCAAATAGAAAGTAACAGAAGTAGCAGTTATTCTTCCACACAACTTTGAACTTCCCAGCATTATTGTTGAATTCCTAACATTTTTTTTTCCTGGTTGTCATTGAGATATGTTTCATTTATTGTATACTTTTTTTATTCAATAAAATATGTAAACTTGATGATTATTACTTTATTTTTCGCAATTCAGGCATTATTCGATCCATTTTTCGACATGTCATTCAATTTTACTTGACTTTTCATTGTTATTATTGTAATATCAATCTAATGTCGAGTAATTTTAAATGAAATATCAAAAAATGGATCGTGAATGTCATTTTGCAATAAAAGTAAAATTACAGTAATTTTGAATATACCGCAAAAAACTGTAAAATTACAGGAATCTTCTTTTTCGGCTGTTAGCGAAGTTCACAACCTGATTTGTGCCAGAGGTACTGACGGGACTCTCAAGGTAGCGTCACCCGTATGAATAGAGGGCGCCACGGGTCAGTTTCCCATCTATAAGTAGTTTTTTATCTATGGTCCAGATACCTTTCTGCCGTACTATCAAATTCATAAGCGCTAGGAAGCTCACTAGCATCGCACTCAAGATCGATTATGTCATTTTCAATTTTTTCCAAATTAATAAAGGCGTCCGTTAAGGCCTTTTCGCGAGCTTGAATTTGAAAAACATCATTTGTAGTATCGAGATTACCATCTAACCAAGTGATTAAACGAGTAAATGCCGATCGAGCGTGCTTCCTAGATTTTTTGAGAATATCCATGTCTGCCAATTACTATATTTGAATTTATTAATTAGTGAAGGAAAATGCAAAGAAAGAGTTATAAAGAATATGTACACGACAAAGATGAATATTCTCCGCTTTAAAAATACATATACGAGAAAATTTACAAAAATTTTGTATAAAAAACTAGTACGAAATTGTTCAAATATCTACCTACAAATGAGTTAGAAATTAGAACATAAGCAAGAGCAAAAAATCAAAAATAAGCTAGGCCAATGATCATTGACGAACACAAATAAATGTTTATAAAATAAAAGCAGCAACTAACTTCAAAAATGTTCTTTGAATTGAGCGAGAGAGTTTTGACGTTGTCAAACACAATGGGGTTTTATTAGATAACAGGTTTCATTAGATAACAGGTATAATTTACCTTGCAAATTAGTGATTTCCAAGAATTCACATGGGAACATATACAGGAGCGAACATGAAGATTTTCTACAAATTTTCAGCAATATCCTGGCGACGAAGGACCATTATGGAGAGCGACTGCTTTTCTCTTCTTAAAAGATCGTCTCCATTGACGCGCATTCAATCGAAATTTTTCTTTTCACCTTTTCTGGGAACTTCCATTAGTGAAGATGGTAAACAATATAACTAACGTTTATTGGATAAACTTAATATACAATTTTTGGTATTAGTGGCGAAAAATACAAAATATATTTTTACGGAATCGGCTTACACGCCGTGGCCGTCATCATTTCTACAACAACTGTCAGTGTCAAATCACCGCTCACGGAGATAAATAAAATTAATTGAAAATGTTTGAAATCCGAACAGATTTTTTTAATTTATATTAGGTATTATGCAGCTAAACATGTAAATATTTTTGTCCACGACTATTTGATAATTTTAACATTTTACGTGTGCTTCTTCAAGTATAATGACGTACATAATTCACCCGTGGATAATAGGTGTGTATAATGAAAAGGTCACATGACGTATAATTATATTGAAGATTATTCCTACAAACGACACAATATATTGATTAAAAATTTTTGATCAAGAGCAATTTTCCACTTTTTAGCTCTGGGTGATCTAAGAGGAAGGCAGCAAGATGTTCCTTTTGATTTGCAGTGAAATGTATATTTTGCTAATTATTGAAACTGACACTCAAAACTTCAAACTTTAAACACAAGGCAGGAATATTGCAGGGTTATTAGAACTCTACAGCTGGTACCGTATAAATTGCGACGTTGTCACGAATGGTCATTCGAATTTCAATTCCGCATACGAATTTTAATTCGATGATGTCTCGAAAATACGCTAGGCCAATATCAATCGAATTGTTCCATTCGAAATCTTTCGAACACGAAATATTTCGACTGAGAACGAAAATACACCCCCAGGACCCGGATTCGAACCTGCGACCAAAGTCTATATATATTAAATATATATAGACTTTGCTGCGACCTCGCTTTCCCAAGCTACCAAACCATCAGGCCATAGAGACATATACAGTGTGTAAAAGCCAAATGGAATAAATTCATTATTTCAGTTACTGTACATATTTATAAAAATTCCCGAAACACGTCAAATTTAAATTATAACTTGACATTCTTTAACGTGAAAATGCAACCCCTACCTTCAACCCCCTTAGAATGACAGGTACAACCCCCAATTTTTTAAATGGGAAGTATAGGCTTGTGATATATCATTTGAAAGGTCTCTTCATTCTCTATTCAAAAATGTTATTGTTTTTAAATTTAATGCAAAAATTAACATAAAAAAAATTAATATCATGTTGTTACCGAAATTCGCTAAAATATACTCGGAACTTATTACAATATTACTTAAAACTTATTTCCCGTTTAGGTCTTGATAATGAGAAAGTTAACAAATACCGTAGCAATGTGGTTTTTAGATGGTAACCATTAAAAAACTTCAGAATTTCCGTGGCAACGCTATTTTAACAAGCAGTAGTAAATTGTCTTATTTAAGTTGTCATTGTTGTAATTTAAGTATAAAGTTTGTTCAATTCAATTCTGAAAAATGGTTAGATTAACGGAAATGCATAAAATAACAGTTTTACAAATGATTGGTTACGGAGATAACATCCGAACACAACAGGAAGTAACTCGCCTATTTCATGAGAAATTTCCTAATTTACCGCCTATATCCCAAGGAACAATAAGTAAAATAGAAAAGCAGTTTCGCGAGTTTGGTCATGTAAGGCAGATAAAAAAAGCAGCTGCTAATGCACTGAGTGATGAACTCAAATTAGATGTGTTGCTTGAGTTTCAGGAAAACCCACATACATCGAGTAGACAGGCATCCACTACATTCAATGCTAGCCATACATCGATAGCAAACATATTAAAATAAAATAAATTGCATCCGTATAAAATGATACCTACTCAGGAGCTCATGGAAGACGATTTTGATAGGAGAACTTTTTTTTGTGAGCAAATGATGGACATGTTGGATAACAATATTATCCAATTAGAAGACGTTATGTTTTCTGATGAGTGTACTTTTTTACTTAACGGTCATGCTAATCGGCAAAATTGCCGATACTGGTCCACGGAAAATCCTCACTGGATGAGAGAAGAACACACTCAATACCCTCAAAAGGTTAATGTTTGGGCAGGGATTGTAGGGAACAATATAATTGGTCCCTTTTTTATTGAGGGCAACTTGAATGGCAACAATTATTTGGCACTACTTCAAAATGATGTCATTCCAACGTTGGCAAATTTATATCCTGATCCAGGTAATCCTCAAGTTCCAGCGAATACGATATGGTTTCAGCAGGATGGAGCACCACCACATTACCAACTTAATGTCCGGCAGTACCTCGATACAATATTTCCCAATCGGTGGATAGGGAGGCGAGGATCGATTGAATGGCCAGCGCGATCACCTGATCTTACATTATTAGATTTCTTTTTATGGGGATATGTGAAGAGCCATGTGTACAAAACTAAACCTTCTGATTTAAATGACTTAAAAGAACGAATAACGCTTGCGATTAGGTCGATCACGCCTGATATGTTAAATAATGTTAGAAGACAGTTTTATTTGAGATTAGGATGTTGCCAAGACGTTCGCGGAGAACATTTTGAACATCTACTTCATTAACATTCATAGTTCTTTTTCGTGTTCTACATTTTATTACGTTTTGCATTACATTTTAGTTTTTGATTGTATTGTAGCGAATTTCGGTAACAACATGATATTAATTTTTTTTATGTTAATTTTTGCATATAATTTAAAAACAATAACATTTTTGAATAGAGAATGAAGAGACCTTTCAAATGATATATCACAAGCCTATACTTCCCATTTAAAAAATTGGGGGTTGTACCTGTCATTCTAAGGGGGTTGAAGGTAGGGGTTGCATTTTCACGTTAAAGAATGTCAAGTTATAATTTAAATTTGACGTGTTTCGGGATTTTTTATAAATATGTACAGTAACCGAAATAATGAATTTATTCCATTTGGCTTTTACACACTGTACCCCTATCTCTAGTTCATAATACACTACAGTGTATTATGAACCATAATTCACGACAGTTGATATATGGGTACCATATACCTTTTGTTAGGAAGTAAAATATTGACTTATTATTAGGTAGTCGTGGACAAAAGGTATATATATGGTACCCATATATCAACTGTCGTGAATTATGGTTCATAATACACTGTGGTGTATTATGAACTAGAGATGGGGATACAATATAAAATAAACTATTAAATCTGTGTATTTTGTTCAGGAAATTTGTTTCTGACATATATCGTATCGATAAAATATTGTAATTTTTAGTATTGATACTTTTCATAACGATATTTTCTAATATTAAGTATTTTAAAACAATATATATATTTATAACGGTACGTTGTATTGATGCTTTCTACAGTATCGCCCATCTCTATATATGTCAAAATATTTGATGTAGCTGCTGGTAGCTGCCACAACATTTTGAGGTTAGTAATATGCCAAATCGTTACTGACTTTTATTTATTAATAATTAAATTAAGTGTCGTGGACAGAGTATAGTATTCTACTCGCAATTTATGTCCATAATTCATTTGGGTCAATAATATACTATACCCCCATCTCTAGTCAGTGTATTATGAACGATAATTCACGACAGTAGATATATGGGTACCATATACCTTTTGTAAGAAGGTAAAAAATTTACAAATATTGACAATTGATGGATAATTGTGAACGAATTATGATGGATTATTTATTTAAATAGTTTTGGGAGAACCTATTGAATTGCAATTTCGTTAAATTGGGGATAACACCATTATAGGTGTAATATGATCTTTTAGTGAATTGACAATTTTTCTGAATGTTTCTGCTCAAATGATTTTATTTTTTATTTTTTTGTGCTTCATTTTCCACCATAGTAAATCCTTCCCCTTCATAATCTATTTCATCGACATTTAAGGGGTGACATAGGTACGCACTTACGACACTAAATGTGGACTCAGACCAAGCATGGTAAAGTGTTTCTATTGTTAATTTGAGGACCCCTATTTTTAATCCCATTGAAGAAAGAAGCCGCCCAATGGCGTGCATAAATTTTTTTTATAAATTCTAATATTGTGAAATAATGTTTTTCAAATGTAATTCAAATGAATAAAGTGGATAAAATTAACCTGCATCCGTAACAGTGCCTAGTTTAATTACATTATAAATCGTTGTAATCCCGATTTTCGTCAATTCGTGAATTCTCGCGATAACCGTATTATCAGAAATTACAGAATTTTCTTGTTTTAAACACGCGTACATATTTAAAACAACGCGTTGACACTGAACATGTAAATCTTTGTTTTTAAATTCGGCCCTATCATCATTTATTGCTAAGTCATTTGCTCGTGGCGCCAAATTATTAGATTCCCGCGCTTCATCTTGTACTGTCGTTTCAAATGGTCTCCAAAATGTCATTCTAATTAATTAGAAATGAATTATATTCCCAAAACTTACCCTAACGTCTACGAACAAATAAATATTATATTGATATCAATTCACTCAACTCCACGAACAAATAAATATTATATTGATATCAATTCACTCAATAAAGGTATTATTATTTCATTAAAAACTCACTCAACCAAAAAATAGATAGACAGAAGTCTTCCACCCTAAGGCCATTAAATTTTTTATGTTATAGTGGACCACCTTAGTAACTACCCGAATTTTTCGATATTATGAGCAATATTTCACTCGGTAACTGACCGATGCACCTGCGGTGCCAGATTTTCATAATATATCGGGCATACATGAAGTTGTTCTAATTAATTTCTCTTGTTATAACAGTTTCGAGCGACTTTTTTTAATTCTTACAAATAAATTTATATTATGTATTTTTTATTGAATATTTCCAAACTAGTTTTCTAAGAAAATCATGAGCTAACAGTATTTTGGAGTAATGGGAAACATGTAAAATGAGCACAACAATTTCAGAAAATATATGTGACAACATTGCTTTATTTTATGGTCCTCAAACTAACTTTGGTCAAAGTTTACACAAGCTGTACAAAATGGTTGTCATCCCCAGGATAACATATGCATCTCTGGTCTGGTGGCCAAAGATTAGACAAACTTCTGCGAAACTGAAACTAAGCACTAAGCTCCATATATTTTTTGGAAGGAGAGGCTAAATGAAAAACATACAGAATTGCGCATATTTCTAAATGCTCAAATCTGGCTTATATAGCACGAAGCAGAATGCTAGTGGACACTGAAAGTCACAGTATTCTGGGAATGACCTCTGACATAATGCCTCCAATAGTAAACTACGACGTGCCTTATACCGTCCTAATACCAAATAGAGATAAGTTGGTCCTCCGTAAGGATGAACTATTAAGAGCAGACAGCTGTTGGTATACAGACGGCTCAAGAACACCCTCAGGCTCTGGTGCAGTTGTATACAGGCTCAGAGCTAGGACAGAAATTTCAACCTCACTAGGATCCTATGCAATCGTATATCAAGCGGAAATTTACGTCATTGTTTCGTGTGTGGAGAGTGGAGCAAGCCAATCTCATACATAGAACAATAAAAATTCAACGGCGAAAGATCTTCAGGATCGGAAGATAATGGGGAAATGGACCGAGAGTTTAAAACGGTTTCAATTTGTTGCAAAAGAGTATTAAATTGCTTAAAATCAAATTTATTCTCATCAATGACTCGCCTTAAGTGATACTTTGTGATTTTAATTCCTGCCTCTAAAGCTGGGAGAATTGGTGGGTATGAAATGCAATTTAATAACTCCGCTAGCGTCGTTCGGCCATCTGCAATAGCGTCGGAAAATTATCACTTTCTGCACTAGTACTACTAGTAAGTTTACAGGCGAGCCTTGTCCTGGACAAACTCAAGCCAAGGTTCCGGCACTGAGGCCACTGGCGGGCCCATTGTGCCATTCCTGCTACCTAAACATCCATGAAGCCGAGCCCTTCTATAAAAGCCACAACCTTTTTCAATGGATGCCTGATTGTCTCCAGGGGTCATAACAGGGACTCCAAAGATTCGCCTGCGTAGTACAGCCCAGTGTGGACACTCTAAGAGAACATGGACTGACGTTTTGTCAGTCATGCCGCAACCCCTACATAGGGAACTTTCCTCTACTTCTAAGTTGTGGAGGTGTTTCATCATACAGCAGTGCCCTGTTAGGAGTCCTGCTATCTTCCTTAGCCTACTCCTTGGTAGTTCAGTAGCCGCCCTAGCGTGTCCATCCCTTCAGTGGAAGTTTGGATTGTCTAGGACCCTGCAGAGCATTCCAATGAGCGAGGTGCTGATTCCTCAGCCACTTCTTCGTCTCCTTGCGTATTTTTTGCTTTGTTAGGCCCAGTGTCGGGCCCGGGCCGCAGAAAGGAGCTGCCGCCCCTTCCGCACCCACTGCATCCGCCATCTCGTTGCCTTCAAAACCAGAGTGGGCTGGAATCCATTCTAGCCGCACCACGTTCCGCCTTGCAAGATTAGCAGGTCGTTCTCGACATTCATTAGCAAGTCCTGAATTGCTGGTATACCCACTCAGGGCTTTAATTGCTGCCTGACTGTCGAAGTATATGGTTATGCGTCGATCCACATAACCTCTGTCTAGGTTTATCTGCGCACATTCCAAGATAGCATATATCTTGGCCTAATATGCAGATACACCATCACCCAATGGTACACAAACTTGTGTTCTTGGGTTCCTGGAGTAAATTCCAGCCCCTGCTCTATCACCGGAGTTCTGCACTAGTTAGGTAAACTACTAATTGTTATAGGAAAAGTATTAAGATTCCTTTTTAAAAATTGGAGGTCCATGCCACGACAGCTCGGAATTAAATAAATATTCAGAGTATGTACCTCGAGATAGTAAATCTGCTGGATTTTGAGCCATGATACCAATTATTAATATTGGTTGGCTACGAAGGTTTTAAATTTTCTTGGTTCGCCTCGTATCCAAGATATATGGTGGAATCTGACCAACAAAATATTTCATGAAATTTTATATTTATTGAATCGCTTACACTTTTGATTAATTCTGATAGCAAAACTGCAGCACACAACACAAGTCTAGGCAAGGGTATTTGCTTTATCGTTGCTACACGAGCTTTTGCACATAAAAGATTAGATCATCTAGTCCCATGCATCTAATAAAGACACATGCACCATATGCATACTCGATGAGTCAGCAATACCATGAAGCTCATTTACTTTTGAAGTAGAAAATAAAACTTGTCTGGAAATCGGAAATCCTTTAAATGAATTAAATCATTTTTGAATTGACACCATTTAGTGTATGAATCTTGTGGAATCGTTTCATCCCAAGTTATATTTAATTTCCACATTTCTTGAATTATTAATTGAGCTCTAATTAATAAAGGTCCTTGGAGACCAAAAGGGTCAAAAACCTGACATATTGCTGAGAGAATTGATCTTTTAGTTATTTGAGTTTCATTTAAAAACATATCAGACATTGTAAATATTATTGAATCAGATTGTGGATTCCATTGAATACCAAGTGTTTTATTATTTTCATGTTCACCTATTTGTAGAATATCATCCAGTTTTTCGTTTACGTTTATTTCATTTAGTATTGTCTTATCATAGGTGCTCTAGACAACCAAGAAACTGTAGTATGTGCATTTTTGGACATAGAAGGAGCTTTTGACAACACTCCACATGAGGCTGTCAAAAGAGCATTAAGCAGAAGAGGTGTTGACAGCACAACATCCAAATGGATGTTGGAATTGCTCACCACAAGAGTAGCAGAGACAAGGACAAGCAAAGACATTGTCTCCATCTGCACTACCAGAGGATGCCCAGAGGGAGGAGTAGCATCTCCTTTAATGTGGAGTCTGACGGTTGACGAACTCCTGTGTGGTTTGACGAATCTAGGAATATCCTGCCAAGGATATGCCGACGATATTGTCATAACAGCCAGGGGGAAATTCGAAAACACCCTTTGTGATATTGTACAACAGGGTCTGAACTATACAAATAGCTGGTGTAGGCAAGTGGGACTTAGCATCAACCCCAGTAAAACCATCTTGATAGCCTTCACTAAGAAAAGAAAACTCAACCTCAAAACCATAAAACTTAATGGAAACGAGATTGAATGGAGACAAGAAGTCAAGTATCTAGGATTGATTTTGGATAGTAAGCTCCTGTGGAACAAACACGAAATGGAGATTACTTACAAGGCGAAAATGGCTCTAATGGTCTGTAGGAATCTGGCAGGGAGAAATTGGGGTTGCAACCCAAAAATCCTAAGCTGGATGTACACTGCCATAGTGAGACCAATTATCACTTATGGAGCCATTGCATGGAGCAGTAGAACTAGTCTATTGACAACAAGAGAAAACCTCTCCAAAATTCAAAGACTAGCTTGTATATGCATTACAGGAGCAATGAGAACATGCCCAACGGCAGCCATGGAAGTAATTCTCAACCTCACCCCTCTACATATGGTGGTGGAAAGTGTTGCAGAAAAAACAAGCTACAGAAAAAACAAGCTACAGACTAAGTAGAGAGGGAATCATTAAAAGAAAAATCACCTCTTCACTTCTTAGAAATCAGACAACCTGGGACATGTCACAAGACGGTATGATGAGAAAGTACAACTTTTCGAAGAAATTCGTTACAGAATTTAGCAACAAGAAGGAATGGGATCCGAATACCATTACCAGAATTGGAAAGAATGCCATTCAATGGTACACAGATGGCTCAAAAGCAATAGGAGGAACTGGGATAGGAGTGTTCGGGCCAGGAACCAAACACTCCGAAAGCTTGGGAAAAACCCCAAGTATCTTTCAAGCGGAAATCCACGCCATAAGAAAGTGCGCCCAGTTCAATATTGATAAAGGATACAGAGGACAAAAGATTATCATAATGACAGATAGTCAATCAGCCATCAAAGCACTGAGCTCTTGCGTAATCAGTTCTAAAATGGTTTGGGAATGCCTAGACAAACTAGCAAAGAGGGGGTCTGAAATACCCTTCTGGGGGCCTGAACCTTTTTGCGGAATCAGCTCCAATGTAATACTGGAAGAAATAGGTGAAGCCGTAGAAAGAGAAGATCTGACCATTGGAAAGATCTAGTAGGGCTTAGACAATCAAGGATTCTCCTTGGTGAATACAAAACCTACGGAGATCAAATGAATGCATAAGTCAAAGCAAGACTGCGCTGAGTTTTAACAGGGATCCTAACGGGACATTGTCGCCTGAATGGGCACCAGAAAAAGCTCAAATTAGTGGAGGAAGAAGAATGCAGATACTGTGGTATGGAAGAAGAAACCTCCATCCACTTACTTTCCAATTGCACAGCACTCCAGAATCCTAGAGCACAGTACCTGGGAGATTACTGGATAGAAGAGGAACATTTACCAAAGTTGAAGCCTGCAGATATCCTAAAATTCCTCCGGGAAATAGGACTAAAGGAGCTACTAGTTTCAAAGACTCTCCTCAGAAACTAAGTAGAAGTAAGGGGGCACAATAGATCTTTTAGGTCTCAGTGAATGTTACCCCAAATATACATACATACATACATTGTCTTATCATTATTCAACCAATGGTTAAATAATGATATTTAACCATCGCAGAACCATCAAAAACTACACGTACAATAGTTTAGTGATTAAACTTGACATTTTTATTATTGCATGATGAGGAAAATAAAAATTATCACCCCTTAAGAGATTGTATTCATTGTTTATTTTATTCATGTGTCCCAACTGGAAATATTCTTTCATAAATTTTGAATATTTCGCTTTTAAATTGGGATCTGCGTTTAATTTTTTCTCCAGAGTCAAAAACCTATTTTTGACATGTAATATGATTCTCCTAAATGTTATATAACTGGCTTTGTTAAGAAGCTGAATATGTTTGGTGAAATCTGAAGAGGTGTGAGCCACAATAGACTCTAACCAGTCACAGTGGAGGACCTCATAGACCCACTCACCAAAAACCTAACCTAACCTACTTCAAAGATACATCAAAAATTAGAAAAGAAATGATAAGTGATTAAGGTAGGTATCTTAAAGATTATGACAAGCGAAAACCGGTCAACTGCGCTTTCTCCCAATTTAATTCTCAAACACAACTTAAAGAACAAACTTTTGGTGCAATATTCATCTCTATATCCAAAAAATTTTAATTTTAGTACATCGGCCAATGAGTTTAGCATGTCAGTAATTAGGAGCAATAATCGATCAAGTCCTGGATATAACTGCTTCTTGTCACGAACAAAAAAGATTATCAATGAATCTACCTATTGCACCACGAAAATGTAGAAGTTGGAATACCATTCCGCTAAGTTTGGTAGTACCTACCTGTAGGTATATTCCGCAAAAATAATCTGGAGTCTCTGGCACCTCCTTCTCGAAGGTCGAGTCTCGTTCGTTTAGTTCAGGAATGATTAGTGTGAGTAGATGCAATGGGTATGGGAGTTGTTTGAAAATATGAAAAATAGGAAGTTTTGGCACGGGTAAAAATAGTTTTTCCACTAGCGTGCGGAAAGATCCACTTTTCCGCACTAAAAAGCGTGCGGAAAGAGTCACAAAGTGAAATTGTAGAATTTTTTGGGAGTATATACCGACATTTGAATATTTAAAATATGTATTTGTATGGTTGTAGTTTACCAAATGACTGAAAAATTAAGAATAGATATTTATCTAATTCCGCTATCAAATGTGACACTTTACGTTACTCTTTGACGTTAGGTAACGTCACATTTTTCATAACCTTCAAAAACGGTTATGAAAAGTAGTAAAAACAGTTATGTAAAGACTTTACATAACTGTTTCTGACTGTTTCCATAGTAACACTTTGATTCTACCTTAATATTTGCATTCTAATTGAAAATTTTATTAAATATTATAAAAGCGCGGAATTAGATAAAACTTTGTACGTAAACACGTTATGAAGAGAGCGATATTGTTCAACTCGCGTAATTTGCAAAACTCGCTAAAGCTCGTTTTGGCAAATATTACGCTCATTGAACAATATCGCATTTTTCATAACTAGCTACGTAAACTACTATATTATACTTCATTTGTTGTATATCTAAAAGCTTCTTGGAAAAATGATTTTCTTGAAACACACATAAACAATTATTTAGGTTTATAATTTGAATTTATTACAACATAAAAATTATCATTAAAGATATCTGGTCAATAAACATTGTAAACGATCAAGATTAAAATTATTAGCTGATGCTTTTTATTTCGTTGTGAAGAATCCTGAAGAATCTTCGCCTTTCATTATTTTCCAGTAGTTTTCTAATTCAACGTTTTCCCAATGCCTTACAGTCAGTTTATCAAACAAGCTAAAACAGAAAATTACCCATTTAAAATAGTTATTTGTTTAACTAGGCAGCAAAGTAGTAGAGGCTAGGAACTTCGAACTTTATCATTTAATCTTAGGTTTATGAAAATCGGTTAATAATTTTCCGGGAAAAACGGGAAGACCCACCGAAAATAGCGTTTTTTGTAATAAAAAATTTATATTTCAATCAATCCCCTTGAAATTGAAAAAATGTAGAAGTAAGTAAGCCGAAAATACAAGGAGCCGAGATAATTTTTTTTTTCAAAAATTTACTGACGGCGTACTTTACATAACTTCTTTCTTACGGCAAATTGATCTCAAGAACTTATACTTGAAAAAAAATACATTGAACCCTTGCGGTATTCGAAAATTATTTTTTTTTACTAGGGAGCGGAAAGTTAATTTGTAGTTTTTGGGGAGTATACTGACATTTCAATATTTAAAATATGTATTTGTATGGTCGTAATTTACCAAATGACTGAAAAATCAATAAATTTATTAGAATTCTGCTATAATCTTTTTATAAAAAGGAACATTTTTTTCAATAATTTTTTATGGCCCTAGTAAAAGACTTATCAAATTGATGTCAAATAATAATAATTAAGTTGTTGATATGTATTTAATAATAAATGTTTCTTTATGTCAACTTTTGGGGTTTTTCCGAATGCTAGTAGAAAAAATAGTGTACCTCACACGTGCGTAAGGTGACTTTTCCGCACGCGATTGCTGGCCGAATTCCGCTAGCGTCGTTCAGCCATCTGCAATAGCGTGCGGAAAAGTAGGTATCACTTTTCGCACTAGTTAGGTAGTTAGGTAAACTAGTATAAAACGTGAGTGAAAGTTAGGCGTCCGAACACGGCGCGAGTCAGCTTCAGAGTGGCTCAAAATCATCACATTATTCAACTTTTTATTATTATTATTATTTTTATTATTTTTTAAATCAATCCTGGATATACCTCATAACTTCTTTGTAAACTTTTTGTTCTTTTTCGGTTAATCCATTGTAAAATACATCCAAATTTACATGCACTAGTTTTCTTGTATTCATTCCTACCATAACCGTTTCAGTATCTTCCTCTTGAAGGCCATAATATACAGCTAGTTTACCTAATTCCACATCGTTTTCCTAAAAATAGAATGAAATCAATATTAGAAAAAATGACGAAATAAGTGATTCTTTTTATGTGAATAATCATCAGTAAATCTTCAAGCAGCGGATTGTATGGTAAAGTTAATAATTTAATAAGGATCTCTTTATCTTTCCCTATGGTTAATTGACAAATGCGCATCCGATTATACGAATGAAAGCGAATAGCAAGCTTAAGAAGAATTTACAGCTTTGGAATGGAGTGGAAGTTAATACTCGAATTACGTTCCATTCTTATAAAAATGCAATTACAACATTAAGGTCCGACTGAATTGGAAGACACATCTATGTAGAAAGTATTACTACCAGGAGACTAGGCTTTTCTGGCAACGCAGAAGAATAATGGGCAAAGCCTAGGGAATACGACCTGAGGTGGTTCACTGGCTTCCACAATTGTGACCAACAATTACCAATGGAACAATGGTCTGTTGGAGGAAGACAGAGGTCTCCTCAGCAGTGAACATATGGCAATTCTTAGGCTGAAATCGGGAGACTTATGGTCCCCGAACAATGTTCGAGGACACACTGAAATATAGATGAACACATATTTTACATGAGTTTTGATAGCATGACACCGGAGAACATATTCACTAAGCGAGTGAATAATATCATCATCCCATCCAGGGAACAGATGATGCATTCAGGTAATTCTGGAGAAATCATCTGGTTCACCGATTGATTCAAAACAAATCATGGCACCAGGGCTGGTATAAGTGGACCTAGAATGAAGTAAGATGTCTCTTAGCATCGGTCAATACAAAGCCGTGACAGACGATAGCCGCTGTAACTTCCATTGATGAAAACATCAGAAGAGGATATACCGATCAAAAAATTAATATTTTCTCTGATAGCCAGGCTCTGCTTGAAGCTATCAGCAATCCAACAGCTGGGCACAAACTGGTAAAAAACTGTGAAGAATCCCCTTACATGCTGACAAGAGACAAGAAAGTGTCTCTAATATGGGTGTCGGCACATGAGGGGATTGCAGGGGATGAAATGGCAGACCAGCTAGCTAAAGAACGCTTTAAAGGAGCCTTCACAGGTGCTGCACCGTTTTGTGGAATCACTAAGGATTACATAAGAGGGGAAGTTTACTGAATAAGCTAGACAAGGAACTCTCGCCCAGGCTGTAGAAACTGGGTTAAATAAATTTGAAGACAGTTACTTCCTGTATCCTGAGGAAGCATTTGCACAGGATGGGCAAAGTTAGTGAACCTATGTGCAGAAAATGTGAACTCTACGATGAAACACCTATACTCTGCTTCTGTGATAACTCAGACTTTGGAGTGAAAATAACACAACCATCACAACAACCTACTGAAGATCCCTCCAGATAAACTGGTGGCCCATATAGAAGACACGAAGCTTCTGGGATGGAAGTAGTTAGATAACATGGGTAATAGTACAAATATTCAGTGTCTGGGCTGTTGAGCACAACCCAAATGTATGAATGAATGAAGACTATATAAAGTGAATTAAAAAAAGGATGCATTCAATTGAATGCTTAAGGCACTTTTTTAATGCAAAGAGCTTTGACTTAACCGTAAAATAAGCAGGAGTTATGTGTTATGTACAATATGACTGACTACAAGCAAAGGATACTACAGACTCCAAATTTTATAATTTCGGATGTTTTTATTAGAAAAAAATGTATTTGTGTAAATTGTATTTATAGATACTCTAGGAATGTTTCCACTTATTCTCAACGGCTATTCCTAGAAGAAAAAAACATAAAAGGATTAAAATACTATATACCTTGCACATATTTTGAGCTTGAGCAGCAACATCTTTAATTTCTTTGCATGCTGGATGCCAGTCTTGCGGTCCTACATTCGTTAACAAACCCATGCCGTTTACTGCAGCGTTCACTATACCAATATTTTTTGTCTAAAATAAACATACTTTTCCATACCTTTGTTGGACAGTAATACATTTCTTCTAGGGACATTTCTTAATTCATTTTTTTTGGTAACGCAAATTCACATTTATATTTATGAATAAGTAGGTACCTAAACAATATCAGTGAAAAAAATTGAATCAAAATAAGTGGTTAAATCGCATTTTTGTTTCTTTAAATTTCATCCCATTAACATTTTTGGAAAACTTTTCTGGAGTTTGTTTTAATACCAAATAATCTATCTACAATTTGGCGTAGAAACAATTGAAATCGATGAAGATCTTGGACAACGAACTTCAGCAAAATTTTAGGTGACCAAGTTTTTTTGCCGGGGAGTGGGTGAACATGGATACTGATCTAAAAACTATACCTTTAAGAATGGAATGAATGTTTTCAACGTATTATCAATCATCGTTAGTCGTGTGTAACTCAAGATCATGTTAATTTCAATTTTGCTTTTTTCAATACATTCCACCAAAGTAGATACTGGATAGCCGGTGATTCCTATGTATTTAGTTTTCCCAGCTCTTTTTATTTCTTCCAGCGTAGGCAGTGTTTCATTCAATATAACGTCCATATTCGGAGCAAATTCGATATCATGAACCTAAAACACAAAATGTCTTCAGAAACTCATGCCTCACTTCACCAACCATTTCCTAACCTAAACCAAATTTAGGAATTCCTAAATGCAATTTAAGTTTCACTACGCGCTAAGTACCTAATACCTAAGAGTAATAGGAAATATTCAACATTATTGGTGTTGTCACGAGACGAGATGAAAGGCGTTCTTTTCTCGTCTTATCAGACGAGATAAAATGAATCTATCGTCTCGTTCGTTTCTCTCGTGGTTTAAACAAAAAATATATTGAAAATCGAGCTAAATTTTAACGCGTCCAGGTTAGGCTCTATCATGTTTGATAAAAATTGTATGTCTTAGAGCAAAACGGCTGACATGTCCCTATTTTCCATTTTCATTATCATTTGATTTATTTGATAAAGAAAATGGAAGATATTGATGTAATAGAATCGGTTTTTAAATTCCAATAGTAAATGATTAAAAAATATAATACCGCATTTGAAGATTCCCAAAAAAAGTTAAAACAAAACAATAGGGTACAGGCATAAATTTTGATATTGGTGGGAATTGACGCTTTATCAGGTCTCCTAACACCTTGCATGCTTATTTTTTCAAAAAAATATTAACTTTACTTTTAAAACGACTTTAAAAATCATGAAATTTGAAAGTCCGCCAAAACGCGTTTTACGTCATAAAGATGGCTGCCCCAACCGTTGATGTCACTACTTGCTAACGTTCTTATTCGTGTATCGTGTATCACGCTCTGGTTTTTGTGACCTAATTTGTTTCTGAGAGCTTTGAAAATGGATAAAGCGAAAAAAAATTACATTCCAAGTATTGCATTGTTCCAGAGTGTAAATCGACGTCTATTAAAACTCCAGACAAAATATTTCTTACATTACTTGGTGGCGCAAGCAAAAATTTACTTAAGAGAATGGCATTGTGGCTGCAAGCTATGCGTCGAAATAAAGACGATATTTCGACAAATACTACTGCTTTTGTTTGTGAAGACCATTTTCATGTAGGTGCCTAATTCTGTGTTGGTAATTTTGCTTCTTTAATAGTTGGAGGTTATGTATGTCTAGGAATAAACCATAAAAACATTATTTTCTTACTACCACACATCAAGTTTCCACTGAAAATGTGCAGAGATATTATTCAACAGGAGTGAAATTTAGTGGTTTCCCAGTGGGTACCCGATACCCGATTGAGTCATTTTTGAGTAGGTATATTCGCAAGAAAAATAGTGGAAACGGCTCGTGAGACTTTCTTATACGGCGTCTAAATATGGTTGGTATATATTATTTATAATACATAGTTTAAATCGTACTTACGAAAATGCTTCAACTCCTTTTATTTCCTTTTATTAACGCAGATCTGTTTGACTTAATGAATTTAAGCAGCATAAATGATATACTTTGGGCAAGTTTTATCAGTTTGTGTTTTTACAAAACCTTCGCTAGCCATTTCTTTACTTAAAATATATGAAAGAATCGTCACTGAACTGTTGAAATGATGACTAATGAAATATTTTCTTCTAAAGGTTTCAAAATATCCTCGGAAATATCGAATATTTATGTCCACTTTCCACTTCACGTTGACTTTTAAAAATACAAAAAAGCACACAGAAACACGTAATGGTCTCAAACAAGCATATAAATGATATTTTTAAATCGATTAAGCAATTAATAGTTAACTAAAATACAATATAATCACAAAACTACACATAACCTAATGCAATACCGGCGATATTGACATAAGTAAAGTAATAACAACCTATGACTGTGGTGGTCGGAAAGTTCATAGAAATTTGAATTTTATTTTAAAATTTGGAAGTAATTTAAAATGGAAACTGGTTTATTTCCTATTATTAGTTATTTATGATATCAACTTTACTATTACAAATTAATATCTAAGCAAAATATGAAATATGCGTGTACCCTATTGTTCAATTACCGCCACCGTTAAAATCACTAAAATGAAACGATGATAGGATATTTTATTAGGCATAAGCGGTGGCATGGGCACCAAACAAGAGTTTTATAGAGTAAGCTGTCCCATTCATCCCTACCAGTTATTTAACAAAATGATGTTTTATAATTATATTATTCTGAACTGTGCCGTCTACCTGTGGAGTATAAAATTGACAATAATTTCAGATAGCTTCTCGTATGATGCGAGTGTGTAATACAGATTTTTTAAAACTCTATTGCACTATTCTTTACAGCCTTCGCAATTGTACGAATGCGCATGGTTACGAATCTCTAAAAATGGTATACTTGAACTTTTTTCGCAGAGATTTGCGAACATTTTCATTCGCGTGAATTAATTTGACAATATCGCAATTTCAGGATTATTTATAGTTTATTTCAGAAAGGTATAGAGTGATAAAACCTCATTAGGTATGCAAAGGGATCATAGAGTGGCCCAACGAATATTTAATCCACTTTCATAGTTTGGCATTGATTTCATTGTAAAATTCTTTCTTTTTATCAAGCGTAGGTGTACCACCCGGGTTGGGGTCAATATATGGGTTTAGCCTATTGTTATCCATTCACAAACACTGGAAATAGTGTGCCAAAGGCGTGCCGGTAGGATACTCGTAAAAAGGAATGAATTAAGCATAGGCACCAATAGAAGGTTAAACGATACCTGTTAAACGCAAAACCTAACTGTGTAATCTACTACCTAAGTAATCCTTACACAATATTTTGATATTGACACTTCAGGCCAGAAAACATACTTTTCCTAATTTTCTTACGCAATTACTTGAAATTTTAATATTACAATAATATTCCAAGACTATTCCAAGACCTACGCCTATGGCCGACTCCGAAAATGAGCAGAACTGGAAGGAATTCCCCATTTTATTACTCAATACCTTTCTGAAATAGACTATAGTAGTTTTGTGTCATCAGATTATGGTTAGATTGTAGCTAAGATTGATCGGATTAATCACCTCACTAAAAATGAATGATCTACTATCTAGAAATTCTCCAAAATTTTGCAAAATGTATATTTACTTACACAAGGATCAATAAGATTGAAACGATTGTATTGAGTGATGGGTTCACCTCCAAGATTTTCTAAATGGGAAATATATGGCGAATCACCATTTCGTGCAAAATTTCATAACAATGATTGTGATACCGGAAATGTAACCTATAAATTCTGTAAAACGCATACGCAATTCGTTTGCGATCAACAAACTCCACTCGTTGTAAAATACGCGTGATCGGACGACTTTCGAATGGTTAAGAATATCAAATGCAAATGACATTCGCAAAATTATGAGGTGCGCACGACTTGACAAATTCGAAAGGTTAAGAATAGCGCCCCAGTACAGGGGCCGTATTCTCTGCAAGTGACCATTTGACGTATACGCATCAAAACGAATAGTTCATGTACTTTTTTAAAGTCTTGACGACCATTCGTTTTTTGGAACGTATACGCTTGATAATGTGCGATCATAACATCCGGCAACACTGCAGCATTTCACTAATTACAGTAATTCGTTAGGAAATTAACGTAACCGTACCACTTCATCTTCTATTCTTTTTAAATATTTTTGACAATTAAAAAATACTTGTCTTCGAAGAACAAATAATATAATATTATCAATAGACGTCAACAAAACTATACAACGAATGATACAAAGTGCTCTCTGTAATCGCTCGTTTTGAAAACATATACGCATCACTGTTCACGAATCAAGAATACCAAAACGTACGAATATCTCGAAGAGCGCATAAGTAATTTGTTCATTATCGTATATTATATTAAAAAAAAGTTACTAGACTTGGCACATCGTATTTCAATTGGAAATTCGTATCGTTCGCAGTAATCAAAGAAGACTAAAAATCGCATGCCCGTGTTTACTTTGAAACAGTCTTAAAATAATGTTATCTTAAAAAGACCAGTTTTTGCGTTGCACCGTTCCAAAAGTATACTTTAAACTAATTAAGGAATACTTAATATTATGTTCCCGATTGAGTCGACTTAAATTCAAGTCAGCTTAAAATCTCGGTTACTAATACGGGTTTCAGGATTGATAGAGATATTTGTGTATCATTTGAACTTCATGTGTGCTTTTTAACTGATTTCGTGATTTCAACGATCTCTTGCGATTTGATCAGTATTTGACAGAATAAGAATGAAAAATGGACTAATTTCAAGCTAACTTTTGTTCTACACTATATTCGAGTGTATTTGTGCATCATTTAGACTTCTTGTGTTCTTTTTAATGTTTTCAACGATCTCTTGCGATTTGGTCTGTATTTGACAGAAATAGAATGAAAAACCAACACTACAAGTAATTAGTAATACGGCGGATTTTTTTTAAAAGTACCGTAAAGTATGTAGATTAATATAAGAAAAAGTTTACCAGTCTATCGATTTCCCAAATTAAAAGAATGAGTAGGCAGCCTGCGAGTCCCGTAAAATTACTTTCGGGTAGCGTTACGTACAATATTTTTTCTGCAGCCGTTTATTAGATGAAATATTAAAAATATATACCTATAAATACCTATTACTTATATACATTCATTGTACAATTATGTGATGGTGAAACTATCAACAAATTTCTGAACTATGAATATTGTATTACATTACTTAATAGTTATTCTGTATGAGATTTGACATGTTTCTATAGGATCTTTATTTCTAAGAGTACCTTTTATCTTTCTTTTTGTAGCCTGATGATGGTAATCTTTTACCGAAACTAGTAGCAAGTTATTTGTTCCCCTTTTTGGACAAGATTAAAAGATTGTGGTTTGGACTTCGAGTTTTATTGAACCCCTTTTGTTTTCAAAAAACCCCATTTGAGATATCGATGAGCTCTTGGAGTTATCAACAAATTTATTTTGACAAGCGATGTCATAAAAAAAATTCCGTAAATGTCATTGCTAAGGTCGCCTACCTAGATATTGACAATCATTCCGAAAGTGAAAAAATCGTCCCGAGAGTTAAACAATATATTTCGAAAATAGCTACTTTTGCTACGATTAGTAAAGCTCCACTTTCGATTTATTAAATCATACCGAAAGTTTTATTTTCGTGACGGGTACAGAAAAAATATTGTATATACCTGGAGGCTGAAGCAGTATTCTTAATCCCTCAGGAAAATTAGGTATACCTATATTATTTTTCCTTCGGGATTAAAAAGATTACTTCAGCTTATTTGAAAATTGAAAGAATCACATTACCTGCAGAACATCTACGTAATCCAATTTCAGTCTTTTCAAGGTGACATCAATGCTTTCCTTGGTTTTTTGTGGGGAAAAATTGAACATTAGATTTGGATCTTGTTCGTATCGGCCAATTTTGGTTGCTATGTAGTAAGCTCTTCTAGGAATACCCTCTAAACACTGCAAAAAGTAAATAATGTTTCTTCAAAATAATATAATGTACTATTGAACTACTCCTATAAATAACAGCTCATACATAAATATTACGCAGAATGTAAATCCACCATGTAAATGCCTGGAGTCAGAATAGATATTGATTCAAATTTACTAACCTTTCCCAAAATTTCTTCTGCCGTGCCATGACCATACCAAGGACCAGTATCAATGTAATTAACACCGCTTTTAATCACTTCGTAAATAGTTTTCTTGCATTCCTCTACGTCATAATCACTAGAAACTCGGAAAAGACGTCATTTTTTTTATTATATAATTTTTGAGTATCAATCATTTGCAGTAAATACTTCAATTTTTAACATATCCATCTAGTAACACTTTTAAAGAATGATTTCCATGTTGGAATGCTACATTTACTCTTAAAATATGCAAGTGAAACTTTTTTTCATGAACTCAATCAATCAATACTTTCGACTTTTTCGGTCGATTCCTTAATCCTTTCGCTTCAAAAAAGCCACAAGCTTGGAATATCTGACTAATTATTTATAATCATCATCGACTTTGATATTCGAGTAATTCGACCAAAGCGTTGAAGATTTCCATACTTTGGACTTTTCTTCAAAGTATGCACTTTTTCACTGGCCTCCTCGCCACTGACAATTTCTGATCAAACCATTTCTAGTAACGATCGTATGAATACTCGTACTGTCGCTTTGACTTACTAGGCAATAATTCAAAAGTAGCTTTATTGGCAGCTTTTAAAATGGCAGTTGAAATTCATTTTCTTAATCACTTTACATCAAAACACGAAGAAACGAAAAAGAATAATTATTCGTGATTTATTGAGTCGAGTCAACAAATTCGGTTTTTGTTTACCTTGGAAATTTGTTTCATGAATAGATTAGATGAAATTAAATTTAAAAAGTATAATCTCGAGGCTATCATTTTATCAATTAATTGATGTAAAATATGTTAATTTGAACTTTTAATGGTGTTTTTAGAAAAAATAGTGTATGATATACCTGCTAAATGGGATTTTATTTTGTTGGGATGGAATGGAATACTCCACCTTCGGAGTCGTGTCCCAAACTTTCCTTCTCACAAAATAAAATATCAATTATTGTGTAACTTTTGTGAAATCAAACCTAAGAAATACATAATATATGTTTGTCAAAAGTACTTACTTTTGCACATAGGTACTTATGTCAAAATAAATCAAAAGTATAAAAAACATAACTACCTAAATAATTTTAAGGCAATATATATTTTTGAGATATTTATTTTCGAAGAGCGTGGGATGGAAAAATAATTGTGTTTAATATTTGTACAAAGCTGGTTTTCCCTATGGTGTAAGCATGTGCCGCAAACCAATGTTACTTGTACAAACTACTATAATTTTATGTAATAAATTTTCACTCCCACTAGATTCGGTCCTATAACTAATCATTCCTAAAATAAATAGCTATTGCATTACTTACCCGTAAAAATACGAAAATCCTCCTGTTCCGATAGACAGTTTTGAAACGTACATATTTGTATTACCGAGCTTAGTGTATTCCATTTTTTTAACTGCATCTTCATCATGGAAACCGGGAACAAATGTTTCTGGTAGAGTCATGTTAATAAATTGACCAACAGTTATTTCTAGTGATATGGATAATAAATAATTAGGTAAAAGTATTAGTAAAATGACTGTGTATCAAAGTGTTAATACCGCCGGCACATCACTTAAAATATATCTTATCATGCTATTATCAAATAAAAACTAATATTAATATAAGTAGAAAGTTACAATCAAAACAGTAGCGTAGCAAGTATTTCGGCAAAGGATCGTGATTGGCGAAATTGTATTTAATGTGTACGTACAAATTAAGATAATGGCGTGGCCAGGTTGTAGCTTTTTTATTTTATATTAGGAAAACTGAAGAATTATATACATTCTACAATTTATTCAATGACAATAAAATATCATAAACAAGCTTCATTTTTGTGAAGTGATTTGGCAGTTTATAATATATTAGAAAGATGTTTTTGACACTAGGTGCTTACTATACTTTTTCTTCGCCCGCACAAAAAAAATTATAGTTAATATGTATTATTCCAATTATATTCAAAATATGACAGGCGATGACGGAAGTAGAAAAAAGATATTATAAATAAACAATATTGTGTGATGAAGCTATATCCGATTGAACTTATTAAATATAATTAAAATATTGTAACGTTTATTTGAATTTATATTTAGAATTACTCAATTTATATTTATATGTACTACTATCCTTAATTAATAATTTATATCATACACTTAACACACTAACTATAATTTATATGAAAGTCACTTAATAAACACTAACTGTCCATATGTCTATATGACAAGTATGACCACAGAATACACCATCTGTGTACTCTGTGATATGACGACTGATCTAACTAACTATGTGTGCAGCGATGCTCTATACGCGTGGGGTATGGGTATGGTGCTAGAAATATCTCGTTCTGCCGAAGGCGCTAGATAGACTAGAACAAGTAGGAGGGCGAGGGGTAGGTAGTCTCTGGATTGTTCTAGACTAGTGGCGGGGGAGCGCAGGGTAGGTAGTCTTCTCGATGATTCTCGACTAGTGAGTACAGGAGTCATAGTCGTCACGTGCGGGAATTTCACTGGGGTACTCGCGTAACATTGCCCCCTCCTTGAGAGACAGTTCCTCCTGGAACTAACTAGGAAACCGAAACGACATGACTGTATCGGCAACTGGTTTCCTTGTTACATTTTCCAGTTGCATGGAAGTAACATGCGACCGTCTTCTCCGTTGACTGTGCCTCCTGTGCATAGCCGCAGACAAGTATCTGCACTCAGGTGTCTCGGAAGATTACTTCTACCATGTTACGGATTATCCGCCAATCTAAATGCCTACATTCAATCTTCGGCATGGCTAGCCTATGCACGTTCAATTCCAGCACATGCTCCCTTAAGCTTAGTAAAGCTTCCCAGACATTCTCGTACGTTGGTCTTTCGTCAAAGGTGTTCCTCGTCACTAGGTGGAAATTGTAACCCATCTTGAAGCTTCAAAGCTTTAACTGGTACTGGTAACTGGTTTTCCAAACTTCGTGCGCCACTCTTCTTTATAAACAGAGATGGTAGTCCGCGCGCATCGGTTACGCTGGCAGGGATGTTTATTGCCAGTGAGTGTTCCTCCGGAACGGTGAGCAGGTCTTGTCGTTTCTCCATGGTGACGCCGTTTCTTGCTTTTCCGGTACCACCTTAAGCACCCATGAACTCTACAAATGCAGGATCGGCTACTTCTTGGAGCTGTTTTATTTTCTCATCGTGGTCACCCTCGAATGGCGTTAATCGATTACGGTGTACCACCTTTGGGATCTTGGTGATGCGATAAATGACGTCGTTTATTCTTTTCTTTACGAAGTACGGACCGTCCCAAGCTTTCTGCAACTTTGGAGAAAAACCTCTTGTCTTCTTGGGTTATGCAGCCAGACTTTGTCTCCTGCGTGGAAACCTCCTTCTGTAGCTTGCGTATCGTACCCTTTCTTCATCCTATCGCTAGCGATCTGGAGATTCGATCGAAGCAGCTCGTGGATGCTGTCCATTCTTTTTCTCAGTTGAGTTACGTAATCTTCACCAGCTATGTCTTCTCCGGGTCGGCATCCAAATTTAAGGTCGCATTTCGCGACCGAATATAATACAGTTTATATATATATATATAGCAGCACTATAGGCCTATCTGGCCCTCGGCTTCGAGATCTTTCACTCGCTCTTTCCATTTCTTCCTGTTCCTTGCCTCGTTTTCCCAATTCCTAGCTCCCACTGTTACCAGATCTCTCCTAACCTCTTCAAACCATTTTTTCCTTGGTCAGCCTCTTCTCTTTTTACCACCTCCTCCACTTTTCAGCACTCGTTTTACCCATCCATCTTCCGTCATTCTACCTATATGTCCCAACCACCTTGCTCTCTGTGCTTTAATTATACGGGCTATACTTGGGTGCTTATATAATTCTGAGAGTTCTTTGTTTGTTCTTCTTCTGTACATTCCATCTTCCTTAATTCCACCATAAATCTTTCTCAGCATTTTACGTTCCCATATTTCTAATTTATTCTGCTCTTTTTTGTTCATTGACCAAGTTTCACAAGCGTAGGTAACTGAAGGTCTTATTAAAGTCTGGTACAATCTTATTTTAGCTGATCGTGATATGTCTTTAGATTTTAACACATTTTGATACCATTCCTGCTGCTTTACTGCCCTTTGTTAATCTTTTTTCTATTTCCCTTTCTTCATCTCCTTTATTTGTGATAGTGACTCCCAAATATTCGATTTGTTCTACTTTTTCTATTCTGTAGCTATTATTTCTATCACAGTTTATAGTAATATCCGTTTCCTCATTGCCCCTCATTACCAAATATTTTGTTTTTTTCTCGTTGATCAATAGACCATGTTCTCTTGCCTTCTGTTCCAGTAGCTTAAATACTCTTAGAACCTCTTTCCTGGACCTTGCCATGAGTAGTAGTAGTAGTAGTATAGTTAGTAGTAGTTTATAATATAGTTTATAATAGTTTATAATAGTTTATAATAGTTTATAATAGTTTATAATAGTTTATAATAGTTTATAATAGTTTATAATAGTTTATAATAGTTTATAATAGTTTATAATAGTTTATAATAGTTTATAATAGTTTATAATAGTTTATAATAGTTTATAATAGTTTATAATAGTTTATAATAGTTTATAATAGTTTATAATACTTTACTTTTTATTTATTATTCTAAGTGGGTGGTGGTGATTGCCTACATTATCCCCCCGCCGATGCCCTTGAAGCATAGCAGGAAAAGGAAAGGATAGCTAGAGAATGAATTTGGAAAAATGGGAGTCGACATATTAGCAATTACAGAAACTAACAAAAAAGGTTAGGTGGCTTCTGAAATGGGTAATGGATCATAAGCGTTTGTTGATATACAGGATGAGATTACCAGGGTGGGATGTATAAAAAACAAAAATAAAACAATAGTACCTAGTTCTGTGTGAACCAAACATGAAAAAAAATATTCGAGGAATTAACTGGGAGAACGGAAAAACCAAGATCGAAATTTACACACTAGGAGATTGCAATAGCAATTACAATAGCAAAGTAGTTAAAATGGGCAAACTATACGCAAAAGAAATAGGTACATATGGAGAGACAACTATGGCAAGAGAATGTACGTCATGCACAATCTATTGATCACCTATACATATTTTCAACATAAAGATATTCAACGTAGGTACACGAGAGAAGTGCGAAGTAGATATCAATAATCGATTACGTACTAGTGAAGAAAAGTAAATAAAGTAATAGAAGTAAAATGAAGTACGATTGGAACTATATTTATATTCACCCAACAATTCTTTATTTTACCGAAAGTTCGGGTTTCTATACCTGTTAACAGGTTGACTGCCATATATAAACGATAAAAAATGACCCATACGCCAAGGGAAGAATAGTTATAAAAATGACCTTTTAAAAGATATGTTCTATATGTTTGTACAAAATTCATCAAAATAATAGCAGTTTTCCAAAAAAAACTGTCAGCGGTCGTAAAAAATAAAATATGCTGTTTTTTTTCAATAATTTTTCGACAATTCCAAAACTCGCAGTGATATGCGAGCCTCGTAGGCCAGAGCGGTCGTATACCGTACCTTAAAACGTTATAGATAGGACCGCTGGCAAATGAGGATCGATAGTTTTATATGGTGCATAGCGGTCGTATACGACCGCCATGGCATATTGGCATGTTTACATGTCGGTCGTATACGACCGCCGTGGCAGTCAACCTGTTAAAGATTAAATGATATTCTGAGCATTTTTTAACAAAGTATTTAATTTCTAGCTTATAATACAACATGTTTAGATATTTATATTCACCAAAGAGCTTGCTTTACCAAAACTATAATATGCTAAAAATGGACATACTTCCATCAACCAAAGAGAAAAATGTTTCAAATAGTTGAAAAACAATCTAAAAATAGTATACTTCAATAAAACTTTTATAGTGAAATCTATTAAATTAAAATGCATTTCCTGAACATAACTTAATTGAAAATATTTTTCTTTTTTACTTTGTTTATCATCATTATTATTATTCAATTTGGAATATTGCAAGGGTTTAACTAAAATATTTAAGTAATTCATCACAACTTTAAATTCTAGCATTGGATCCATTGTCCACATTCCACGGATTAGATGTCTGGACATTTTTAGAAAATCTTCATCCTTTGCACTAACTCGAGGATAATATATTTGATTAATCAAAATGTTGCAGATCTCTCTCGTTTCTGTTACAGAATCGCGGCAAATATTAAATCTAGAAAAAAACAAAATACATATTAAATTTCGTGAAAAAATTTAAAATCTAAATTGCATGGGATATTCAGAAACCAATTACCATTACTCATTCCCCCCCTTCACTATAGAAGATGTCGGTACATCCGTGTATGACGTACATATCTTTCACCAGACCATAGTAATTTTCATTCACAATATGATAGACTTATCAATAGTATGTCTGCAAAATCTGGTAACATAACATGGCAAATATGGCAGATATAGTATATTATTAAACGAGCAATTTATGATAGCCAACCACAGGCGAGTGGCGCAAGTCACCCGATTGAATATTGGCCATAAATAGCGAGTAGAATACTATTCTTTGTCCACGACCCTTAATTAGTTCGAAACAATTTGGTATTACTAACCTCAAAATTAATAAAATACATAAAATAATTTGACAAGTATAGAGATACTGCGTAAATTATCAATACAACGTATTAATCTCCGTCCAGATTTCTTTATTTGTTGCACTTTCCGCTGTATATGATTTTTATTTTCCCATGAACGTCTATTTTTTCTATTGAACACGCCAGCTGTAGAAAAACTGGATTCATCTTTCCAACAGATTTACTTAAGGATATCTGGAGTTTCATACAAGCGACGAAGCATTTCCTGACAAATATATTCCAATCGATAGATTACTACATCTCACTGTGTCATATATATTTTCTGAACTGTTGAGGTTAGACCATAACAATTATATATTGTTGATTCCAGATTGAGGTGAACAGTTGAAAAATATGAAAATATATAGGATGTCTCATTTAAGAAAGAACACTTTGGCTCTGGCCCTCTTTTTTGGAACATCCTGTATAAAATTTTTGTTGGATTTTTAAAACTACTTTTATAACCATTTAACTCTTATTTGAGACATTTTTATTTGTAACGAATAATAAGTGACATATGGAAGGGTCCATATTTAATGAAAAACCCTGTACATCACTCATTTTATCCATATTTGATGAAATATGCAAATATGTGACAAATTAGTTCCAATGTTAATGGTGAAGAAGTAAAAGCTAATATAGGGACTTAAAGCAATTCTAAAAATCACCACTTATCCGTATACGTATCGCAAAGCGCATGTGCAGAAGCGATACGTGGGCTTCGTTACGTTACGTGAGACGTATCAATCCGTCACACGTACCTAACGTACGTATCGCTTTATCGTGTTTCGTGTTCGAGTTTTTCAACGACTAAACGACCTAGAAACGATAAAAGTCACTTCAAGAAAGACTATTCTTTAGTAGATGTCAAAATAATAGTAGGGACTTAAAGCAGTTCTAAAAATCACCACTTATCCGTATACGTATCGCAAAGCGCATGTGCAGAAGCGATACGTGGGCTTCGTTACGTTACGTGAGACGTATCAATCCGTCACACGTACCTAACGTACTAACGTACGTATCGCTTTATCGTGTTTGGTGTTCGAGTTTTTCAACGACCAAACGACCTAGAAACGATAAAAGTCACTTTAAGAACGACTATTCTTCAGTAGATGTCAATGTAATGGTGTCTTACTATTTTTTAGGTTGAAAATTAAAACATGCATGGTTACGTTACGAACGCATTTGCTTTATACTTCTTTTTGATTAATCACGTATCTCCGTTACGTTACGTATACGGATAAGGATAAGTGATCTATATGAAGAACTGCTTTAAGTCCCTATAATATGTACCAAGGGTATGATGATAGCTTATTCCAATTGACAAATTAATAGACAGATTTAACTCTACGATCTCTCTATTAGAGATATTGGCAAACACGAATAGCGCGATACGCTAATTACGTTCTGTGCTATTTTTAAATAGATAGACCTTACGCCACTGATTTGATCAACGTTATACGTTATCGGTTATTTTGCTCATGTGCAGTAGTAAAAAAATAACCGATTATCTTAAAAAGCGATAACGTACTCCATTATTTACGTCGAAATAAACGAAACTGCATTAAGCGGTGATGTTTTAACATAATTTCCATAGTGTATTATGTTTATTTCATTGAATGAAAAAAAAAATGCAAAAATATTGAAAATATATTGTAACTCGACTTCTCCAATTTACCGTAAATCCTTTCGTTAAACCACACCGTAAACTAACGGAATTGGAGAGTCTACCTATAATTTATTTGCAAATAACAGCTATTGCCATCATTATAATTTGATAACGTAGCGCTGCGTTATGTGACATGATATGTATAAACAGTATAGACCACAAGGAATAGGCATGATGACAGTCACTAAGAATCACCAAAATATTGATTTGATATAATTATTTAAGATACAGAGATTTTAAAGAAATCACTTATTTTTCATTTTCATGTGTGATTACATTTATTTTAGTAAAAATATAAGCACAAAATTTAACCATCCGCCATCTTATCTCAAACACCAATCAGAAGAGAGTGACGTCATATTTTCGCAAATATCCATGATCCGACACGAACCAAATCCGAACATCTGTTTTGTCGTCTTTATATTATCTATAGTTTTGTATTTTCTTTGTTGCTGTTGGCTTTGCATGGTTCATGTGATATTTTCTCGTTAAAAAATATTAAGTATCAGTTTTTCATTACCACAAAAAACCGTTTTTGAAATTATGTTTATGTATCAAAATAAACTTTTAACCTGCAAGCTGTCAAGTGTTTGAAGTTTGACTTTGACGATTTTACTACATGACACAGATCATAGATAACCTATCGACAGTTGACACTATTACGAATTGATGATGTCATAGACAGACGCCATTACTATTCTAGCGTTTTGGCGCATAATTTAAAATGTGTTTTTTAAAGTTAAATTTATCCTTCAAAAACATTTTTTCTTACAGAAATAACATTTATTATAGATAAAGTATATACGTGAAAACATCGTGGAGCAGTTTTCCAAAATCAGTCATCATGTCTATTACGCAAGATTCAAACGCAAAGCACAACACACAAACTAATTCAGTGAATATTTTGACCTGCGCATGCGTAGATGTCAAATAGCGCAGAACGTAATTAGCGTATCACGCTATTTGTGTTTGCCCGATCTCTCTATTAAGAGATATTCGATGGAAATTTCGATTGCGTGAATTATTCACAGACTGCTAGATTTACTAAGAGAGAAACGGCACTATTTTCAAATTTTCTGAAGTTAGATACTCCTACGTAGCTAGTTATAAAATGGTTTTACTTAGTTCGGCACGTAACACCTCTAGTTATTGTTAACCGATTTTCACATCACATTTCCTAACAACAGATTTTTGAACACATGTTTAGTGTATTTGTATCCTTCATAAAAAATCCCATTCAATCTTATTTTGGTAAGGTTATTTATAGAATAGAAAATTGTAAATTGCGCGAAAAGGATAGTACCTAGGCATAGGACACCCTTATATCATTCGAAAGAGGACATTTTTTTAAATATGATGAATTATTGAAATACAGGGTGTTCCATTTGAAATAAGCCCGTTATAACACATTTAATGATCTAATAATTCAACTGATAATTCTGAACACCCCGTAGAGAGATGTTTAGTACTCAATCGTGGAATACATTCAACGAATGTCCGACTATTGAGCTGTGAGAGGAAATTCGCTAGAATTTATTATATCAATGAGTTATTAATTTTTTTCGAAATGTTCACATTTTTAAAAAAGTCAGCATAACTCGGAACCCTCTGTATTTAGGTATAGAGAACCATCATGAAACAGTACTTTATTTTTTGGGTACAATCAGAAAATGCAATCAAATATAGGGTGTTCCATGAGAAAAATTATAACTTTGATACGCCACACTTTATTGGGACATCCTGTATATTTCAAAATAATTTTAAAATGTAGCCTATATGGATGTACAAACTACCAAGGTGACAAACATTTCAAATTTTTTACCGTTTCGCCATAAACCTCTGTCCCATTAGTCGTGATTCACCCTGTATACATATTAGTAAATAAAGTAATTAAATAAATATGGCTGAGGTTTTATTTAGCCAAACAAGTGAAAAGACAAATACGAGGAATAGACAACCTACAGCATAACGTAATATAAGTGTTACGTTAGAACATATGGTCCTTCAAGCCGGATAAATAATAATAAGTAAAGTACAAAGCAAAAGTATTAGTGACCTAACTCAGTGACAAATAAGTGAAAATTTAAGTGCCTACTCATAATCGAAATAATTTTCTGGCAGATCAATTACAGAATATTTACACCCGGACTTTGAGGAGTGCAGCAGCTTCAGGTTATAGTGAAGTTAATAAGTGAACAATCAAGTGACAAGTGGCGACGACGGAATCGTCAACAATAATAACAGGCTGCAGATAAGTAAGTAAATTTGTTAGTAATACAGTTGATAATTCGAATCAATAATAAATACCACTAAATGATATTTGGCCACAGTAAATATTAATTAATAGGTAAAGGTACTGAATAAATAGTAATTAACGAATAATAAGTTAATGTATTTTCATTCTACAATATAATAGTAGGGGTCAATAATAAGCAAATACAAATTTAGTGCTAGATAATATACGAGTATATGTGCTTCATTGTTGTCAGTGACCAGTAGTAAAGATATTATTGCATAATGAGTTCCAATAAAGACAAAAAAAAGTTACTTAAAAAACTCAAAAATGAAAAACAGCAAATAATTACACAGTTAGACAGATTGAACGATTTTATCTCAAACAGCGATGAGTTTACCAGTAATTAATGAAAGATATTGCAAATGTGAAGATTTGTGGGATAAGTTTGATGCCGCGCAAGTTGAACTCGAATGTGTCGATGGATCAGAAAAAAGAGATCGGGTACTGTTTGAGGAAAAATATTTTGAAACTATCTGTAAATTTAAAGAGCTCTTAAAAAATGGCTTTGTTTCATCCAGAAATAATAGCGGAAGCAGCAATAACCAAACTTTACAACAAAGTTTTGTAAAGTGGCCTCCTCTAGACTTGCCCACCTTCAGTGGGTTTTGTTGCATTAATACATTCAAATTATTCATTGAGCGGAGTCCAGAAATTCTATTACTTAAAATCGTGTTTGAAAGGAAACACTGCTCAGGTAATTCAGTCAATAGAAGTGAACGAGGCAAATTACGTGATTGCTTGGAAATTATTACAAGAAAGATGTGAAAATACCAAAATTATAATACAAAGTCATGTTAAATGTTAAATGTTCATATGAGTTGCCTGTTGTAGGGAAAAATACTTCAACAGATTTACGTAATTTGTTGGACGGTATTCAGACAAATTTGAGGGCTTTGAAAAATCTTAAAGAACCAGTGGGTTACTGGGATACCCTGTTGCTCTATGTTTTTAGTAATAAATTAGATATTACATCAAATCAAGAATGGGAAACGTTTTGTGTAAACCAAACTCAATAAGCTGTAATGACTTTTTTAAATTTTTAATGGAAAGGTGCCAGGTGTTAGAAAACTTAGAAGTGCACAAAAGAAACCAGAATCATTCCAGCAAAACAGTAATTCTGTAAATAAGCATCATCATAATAATATTAAAGGTAGAAGTTTTTTTGCGTATGATAATAATAATAGGGAACTTGCCAATTTTTATTTTATTTTACTCAAATGTGTGTTTATATATGAAAACACATTATACCAAATATCAGTCCTTAAATCGCAATACTTATTTCACAATAAATAATTAAAGTTGGAATCGCCACCGGGTATATTCAAACGAAGCAAAATGCGCGGCAACGGCTGTGACGTCACACCACACCTCGCGCATCGGTAAGCGCAGAAAGCACCCGGCCGGCACGAGTTTAACAGCCATTTGAAGCATTTCTCAGTTTTTAAGTGTTTAATGTTCATTTTTTGTATTTATTATGGAAAAAACTCCGTATAAATCGTTGATTCCTCAATCAACGGTATAAATACTGTATCGTTCCTTTGTGTAAGAGTACAACTGTGAAACTGTGCATGCAGAAGAGGTGTAGGGGATTTTTCTACGAAGAGCAAAGACGTTCAGGTTTGTGAAGAACATTTCAATGTAAGTACAAATACCTAATATAAATAATTAGGGTTCGGTAAACTTGTTACTTTACCAGTAAACCCTGCATCTTCTATTACCACATACGTACTTAAATATAAAAAAATATCTACTAATTTAATTTAGATATCGAGGTACCACCTATTTAGTTAGGGACCCATAATTTTATACCTAATGAATATTTGATTATGTATGTTATTTTTTTGTATCAGATTGCCGAAGATATGGATAATTATGTAAAGTTTAAACTGATGGGTGGTAAAAAAATAATGAAATCTCATGTAGTGCCTCACATTTTTGATTGCCAACCAGACAGAAAAAAACATTTTCAGTTCCTGCAAGAGCAGCAACTGTTAAAAGGATAAAGAGAAGACTTGTTAATGAAGCAGTAGCTTCCTGTTCTACCACAACATTACCAGGAATACTACAAACTAGTGTCAGTCCTCAAGGCGACCCCCAACCAATAACTGACATGGCCATGGACCTGGAAAGTGTTGATGATACTTTGCCACAAACAAGTGTTCCGTTTAAAAAGGATGTTGCCATACAAGCCCACCGGCGGCCTGTAAAGTTAAGAAGCAAAGCAGTACAATGCAAATTAAGTTAAAGCTTGAGAAAAATCCTCCGAATTTTTAATGTATGATGTAGTCATAAACATATCAACTCTGGGTAAATTGTCTGACTGTCCTTTTATAAAACCTGCATCAACCATTTTCAGTCTTTAAACAAAACTACAAACACCAAATCAAGCAAAATTAAACAAAACTTTCTCCGAGAACAACTAAACACCACGTTCATTTACGGGTTTGAATTGACGGTTCACGATCGCCTGACTCAAAAAGTGCGGTCTGACGTCACAACCAATGGCAGCGCGTTTTAAGAGCAGTTCAAATTATTCAAATTTCAACCCTTTATTTCTCAGGTAATTTAATCGTTATAGGAATTTTTCTTTTTCTACGAAGTTCCTTATGATAATATCTTACGATTTTAATTGTTTTTAAATCATTTTATTTTTTTGGCAAGTTCCCTATTCCCAAGGCAGCTCCTCCGGTAATGATAACTTATGTAAGTTTTGTAAAATAAGTAAACATCCTTTATTTCGCTGTGAACGATTTTTAAGTTTAACGGAGACTGAAAGAATAAGCGAAGTAAAAAAAATGCATTTATGTCTCAATTGTTTTAAAAGTAATCATCTTAGTACAAAGGTTGTCATAAATGTGGTAAACCACATAACACGGTGTTGCATATTGATTATTCTGATAAAGTAAATCAAAATGATGTAAAAAGTAATAGCCCACCAGAAAGTAAAGATAACACTTCAATCGCTACTCATAGTAATATTAGTAATGTGAATAGTTCTTGTGTTGAAAGTCAAGTGTTGTTGTCAACTGCAATGGTCTTATTGTTTGATAACGAGGGTCATGAAGCAAGAGCTTTATTAGATTCAGGGTCGCAAACAAATTTCATAACAAGTGAGTGTCAAAATTAAAAATAAGTAGTGCAAGTGATGTGCATTTAACAATCACAGGTATAAATAATTCTGAGACGAAATCAATGAAGTCCGTTTCAGTACCACTTCAATCTAAAATTAATCAGTTTTCATCGAATCTCCAATTTTTCGTTTTAGAAAAGATCACGAACGCCTTACCAACAGTTCCTCTTGATAGGAAACAGATGATCATTCCTACAAATATACAATTAGCTGATCCAAGTTTTCATGTGCCGTCGAAAATTGATATATTGCTTGGGGCTAATATATGATATGAATTGTTACTCAGCAGACAAATTAGAACCAACGAAAATATGCCGATTTTACAAAAAAATTGGTCTAGGATGGGTGATATCGGGAACAGTAGCTTCTAAGTAAAATAATATGGACAATAAGGAGTAATCGGCACACGAAGAAATAGTTTGTAATTTTTCACAGGGTATTGATCAGCAGCTTGAGGCATTTTGGAAAATGGAAGAAGTAGAAGCAAAAAAGTTACTGAAACATGAAGAAAGAGAATGCGAGGAGCTTTTCGTCAATACTGCAAAACATCATGACGATGGCAGATTCACCTATGGTAAAGTTACCTATAAAGGAGGGAATTGAGAATATCGGACAATCAAAAGAAATTGCAATATCAAGGTTTCATAAATTGGAAACGAAACTTAGGGCAAATGAGAGAATAAAATACGAATACGAAAAATTTATGTCCGAGTATGAAAAAGTAGGACATATGACTGAAATTCCTAGAAATGAAATTTCAAATAGTGAGCTAGAATATTACTTACCCCACCAAGCTGTAATAAGGGAAGATAGTACGACTACCAAATTGAGGGTAGTATTTGACGGTAGTGCAAAAACGAACCGTGGAATAAGCCTAAATGAGAAATTAAAAACCGGACCAATAATACAGGATGAATTGTTTTCAATTATATTGCGTTTTAGGCAGCATCGCTAAGTTTTGGGAGCTGATGTGGAGAAAATGTATAGGCAAATATGGGTAGAACCAGAACAAATAGACCTGCAAAGGATTGTATGGAATTAACTGGAAATTCATTCCACCGCGGTCTCCGCATTTCGGAGGTTTGTGGGAGGCTAATGTAAAAAAGGCGAAATAACATTTATTAAGAGTTGTTTGAAATGCTTCACTAACATTCGAAGAATTATCAACGGTATTTACGCAAATTGAAGATTGCATAAATTCGCGGCCGCTCAGTCCCTTGTCTAATCCCCCCAAATCATTTAGTGCCATTAACACTGGGTCATTTTTTAGTTGGCGATTCTTTAGTGGCATTGCCAAAATCAGACGTTAAGGACGTTAACTGCAGTAGACTTAACCGTTACCAATATTTGAAGCAAATTGTTCAGCATTTTTGGGACCGATGGTACAAAGAGTGTCTGTCTGAGCTGAGTAAACGAATTAAGTGGCACCATAAAGGTCGTAATGTGAAAATAGGTGACTTAGTAGTGTTAAAGGACGATAATTTACCGTCGTTAAAGTGGTCTTTAGGGCGTATTGAACAGTTTTATCCTGGAACTGATGGTGTAATTCGCGTAGTGTTAATTAAAACCGAGAAGGGTAAATTTAAACGCGCTGTAGCAAAAATATGTGTGCTACCTATAGAATAGTTATGTTAGTTTATTTGTTTTTTTTCTTATTATGTATCGTTTATTGTATTGTTGTGTATTAGGATTCAATAACCTAGCTAATAAGGAAATTTGTTATTCAATTCTATTTTTGTTTTTTGGTTTTTGAAAATAGCAAATGTCTATTGATGATGATTGTTAACAATATTCAGTTCACTTCAATGTTTAGTATAAGGAGATAATTAATTAACAAGTTTTGATAGGTCTTGAAAGTGAGTCCTTTCAAGGAGGGCGGTATGTTACGACTCTGTTATATTACATAATAATATGTTATGTCTCTGTTGTATTTCCAAATTCCAATATATTATATTTATTATACAAGAACCATTAGTGAATATTTGTGTCAACACACTTGAACCGAGTTCTGTTTTATATCTTCTCTTGTGAGAGATATACAAATTCTTAGTCAAAGTTAAAAACATGATGATATGGGAAGTTAAGTGGAAACAAAGATGCCTGGCTTTTGAAAATAGGGCAATGTGGTAATGTCTATGTATAATTGTATAACCGTGGGATTGGACGGAATAAAGGTCACTATTTTGTAATGCTTAAGTTTTGTACATATATACATATTAGTAAATAAAGTAATTGAGTAAATATGGCTGAGGCTTTATTTAGCCAAACAAGTGAAATAACAAATACGAAGAATAGACAACGTACAGCATAACGTAATATTAGTGTTACGTTAGAACAAACAGAAAGGACCATTTTCATATTCTGTTGAAAATCTTCGGAACTAGTTGGCATATTTTAAATTTTCTTCAATGATCTAATTTTCCATTCATATACTCAACTTTTTCTCCATTTAATATATATTGTTTCTATTGCGGTTTACGAGATATCTGTATACGTCAATTAAATCCGGACCACCCTGTTCTTAGCTTAGAGACGATAAAAGTAATAAAATAAGTTAAAGTGTGAAAGAAGAATAATATATACCGTGATAAAAGTATTGAACAGATGACACATGCTCAAAAAGATGGTATGGTTCATTCAATATCCTTTTTGTGTGCGTCATCGTTTGTTACGTATAACCGGGTTTTCAGTATGTCGTTTATTTTATTTGCTATTTTGGCATATATCTAACTTTAAATTTAAAAAATAAAATCATCAGGATCGCATTCAGCAAAATTCGAAGAGGCAATGAAATTAATAATTACCAGCTTCTTTTTCTAACTGAGAACATGAGAATTATTTCAAAATGTTTCCGGGTATCTAGGCATACTTTTGTATTATTCAAATAAATATAACAATAAGATTAATGTTCACTTTTCATAAATAATAATTGACCGTAAAAAACAAAGTACAGACCTGACAAGAACTGTCACAGTAGAAAAAGATGTAATACATATTGCCAATACAAAGGTATGTCTGCATCCTATTTTCAAGAAAGAGGCTGGAAGTCACAAAGATCTGGATAAAAAATAGAAAATATATACTGATATGTTGTTTTTGCCAACTTTTCGCTATTTTGGTGTTCTTTAATATTCTATTGTTAATATTGTATGCTTCCATTTAATATTGTCCAAAGAGATCTAGATAAAAATAATAATAGCTTCCGCTGATGTGACAGTTACTTGAAGAAGTGCATTACGTATAAATATAACACTTACTTTGGTGGAAAATATCTCTTTTAAAAAAGACAAAAACTGCAAAAATCGGTAAAGTGGAACCGGGGCTATTGCCGTTTCTTCAGTTCTAACTCTCCATCACCTCGGATTTGAATCAGATGTACGCCGAAATCTTTCAACTTTTTTTGGGATAAGGTAGATTCTATTTTTCAAATTCAATTATGCCCTCTAGTGATAGATCTACAAGCCTGTGAATAATTTCTTGGTTTTTCTCCGTTACTTTTGTTATAAATTTATTTTCAAATGCTGTACTAAAATTAGAAACCTATGGCAGACGGCCATTCATATTTGCCCACCTAGTACAATTGTAACAGTTTGCACAATAAGTAATACAGTACATACATACTATTAATATAAGTAATATGAAAATTACTGTCATGATATTGTCTATTAAACTAAAAAATTTAGAGTTATCGAAATCTCAGCGTATATACCTATCCTCAATCCCCATTATGTATCCAACAACCCTCCATACGTGAATGAACGCTCTGAATTCTTCTTCAGTTGCATAATGAATACCAATCAGATCAGCCCTAGTTATTTGAAATCCCATAAATCCAAATTGAGTCAGTGCCAGGTCCGTTTGTGTTATTTTGTTGAAGCCACATTTGCCACTGTTCAGGCTAGCTGAACGGTGTTTCATGTTAATGTTACTAAAGGATTTCCACAACCTGAAAAAGCGAATAAAACACATTCAAGAATCGTATATTTTAAGCTGTATTCCAACCTCAAAACAATGAACTTATTGTACCCCAAATTCAGAACATCTAGGATTAACAGCTTACGAGATAATTGGCTGTTTCCAGACATTTGGGCCAGTTTGTATAATTAAGATAGATGTATGAGGGACAACTGCACCGGTTTTACTTACTGCTTGTACACATGAGGGCGTTAGACGCCGCGTTGAGCGCACGTTTGTCAAACGAGCGTTAGCCAAACACATAGAAACAAATGGGATCGTACACATGCAAACGCGCGCTGTGAATCAACGTCGCCAAAACGCGACGCTTGTAGTTTTCACTTCGACCGCTACGTTTGCAGCGCGCTTCGAGTTACTATACTGGGCATTAGAACGTACACATGTGCTCGGTCGAGCGCTCGCTTTTGCTCGGTTTTGACGTGAATTGTGTGATCTGTGATGCGGAAGCGTTTGACACAGAATTGTTCATTGATGAAATCACATGGAGTCAGGAGTGTCCAGATTATAAAAATAGAGTTATGAAAAAGTCTGCTTGGCAGGAGATTGTGGATGTGTTTGCAGAAGAAAACATGACAAAGTAAGAGAAGAAACTTTTAGGTAAATATAGTGTCACAAATGAACCCATGGTTAACCGGTAATCTATTAGGGGATGAACCCACCATCGTTTATGTCTTCTTTACCGAGCCTTGTATCTACGGTACAATAACCAAAAACAGGTAAACTCCTCTAACTCCATGTGTTCGCACTGAGTACGCTGGTCCAACTGCCGGATGCCGTGCCTTTGTCCTGTCAGCCAACGTGCACTCGACTTAGCGTCCAACGCCCTCATGTGTACGGTTTCACAATTTCTCAACGCGGCGTCTAACGCCCTCATGTGTACAAGGCCTTAAGCATTTTAGTACGACTTATGAAATACCTCGTCGCAAGTCGTTCTTAATCTTAGTCGAAGTGTAGGTTCTACTTAATCCCACTTATGTCAAAGTGAGGCTATATCTCGGAACAAACTATCAAAATATAGAGTTGGTTTATAAAATATATGATGCAAATAAAAATAATTTTATATAACCTTTACGGAATTTGGTATTCCCAGGAAAATAATTCCTAGACAAGATTTTTACAACAGCCTATGCGATTATAAATTTTTTGAACAGTTCCATTACGAAAAGAAGCAGTCAGATTTTTATTGACACTATTAGAAGATCGATAGGAGTTGTTTCTGGCTATAGCTGCGGGCGAATTTGCATTGGATTCTCTTGTTATTTTATCTTTCATTGTTATTGAAATTAGGGCTTCGGCAAGCACTTACCGCCTTTCTATTTTCATTCATTTTGACTGGTAGCTGCAGCTCTTCATTTCTTCATTATATTTTTCATATTTCGTATGGGCATTGTCAGTAGTAATACTATAAGTACTTCAAAGAGATACTAAAGATCTGTTGCACAACATTAAAATGCGCAGATATAACAGTGAACAGTTTGAGTTGATATGGCTGCCACAGTTATAGCTGGAATGTTTGAAGGAGAAATCCGGGAAAAATACGTTATAACAGCATATTGACTCCAGCCGTGAAAGCTCAACTTTTCACATTACCAAATTTGTTTCATTAAATACTAACCTTGATCCAGGCTTGAACTCTTCTTTATACCAAATGACCATATGAAAAATAGTAGAAATATATCGTACATATGCTGAATAGTCTGTACCTGATTTTCGAGTGAATATAAGTATTTTTAAGATTGAAGGCACTGCTAAAACTGCTAGAAGTCCGTTAAGTTTAGCAAAAAACATTGAAAATATGTTTTTGTGGAAAAATTGTTGTCCCCTAAAAAACATGTCATTTTAGTTTCATACAGTGTGGAAACCACTTATGGAATAAAATTTTTTGTCATTATTTTAAAAAATAATAAAAATTGCTGAGACACATCAACTTTTGAATTGAGTTGTGCGTTATGTGGACATAAATTTCATTTTTACTTTAGTATGCCATAGTGGGTGTTTTTTTTAATGAAACACCCTGTAAATTTGCATATTTTTGGAATCATCCGTATGGACCGATTCCAACAAACTAAATAATGTATGGTCAATTATGAATTATACAGGGTGAAATTTTAAAATTAATAATCTATTACACTTGAAATATTGGTACTTTTTTAAATTAGCTGAATATGAATTTATCAAAAATCCAAACTAACTAATTATTAGACGTATTTGTATATTAAACAAAACCTGCTACGCCCATGAATTTTATCATAAATACCTAAAAATTGCCTAAAAACGCCAATAATTAGACAAAATCGGTAAATAATGCTTATACTGAAAAAGTAAAATCTTTGTAAAACACTCTTCCCTTGTGGACATTGAAATATTTAACTAAGACTCACCGAATTGAGATTTTAATTATGATCGGGTACGGGGATAACTGCAGAAGTCAAGTTGAAGTGGCAAACCTATTAAATCACAGGTATCTCGAATTGCCTAATATTTCACAAAGTACTGTGTCTAAAATTTATGCACAATTCAGTGAACTTGGACATGTAAAACCATTGAAAAGAAAACCACACTTCGTTGAAGATGATGTAAAAATGGATATTTTGTTAAGTGTCGAAGAGATTCCAACTTCTAGTACATGTCAAAAAACCCGTGAAAATGATGGTAGTTATACAATAAATAAACTATTGTGCAGGAGTTAACAGAAGACGATCCAGATCGTAGAGTGGATTTCTGCGAAAGATTGATGAATAAGCTGAACAGAAATGAGATAGCTCTTGGTATCATTATTTTTTCTGACGAATCAACATTCACATTGAATGTAGAGGTGAACCGACAGAACTGTAGATATTGGTCAGCAGACAATCCTGATTTAATGCGTGAGACACATATGAGACACATACTCAGTACCCTCAAAAGGTGAACGTTTGGACCGGCGACCATATTATTTATAGATGGAAATTTGACAGCTGAAAAATATTTTAAAAAGGCTTAGAAATGAAGTTGTTCCTGCGTTGGCGAACTTATATATCCCAACGCAATAGATCCTAGCTTACCGAATGAAAAAGTTTGGATCCAGCAATACGGGGCAACACCCTATTATGCTTTAATGGTAAGAACTTATTTAGATGAAATCTTCTCCAATAAATGAATTGGACGAAGAGGTACTATCAAGTAGCCAGCTAGATCGCCAGACCTTACGCCGTTAGATTTTTTTCTGTGGGGTTATCTCAAGAACACATGCAACACAACCAACTAGTATTGTAGACCTCAAAAACAGGATAACTACAGAAATACGGAATATTTCACCTTAAACTTTGAACAATGTTAAGGATGAGTTCTATAGGAGACTGTGCTATTGCTAATAGCTGCTGCCAGGTGGAGAACATTGTGAGCATTTATTTAAATGTATTAAAATCAAATACATCAGGTTTTTTATGTATGTATTTGATAACTGTAAAAGGAAAAATCTCACCCTGTATAATTCATAATTAACCATACATTATTTGGTTTGTTGGAATCGGTTTATTAAGAGGATTTCAAAAATATGCAAATATACAGGGTGTTTCATTAAAAAAATAGCACGGACTATGGCATACTTGCGTGAATCACCCTGTGTTGATTATGGAATGAGATAACTTCGATGTTTGATGGACTGTATAATTGTTATGAGAATGAATGAAAATACTATTTCCTTTTATCTGACATTCAATTAATTATGTCTCTATTTTATTATTATTTTGACAATTATTTATTACTACGGTAACTTAACATAGACTGCCCGCCTTGAAAGTATCGCTTTCAATTATAAAGTATAACAACAAAAGTCCTATGAACAATATTATAAATAAAATAAACTTATCAGTGTCAGTCAATAGGTAGAAAACAGATCTTTGTCAACGCCCTTTTCAAGGTATTCCCATTGGCTACGCGCACTGATACCACACGCGTCACACCGTCACGTCCAGGATGTATGTGATCTTCAAAAATGACCACGAGTCTGCCTACTGCTGGCTGTTGAGTCCATTTAGTACGTAGCTGCAGTTCGCTTAAGTACTCTCGTGACCACCTTGTCCAGAAATGTTGAGTTAATTTGGTTAACCTCTGGTAATGACTTAGCCTGTTGTCCGGCATGGCCATGACGTCTACTTCCGGTAATGCCAACAGTGAGTCTCCCACTAGGAAATGACCAGATGTCAGAGGGATTAAATCGTTCGGATCCTGGGATATTGGTGATAGAGGTATAGAATTCAAGCAAGCTTCAATCTGTACCAGTACCGTGTACATTTGTTCAAATCTGAGTGAGGAATTTCCTAAGATTCTTCGAAGGTGAAATTTCGCAGATTTTACTGCTGCCTCCCATATACCTCCCTGATGGGGTGAATTTGCTGGTATAAATTTAAATTGAATATGTTCAATACTTAGAAAATTTTGAATTGTATTTTTATACGCTTGATTGTTAAGAAGTTCGTGAAGCTCAAGAAAATAATTGTTAGCACCAATGAAGTTGGAGCCATTATCTGAATATATCTCACAGGGTTTTCCTCTACGTGAAATAAATCTTTTAAGTACATTTAAAAAGGCTTCGGTAGAAAGATCCTTTGCCAAATCTATGTGCACAGCGCGCGTTGACAAGCATACAAAAATACAGATGTATGCCTTCATTAATACTGGTTTGCGAATAGGTCCGTGCTTGATCAAAACTGGACCAGCATAATCAACGCCGCATTTAAAGAAAGGACGCGTTGGGATTGTTCTTGCTCTCGGTAAATCCCCCATTATAAACTTAGATGGTTTTGGTTTAACTTTAAAGCAAGTGACACAATTGCGCAACGTACGTTTTATTGCTCTTTTTCCCTCTACTGGCCAAAAACGTAGCCGTAAAATGGAAAGTAAATTTTGAATACCCACGTGTAGATTTTTATGATGCTCGTGTTTAATGATAAGATCTGTGAGTTTATGAGATTTTGGCAAGATGATTGGAAATTTGTTTTCGAACATCAGATCTGAATTTCTGAGTCGTCCTCCCACTCTAAGGATCCCTGAGTTATCAATGAAGGGATTTAATTTTAAAATTTTGCTGCTAGAACTAATCGCTTTGTTGTCCTTTAGACAATGTATTTCTTCACTGAATGTTTCTGCTTGTGCTATCTTTATTAAAATGTTTAATGACTTGTCTAGTTCAGGGATTGTTAAATAATTGGGAAAACGCTTTCTTCGTAGAGAAAGGTCTATAAATCTCAAACAATACGCTACCGTGCGTTGCAATCGGTTCAAAGTTGAAAACCTTTGAAAAATATCTGAGTTCACAGGCTTTACTGCTAGTAACGATAATTCTGACTTTTTTATTTCAGGTAGTCTAGCCTTTCCTCAAAGAATGATCTATCTATATAATTTACTGCTTGATCAGTAAGAAAATCTGGGCCGATCCACCAAATATGTGAATTTGAAAGGTTTGTTGCACTTATGCCGCGAGAAATTACATCAGTTGCGTTTTTTGCCGATGGAACATATTTCCAATCGTTAACGTTTGTTGACTCTAAAATTCTTGCGACACGATTTCCCACAAATGTTTTTAATCGACTAGGGTGAACCTTTAGCCATGACAAGACAATACTTGAATCACAAAAGTATGTAACCTTTGAAATTGTTAAATTTAAATGTTCTCTTATGTTAGAAACAAGACGTGCTAATAACACTGCTGCCAAGAGTTCTAAGCGCGGTAATGTGTGTTTTTTCTGTGGTGCGACTTTGAACTTCGCGCATAATAAATAGGAAATAGCTGTACCTTCTCTTGGTTTTGATATCAAATAACAGCAAGCCCCGTATGCTTGTTCAGAACTGTCACTAAAACCTGCTAATTCTATCGTTTCAGGGTCTTTACATAAAACTTGCCTGTTTATTTTGATAGTATTTATGGAACTTAAATCTAATAAATACTCACGCCAAACAGTTTGCAAATGTTCGGGTAGCGGTTCGTCCCAAGCTAGTTGTTGCTGCCATAAGCGTTGCATAAATATTTTTCCCCGCACTACTACTGGACCTACGAGTCCCAAGGGATCAAATACCCTTCCTAATGTAGCTAAAACTGTTCTCTTTGTTAATATTGTGGTGGTCAATACATATGAGTTTATATCTATTGAAAAACTTAGCGTATCTGTTTTTGCATCCCATGCCAACCCTAGTGTTTTTAAATGTTTGTCATGTAATTCTATATGGTTTTTGATGTTAATCTGATCAGTCGAAATAAAGTTCAAAATCTCATTGTTATTAGAACACCATTTTCGTAAATTCAGACCTGCGCTGCCCAGAATGATATTTAATTCTTGATAAATTTTTATTGCTTCATTAATTGAGTTTACACTAAGTAAAAGGTTATCCATATAAAAATGTTTACGAATTATTTCACAAGTTTTGGGAAATTTATTGTTAAATTCATATGACAATTGCTGCAAAACCTTTGTGGCAAGATAAGATGCACTGGCAGTGCCATAAGTGACCGTGTTTAATTGGTAAATGTGTATGTCATTTTGTAAATCTGAGCGCCATATGATTAACTGAAATTTTCGTTGTTCTGGGTGTATTAAAATTTGTCTAAACATTTTTTCTATGTCGGCACTAATAACATATGAAAAAAGCCGTAGATTTAATACTATGTAAAATAATTCTTCTTGAATTGACTAAAATCTTGACTAAAAGTGTTTCGTTCAATGACACGCCATTGTCAGCCTTGGCCGATGCGTCAAAGACCACTCTACATCTTGTAGTGGTGCTATTTTGCTTGAATACTGGGTGATGCGGTAAAATGAAATAAGGTTGCAACATAGATTTTGTAAACTGATCCAAATTGCCTAATTTTGTCATATGACCTAAACTTTCATACTCATTCATAAAATTACGATAATCCCTTTTCAATTCTGGACTTCTGTCTAGTCTTTTTTCTAAATAATGAAACCGTTTTAATGAATGAGCGAGAATGTCACCGAAATTGTTTGGGTTTTTTGAAAATGGTAGGCTTACAACAAATCGCCCTGTGTTGTTACGAGTGGTTGTTAATTGAAAATATTCCTCACATTTTTGTGAATCTGGACTTAGGATAACCTCTTGCGGTATTTCCTCCGTTTCCCAGAATTTGGTTAATGTTTCATCTAAACTGATATCAGATATATTTCTAGCTAAATTACAAAAAAATGCATTTGAAAAGTTGTTTATACTGACTGAACCTGTTATCAGCCAACCAAAAACGGTCTCTTGTAGCAGAATATTTTCGTTCAATTTTATCTTCTTTGTTCCAATGAGTTGGTAGAAAATATCTGCAGATATAAGTAAATATATTTGCCTAGCTTTGTAGAATTGTTGATCTGCTAGATTGTTAAATTTAAAATTTTGCGGAAACTGAACTTGTTTACAATCGAATGTGTTAGGTGGAATATTATTTGTTATGTTATCTACTATTAGACATGACAATTTCGTTTCAAACAAACCTAAACGTGATTTAATTTTTGTTTCTGTTTTTTCACAAATTTTTAAAACATTTTGTGTGACTCCTGTGATCGTTGCATTTATCTTTTGTTTTTGTAATTTCAACGTATTGCATAATTCTGCACTTATTAAATTTGTTTGACTCCCTGAATCTAAGAGTGCTCTGCAATTATGAGACACACCCTCATTGTCATATATTAATATTTCAGCAGTTGAAAGTAGAACTAATTTGTTTGTATCTGCCGCTTGCACATTAGCTTGAGATACCATGACTGTGGTGTTCTGTCCACTACCCGAATTCGTACCTGAGAATTGGAGTTGTGACTCGTCTGTGATCAAGTTATACTGATCAACTATCGCGGTCGCTTCTGAATACACGGGCATGGATGTACTATTATGATTCTGAAAGGTTGTTGTATTTGATGTTTGTGCGTTTGTGATATTTTTGTTAATATGTTTAGTTGGGTTTAAGCTATGTAGAATTGTATTGTGTTTTGCCTTGCATATTTTACAAGTATTCATTGATTTGCAGTTTACATAGTTATGTCCTTGTTTTAGACAATTAGTACATACTTTGAGTCTTTTGAGATGTGCATATTTTTCTTGAGTATCTAATGTATTGAATTGTTCACATGTATATAATAAATGGTTGTTTTTATTGCAATAATAGCATAAAAAATGTGAAGAAGTCTTTGTTATATTTGTAACCTGATAGTTTTGAAACTGATTAGGTGATTTTACAAATTGTTCTGAGCTTGATTTATGTTTTTGAATATTGTGAATGCTATTTGATTGAGTTTGAGATATTTTCTTGTAAACTGTTTCGAATGAGGTACATTTTTTCAAAAAGAATTTTTTCATGTCTGCGTAAGTGGGTAAATCAGTTGGTTCTAATGTATCCTGCCATTCAAGATTTGTAGCTTGATCTAATTTTGAAGTTATGAGGCACAATAATACAGGTTCCCAAGCGTTAACGGACAAACCTAATTTTTCTAAAGCACTGACATGCAAATAAACTGTATCCATGAACTGTCTTAATGCTATAGGTGATGAACGTGTGATTTTTGGATACTCCATAATGGCCTCTATGTGCGTATTCATTATCATTCTTTTATTTTGAAATCTTTCAATTAAGATGTTCCATGCTATTTCATAGTTTATGTCATTGACATCTAAATTTTGGATTAATTTTGATCCTTCATTTTTGAGGCAAGATTTTAAATGAAACATTTTTTGTATATTTGTCAACGTGTTGTTGTTGTGCACGAGCTGAGAAAATTGATCATAAAAACTAGGCCAAGTCTGATAGTCACCTGAGAAAACTGGAAGAGTTATCGGTGGTAATTTTAAATTTGACATGGTATTAGTAATTTGACTTTGCGATTGATGGGCTTGTTGGCTCTGAGAGTTATGTGAATGTAACATGTCTGATGCTTTCGATATTGCATCGTAAAAGCTATTTTCTTGATCTTCACGGTTCTCGGCTTCTGTTGGTTCTAGAAACTCTAACCTACTTTGTATATTTTCATACTGTTCAAAATAATTTTGAATTCTAGTTAATCTTGTCTGAATTTGTGAAATTTTATGTAAATTCTCTGTTTGTCCCAGAAAAGACTGAAATTTTGTTAACTGTGCTTTTAAAACTCCCCGACTATGTTTTAGTTGTTTTATTTCATCCGCCTTTTCTTCGGCGGTGGGCATGATTTGCCTTTTTAGCTTGTGTTTATGTGACTTGAAAGAAAATAATAGGAAAACCTAACTATTGTAATGTACACTGTACGATACAGACCAACAACCTGCTTTATTTGATTCTATATGCTCTATTGTGATGAATTGGAACAGACTCACCAGCTTTATGTCTCCGGTGTCACCGATGTAGAATTCTTAAAATCTGGTTTATATCCGGCTCGAAAGACCATATTTTTATGTTGATTATGGAATGAGATAACTTCGATGATTGATGGACTGTATAATTGTTATGAGAATGAATGAAAATACTATTTCCTTTTATCTGACATTCAATTAATTATGTCTCTATTTTATTATTATTTTGACAATTATTTATTACTACGGTAACTTAACACCCTGTATATTTAAATTTATGTTCATATAACGCACAACTCAATTCAAAAGTTGACGTGTTTCGGTATTTTTCATAATTTTATAAAATAATGACATAAAGAATTTCATTCCATAAGTGGTTCCCACACTGTATAAAACAATTACCATTATCATTATGATAATGTGACAAAAGAATCGAATAGAAGAAAAAGAATTAAAATGTCGAAAATTCAGATTTTTTATGACTAACCGAGCATTGTCTTTAATTCGAGTACCCTAATCTCACGTAATATCTGTTGTAATACGCGTAATAATTTAGGAAATCTTCACCCTACATACAGGGTCCGTCAAACCTCTGTCGTAGCTTTATAACTCTTATTGTATAAAATTATTTTTGTGACTTGGAAGTAGTAATGAGCAAAGCAAGAACCAAGACTAATCCAAGACAGTCTTGATACCGATATTCGTCTTGCTTGTTTGATCTTGGTATTGCTTGAAAAGTTCGTTACTTATTACTTATTTCGCTTTTGGACAATTTTCGAATCTTTTGATAATTATGTATAAATTATTAATAATCAACAACATATATAGAAGTTAAGGAGAATATTCTCCGTGCTTCAGAGGGTTGGATGAGGGAGGCTGGAGGTTCTTCACCACTTGTCTTTCATACAAGTCCATAGAGGGGTCGCCCTACCAGGCACAGGGCGTCATAATGGCTGATAAGGTGTCATCAGGGGGAGTGGGTGGTCAAGGAGCTCCTCAAGCCTCATGACCGACCAGCCTTCGGGATAAACAATAAATAAAGATCCAAGATTGAGACACCAATAATTGCTCTCGGATCATAAGAAATAGAATAGTAAATTTGGATAAAAAAGCAGCACCCTAGGGTGGAGGGGCAAAGAGACTGGGATGGGTGGAAAGAGGCTAGAGATAGGGATGGTCAAAAAGGGGCAGGGAATAAAGATGAAGATGGAAAATCCAATTATAGGGTATAAAACTGGCATGGATGCCCAAGGAAGACAGTGAAATGAGAGAAAGGTGTTCGATCCGATGAGTAAACTGGGGAACTGAGGAGTGGAGAAGGCTTTGGAATCAGCACCTCGCTCATTGGAATGCTTTGCAGGGTCATAGACAATCCAAACTTCTACTGAAGGGAATGGATGGACACGATAGGGTAGTTACTGAACTACCAAGGAGTAGGCTAAGGAAGATAGCAGGACTCCTAATAGGGCACTGATGTATGAGAAAACACCTCTACAACCTAGAGGTAGAGGAAAGTTCTCTATGTAGAGGTTGCGGCATGACTGACGAAACGTCAGCGGTCAGTCCATGTTCTCTTAGAGTATCCACACTGGGCTGTACTACGCAGGCGAATCTTCGGAGTCCCTGTTTTGGCCCCTGGAGACACAAGCAGGCATCCACTGAAAAAGGTTGTGGCCTTTACTGAAGGGCTTCATGGATGTCTAGGTAGCAGGAATGGCACAATGGGCTCAGTGCCGGAACCTTGGCTTGAGTTTGTATAGAACAAGGCTCGCCTGTACATTTAGTCAGGAGTATATAAAAAGAATTGAGAAGGGGTTACGGGAGGTGGAAGGAAAGTGAGTGGCTAGACTAGAGTATCAAGGTACAAGGATGTGATTATGAGAGTGAGAAACGGGATAAAGATGGCGGTGGTAAAGGCAAATGTGAAAAAGTGGGAAAATTACTAGAAAAAAAGGCAATTAGATTGGTGGAGAAATTATTAGGATATAATTTCTCCAGGGGATTCAGTTCCCACCTCTAACGTCTAATATGCACCACGCCGCACTTTACCCCCATATTTTACGACCCTTCCCAATCTTCCAAATCAGTAGAAATCGATGCTCCGTAGTACCGGGAAGTATTGCACCCCACAAACGTCCAAACCATTCTATCATTGCCTCCGGTCTTTTTGCATTAATGTTAATACATGTAACTCCTGTAAGTAATAAGGAAGCTGAGTTTACTTGTGTATTTTATAGTACTATTATTGTAAAACTCTGCAGGGAGTAAAGTGATTTAACCGCCAAAATTATTTGTGAGAAAAGTGAACACTAGATGTTGCCAAGCTGTTCAGCTTGTCAGAGAGCTTAATTCTTGTATTTATTTGTAACCGGGAAACTGTGTATCCGTCCATTTTCTAATTTAATAAATATCCAATTATTAATCTCGTTAACATCAGTTTGTGTACCTTATTTCCCCCTCGGGTACCTGAGTGGTCCTTCACCCACTACTATCGAAACGTAATGGAAAAATAATAAGGGACGCTTTAACACCTACGCAACACCAACGTTATATATATATGGTTCATACAACAGCCTTTTTGGTGTGCGTCATCGTTTGTTAATGTCTTTCTAACACATTACGTGGAAAGAAATGGAAAAAAAGTCAGGTCTTTGATTAATCCTAATCAAAATATCGCAATAATGAACCGTTCCAATGTATTACAAACGTCAATCCTAATCACTGACTTACCAAAATTTTATTGGTTGATGTTCAGATTAAGCGCAAGCGCGACCTATCAATCGGGAGAAATTTCTTTATTTGAAATAGGATGCAGATATACCTTTCGTATTGTCAATGTGTCTGACATCTTTTTCTACTGTCCCACTGACAGTTCTTGTCAGGTCTGTACTTTGTTGTTTACGGTCAATTATTAAAGTGAATATGAATATTATTGTTATATTTATTCGAATAATACAAAAATATGCCTAGATACACGGAAAAACATCAGCATTTTGAAAGTTCTCAAGTATTTTCAGTTACAAAAAGAAGCTGATAACTATTAATTTCATAGCCTTGTCGAATTTTACTGAATGCGATCCTGATGATTTTATTTATCAAATTTAGGGTTAGCTATATGTCAAAATAGCAAATAAAATGAACGACATACCCAAAACCCGAATATACGTCACAAACGATGACGCACACCAAAAAGGCTGTTGTATGAACCATACATCCACTTTTGATTCCACCTTATCAATCCAATTGGGCTGGAATAGTAAGTTATCATAGAGAGTTGACTGTAGTGGAGTGCAGGGTCACAGGGTATAAGAGGTGTAAGGCGCAGATATTCGATAAAATGAAATGCTGGCTATGTGAGAGCGAAAAGCACTTGGTCAGAGACCGTCGGGGAAGGGGACACACACGGGGAAGGGGACACATACCAGGGGTGACAGAATGTAGTAGGGTAAGGGAGGGAGTAGATGAAGACGATGGAAACGTTTAAGGAAAAATGGAAGGGACCGTCTGGATCCCTCCTAGAAAATAAGTAAATAAGTTAAATAATTGGAAGGGGAGAGCAGAGCGCAGGAAGAAAGAACGTAGGGGATGGATGAAGGGTGGTATAGTTAAATTTGGGGAAATGCAAGATAGCGCATAATAAACTATATGAAATACTTTATGGGATAAAGTAAGGATTGATAATGGACGATAAAAGAGATACAGGAATAATAGTGTTGGGAGATGGAAAGGAAACGAATGGGGGTAGTGCTCAAATGTTATACTGGAAGAATAGGAGAGAAGTATGACAGGATTGAAGGACAATCTTGATGTCGAAAGGAAAAAGAAGAATCATATGAGAATGGTGAGAAGGGACTTTAATGCTAAGAATACTGTATTGGGGGGGGGGGGAAACGTACAGAAGATGAGAATAACAGGCCCATCAGCCTACTGTGTGGAATGGGTAAATTGATGTGGGGATAATCGAGATTTTAGATTCTAGGGAAAATCAGCATGTGATTGCGAAAAAAAAATCATCTGTCAGCAAACGTGCGGTGTTAAGCGCATTGCTCGGAAGTGTGTGTTTAACGAGGTAAGAAGTATATGTGAAAAAAAAATGTAAGATTACCATGTATGCGGACAATGTGTGTCTGGAATGTACGGCCAAGGGAAAGGCGGGGATAGCAAAAAAAGGCAGAGAAAATATGTGGGTAGATTGTGAAGAAGCGGTGGGAGCTGGAAGTGGCTGAAGATAAGACGGTGAAAACACAAATAAAGTGACGGAACAAGGCAAGGAAAGTAGGAGTGATATGGCAATGAGAAGGAGAATTCGGATGTGAAATACCTAGGGGTGTGTTTGGATAGCCAATTATATTTTAAAATACCTATGTTGAAGGCTTCACAAAAGGCAGCTGGGCTAGGGAGATTGATGTGTAATGAAAGGGCCAGGAGTGTGGAAATAGAGTAATTGGCAGGATGGTAGAGCAGAGTATGGCAGGAATGCGGTAAGTGTGAACTGAAAGATCGGGGGTAAATCCGAGGTCTAGTCCACTCATGAAGGTGGTTTAGGAGTACAGGATGGTAGGTGGATTGGCAGCAGTAGTGCTGTCACTGGAGTCGTGCGACCAGAAGGGAGGTACAGGAATGAAAGGAGGAGGATATAGAGAGAAGATTGGAAAAAAGGAGACAGGTGTGCGAAAGGTGTGGAGGATGACGTGTAACATGGGTTTAGATGCTGGAAGAATGAGGAAGTTCTAAAGAAGCTGAGGGAGGCGGTGTATTAGGAAAACATAATGGTGATAATGTTGAGGGACTATGAGGAATGTATGGAGGTAATTTATGACGTGGTGGGAAGCATAATTAGCGAAAGAAGACTCGATATGACATGTAAAGGATAGAAGTGATCGAGGGGAGAAGATAACGGAGAATGTGTGAGGGAACGCCGCCTGTTTTGCAGAATGCTGGGGTAGTGATTCCGAATTGGGAGTAACGGCGAGTTTAAGAAGGGTTTGGTTGGCTAGGCTTATTTAGTTAGCTGATGTCAAATTCTGTTGATGGTAGTAGCAGCTTGAAATTAACTAGACATCTAATAACAAGCAATTAAATCATTGGATATTTGAACGATTCAACCAACCATTTGGTTCGGCATATTTGCACCGCCTTTTTAGTACACGGTAGATATCATACGTCCAGAGGGAATGAGAGCATAATTATGGACTGGAGACAATGCTGCAACCACATCAATACATTAAACTAAGTAAAGGAAATGCTAAAAATGCGGTAACATTTTATGTTGAATAAAATAAGGACTGATAATGTCCTTATAATATTGTAACAGGAATTTTGAAAAAATACCGGTAGCTGAACATTGCACTTTCAGCTTCACTAAAGTTTTAGAAGAAAAAATAAATACTCAATTTCGCTCAGCATAAGGGGTGGTATCTGGAAGGGGGAATGGCTTATAAAATTTTGTCATTTTGTCAATGATCATTATCATTTTATACAGGCAATCATCTCCAATTTTTTCATATGAGTTTAAAATATCACCCAGTATATAACGATACTTGCAATAACAATTGAGAAGAATTAGTTTCGATCTGTACTTACATTTTGAAAAGTTGTTCGTCATAAAATGTCGGCAATTCACATTTGTCGCAGATGTCGGCATCGCCATATTCAATTTTTGAACCATTTTCCAACAAATTGTCGACAAATTTTTGAGGATCGAAGTCTAGAAAACAAAGAGAAAAATAGTTAGCCAAATTTCAGTCAAAATTACTTTCATTTCCTATTTTTATAAATACTTAGTGATATTTCAAATCCCATCAAAAACATAAATGTTAGATGAAAGGCAAGTTCAATATTATGATATATGCCTTGGTTGTCAACAACGACAAAAGAAGTGCGGGATCTAAATGTGTGCCAAGTTCAATGGTCAGTCCTGAAATTTATTTATACATATTTTATAACCACTTTAAATATTATTTCTTCCAATAGGTACCTTAGGATAATACACATAACCAAACTTATATGTGAGGTGTCATGTGTTCTTGTTCTTCAATCTCCTTTAAAATTTCTTCATAGTTTTCTTAGGTACAGTCTTCACCCTTATAATACATTTTATCAATGAATTTTACGATACTTTGTTTTTCAAGAATATAAATGCGATAACCTTTCGTTTGCTGTGCATAGCCCATGGAAACTCCTTCTTCAGATTTTGGTGTGAATTTGCCTTTTCTATTTTTGTTTAGGATCAAAGCTTTGCACCCAAATATTTTTGGGTGATTTCCAGATGAAGTATGACCGGTCCATTTTTCATATGGGGTAAAACCTCTCATGACTTTAGCTGGGCTTCTGTTAATGAAATAATTCGCTGTGTACACCGCCTCGACCCACAGGTATACTACTTTCGATCATCAACACCGCCCACTATCAAGAAGAGACCTATTTTTGCGTTCGCTTTGGTTCTGTTGAGGTGTGAAAGGTGATGTGAGCCTTCTATTGATTCCATTTTGTTTCAGGAAGTTATCAAATTCGATATTGCAGTATTCCTTTCCGTTATCAGATTGTAAGCTTTTTATCGGCTTGTTGTGAAATTTTTCAACTTTGCTTTTGTATTCTTTGAATTTCTCAAAAACTTTTTGTGCGATATGAACTAGACATAACAATATTAAGTGTAGTCGTCCAGAAATGTTGGAAATATTTTGATCCGGCTAGAGTCTCAGTGCTGACTGGTCCGCAGACGTCACTATGCACAATATCCAGCGCTTGTGTAGATTGTGGTCCGTCTAGGAATGAAAATGGTAGTCTGGCCATCTTTCCTTGAATGCATACTTAACAGTCCGGTGAATTTCCTTTTTCTGTCACCAATCCTTTAATCAGGTTCTTGTTTGCAGCTAACTTTAAGTCATTCTCATTAATATGTCCAAGTTAACGTTGCCAAATTTCAATATTGTTGACAGTTTCTGCTATATTTGCCTTTTCCTCCTTGGTGTAGTACAGGCCGTTTTTTTGTAGCAGTTAGAGCTGCTCCACCTTTTTGGTTTTTAATGTATGCCTTATCTTTTGTGGACAATATGGTGTTTCCTTTTTCAGTGATCTTTGCGACTGACATCAGGTTTGTTGCCAGGGTAGGTACGTACAAGAAGAATGTATGAAGAAGGTTAATTGTTTCATTTTGGATGTTTATCCGTACTTTACCTTCACTTTCAACTTCAGTATTGTGATTTTCAGACGATAACCGCAAAGTTCCAGTTTCAGAATTCATGTTCACAAAATGTCCTTCCTGTGCACACATATGGGACGTGCAACCACTGTCAATGCACCAGACACTGTCAGAGGTAATTAATAAACAAGTAGGCGTTGTACTGAAGTTTTTCTCTTCTCTTTTCTGGAATAATTGATTTTGTTGACGTTTATTTTTCTTACGTTTTTGGGAGTATTTCAGCTTCTTTTTGGAATAGAACGCACCTTCTCTTCTTTCCTTTCTTAGTTCTTGATTATCTCTAGCTTCGCTTTCTTCAATAATTTAAATTTTCAGCTATTCTGGCTTTGGTATTCTATCTCTAGATTCTACCGCTACTCTGAAATTTTCATATGAAGCGGGTAAGCTGTATAGCATCATGTAACTTAACAGATCTGATTTAGAGTGATGTCCATATCTGCTAATTTATCGACAGTATTCATGAAGTTATTTAGATGTTCACGGACGTCGCCGTTAGGGCGCCGTTCGCAACCCCGTACAGGGCCTTGATCCGGGATAGAGAATCCTGGAAAAAAGAGAGGAATACGCAGCCTAATGGGACCGTCTGGTACACAGATGGCTCATGCTCCGGTGATAGAGGGGGCTGGAATTTACTCCAGGAACCCAAGAACACAAGTTTGTGTACATTGGGTGATGATGTATCTGCATATCTGGCCGAGGTATATGCTATCTTGGAATGTGCGCAGATAAACCTAGACTGAGGTTACGTGGATCGACGCATAACCATATACTCCGACAGTCAGGTAGCAATTAAAGCCCTGAGCGGGTATACCAGAAATTCAGGACGACAGAACGAATGTCGAGAACGACTTGCTAATCTTGCAAGGCGGAACGTGGTGCGGCTAGAATGGATTCCAGCCCACTCTGGTTTTGAAGGCAACGAGATGGCGGATGCACTAGCGGCAGCTCCTTTCAGCGGCCCGGGCCCGACCCTGGGCCTAACAAAACAAAAAATACACAAGGAGACGAAGAATAAGTGGCTGAGGAATCAGCACCTCGCTCATTGGAATGCTCTGCAGGGTTCTAGAGAATCCAAACATCTACTGAAGGGATGGACTGATGGACACGCTAGGGCAGCTACTGAACTACCAAGGAGTAGGCTAAGGAAGATAGCAGGACTCCTAGCAGGGCACTGCTGTATGATGAAATACCTCCACAACTTAGGAGTAGAAGTAAGTTCCCTATGTAGGGATTGCGACATGACTGACGAAACGTCTTTATTGAAGGGCTCGGCTTCATGGATGTCTAGGTAGCAGGAATGGCACAATGGGCCCGCCAGTGGCCTCAGTGCCGGAACATTAGCTTGAGTTTGTCCAGGACAAGGCTGGCCTGCAAACTTTGTAGTAGTAGTAGAAGTAGTAGTACGTCGCCGTTATCATACTTTTTCAGTATGAGATGCTTAAGCAGTGTTGCTTTTCTGGGTCAACTTCAGTTTAGCTGAAATCAGTTATGGAAAAACTGTTGCCATGGCAACGATTGTTGTGATTGGTAGTAAACAAAAGCCCAAATCCCATGGTGAAGTAATGCGTCGTTGCCATGTTGACCTCACTTTTGCTTAGCTGAAATCAGTTATTGTAAAACTGTTGCCATGGCAGTCATTGTGCGCATTTTCAGTCTGTTGATAGCTGTTCATATACATTTTCCATTAGGTTATTGTGTATGTACGTATTTCTGATAGTATTAAAGAATGTAGATAATCATGTTTAATGTGTAATGACTCAAAATATGGTTTTAAATGAAACTAACTGTTTCTAAATGACTCCACAATATATTTGAAAAAATGTGTAAATTGCAAGTAAATTGACAATTGTTTCAGAATGATGATGATATATTTATCGAAACAATTGTCAATTTACTTGCAATTTACACATTTTTTCAAATATATTGTGGAGTCATTTAGAAACAGTTAGTTTCATTTAAAACCATATGATGAGTAGATTCCACGAAGTGAGGGTTTTTACAGTTAACTCGACTCAAAATATCTAAACTAACTCTTTAATATCAACAATAAAACAACAACAATAAAAAAAATATTATTTTGACCTAAAATCTCCATACCCTGTTCTTATAGAATTCAGGAGTTCTAGCATTGGATCGAATTTGTTTTTTTACAATACCTTTTCCACAAACATTCACAAAGTTTGTCTGCAAACTCGTTCTACGGAATATGCTGACCCTTCAAAAACTTTTTGGTAGCTCTCCATTGGGACTCTATTCCTTGAGTGTGCAGCAACAAACTCAACTCTATGGTTGACAGTCTTATTTATGATGATATCCACACTCTGAAAGTTTAGAGTAGCCCTTCCACATGTCCGTGTGGATAATAGATCCTCTCTGAACATGCTGCTTGATAAGTGGTATCAGGCTGTGTGCATTCCTCTTATTATCGGGACATACAATCAATCTCAAATCGTCTGAATTTTGAGCAATCAAACCCAAAACCCTGTCCTTCTACAATTCATCCTCGATCGTATTCTCTTTGTCCAAATTTGGATTCATCAGTATGTTTATGAATGAAAAATCTGGATAAGATTGGATTTCCGTTTGAAATACTGAATCAGATTGATACCACGAGCGAAACGAGCGCACTGGGTCGACGTTTCGCAATTCACGTGATAATGGTCAACTTGGCAACCAAGAATTTCCTCACCATATGATTTGGGTTTTTGTTTACTACTAATCACAACAATCGTTGCTATGAACACAGTTTTTCCATAACTGATTTCACCTAAACGAAAGTGGAGTCAACTTGGCAAAATCGGTTTGGATATCTCTCCACTTCCGTATTCCCACAGGCCATTTTTGATTAGCACTGCTTGCGCTGGTAGGCACCACGTATCGTAGTTGTCTTTTGTTGGGCTTCGATGCACTGGTACGACGACGAAGCGGTTGCTGTCGACGTGCTCATTTCGAAAAAAAATTTCAGTTTTACCGACTATATTTTATTCCAGCAACCACGCTCTGCTACCATTTGTTGGGTGGAGCGACGAATGAAAGAATAACTATTATTAAGAAACTACTTCACTAATATACTATACACAATTATACAGGGTGTCCCACGACGAGTGAAAACTATCTGTATATGGCAAAATACTTATAGTAAAATCATGAAAATTTCTACGTTTGGGTTTTCGGATACGATCTTTTTAACTAAAATATATTTAAAAGATGGCCGACTTCCGGTTCTACCGGAAGTCGACTGTAACTTTGTTATTTTAAATAGAACGCCCTGTATATTAATACATTTTTGAAATCTACCTAATATTTTAGTATACTTTTATCTAAAAACTTTTTTCGAAAAATGCACACTTTTTGAGTTATTGATTTTTTTGTAGAAAATTTGACCGTTGAAGACCCTTATAAATTATTTTTTTACGAAGGGACCCTTGAAGATATGAAAATGGTTTCTCTTCGGTTGCCTTAAGCAAGGTCAAACGTATTGGAATCTATGTTGAAAATTTTTCCATTTTATACAGGGTGTGAATAAAAAGTGTTCAAAGTTTAACTTCATGAATATCAAATTTCTTAATTTTTTTAAATACAATCACCCTGTTTTTTCTATTTTAATGCATTCAGGAGAAAAAAATGTGGTAAGTTCATGTATACTTTCCTATACCTAAACCTTACCGTTATCCAGATATTAAATGTTTTCTGTAAATTTTTAGAGATGCAGGTGTAGTCTAAATTTTGATACAAGCACTAAGAAATAAAAATTATCATGTGAATTTACTTTTAAAACATGGTAGATATGACAAAGTTTTAACAAAAACATGAGTGCTTTATTTGCAGTAAGATATCCAGATTGACCGCGATCGAAATCGCACATTGTTAAAAGAATACTTAACAATTTGAAGCTATTCGGTTCATTTTAAGCAAAAGTTAATCGAGTTAAACCATTTGTGAAAATAATAAGATATGCTACAAAATTTTATGGAAAATTAAAAGCCAAAGGAAAATAGTCTGATGTTTTAAAGTAAATGTTCAAAATTGCTCCCTTGAACTTCAATGCATTTTTCAACCCTTCATTCGTCGCTTCGCCTTCGCTTCGCTTCGCCTTCATTCGTCGCACGGCTAATCATCATCTCAGAAAGGGAATTAAAGGAATTTCGAACTCTTAGCTCACAATCTTCTCTAGATGTTAACTAATGTCAGTTAAATAAGTGTCATTTATTACAAAGCCTACTAAAAGTATACATGAAAAATTTAAACTTGTTAAAAAATATAATAACTATTTAAAACCTCAAATATCTCGGAAACGACTAAAAGTTGGAATAGGATTAATAAAAACAATTTGATTTGATTTTTTTTTAGAGACAGATGGAGAAAAAGACTTTTCTATTTCTTAGTGCTTGTATCAAAATTTATATCACACCTGCATCTGTAAAAATTTACAGAAAACATTTAATATCTGGATAACGGTAGGGTTTAGGTATAGGAAAGTATGCATGAAATTGCCTTATTTTTTTCTCCTGAATGCATTAAAATAGAAAAAACAGGGTGGTTCTATTTTATAGTTATTTATGCAACAAGTGCAAAAGTGAGTGTTTTTTGCACGCGACGTGAATTTGTCCAACGAGGTCTTTAGGCCGAGTTGGACAACACGTCAAGTGCAAAAAACACGTTTTGCAAGAGTTGGATACAATATTTTTTCTAAATTCATGCAAAAACTGGAAAATTAGAATATAAATATGCTAAGACTCTAACCTAACCTAATCAAACTCAACCCGTTCTTCTTTTTTTGTATCATTATGGCCTCCACCTTGTCAGTACTCAATCATAGCTGGTTTTCGCCTTGACCATTTAAATTTTAAATAATTAAAGATTTTTGCAATAATTGTAACTCGTTGAGACTAAGTAGTAAGATATACATATATTATTGTTGTATTAAAGCAGGATCAGATACTTGCTATGGATTTTTATTTAATTTAAATGTTTATGTTTGTCATCAATCATCACAAAACTGACACAAGAATGACAGATGAGTGCAATAAAAATTTTATTGCACTAGTGCAATGAAGTACCACTTTTTCCATTAAATGTGGTTCACAAAAGTGTTGTTTTTTGCATGAATGTAGAAAAAAAATAAAGAAATTTGATATTTATGAAGTTAAACTTTGAACACTTTTTATACACACCCTGTATAAAATGGAAAATTTTTAAACATAGATTCGATTACGTTTGACCTTATTTAAGGCAACCGGAGAGAAACCATTTTTATATCTTCAAGGGTCCCCTCGTAAGAAAATAATTTATAAGGGTCTTCAACGGTCAAATTGTCTACAAAAAAATCAATAACTCAAAAAGTGTGCATTTTTCGAAAAAAGTTTTTAGACAAAAGTATACTAAAATATCACGTAGATTTCAAAAATGTATTAATATACAGAGTGTTTCATTTAAAATAACAAAGTTACAGTCGATTTCCGGTAGAACCGGAAGTCGGCCATCTTTGAAAATATTTTAGTTGAAAAGATCGTATCCGAAAACCCAAACGTAGAAATTTTCATGATTTTGCTATAAGTATTTTGCCATATACAGATAGTTTTCACTCGTCGTGGGACACCCTGTATAATTCAGATATATGTTAATACTAACGTCAGAATATGTATTCAAAGTAAGTGTCAAACTAGTTCATGACATTTCTGATGCGATAGCCTATAGATTTACAACATTGAACAACAGTTTTTGAGTTATGATGTGGTCAAAAGTGGCTCCAAATGATTCGTGTAATATTACACATAGTACTGCTCGTCATTCTGGTATATTAAATGCAGAGAAATTTGGACTTTTCTGTTTTAATGCGTCGCCAGTCACAGTGAATATTTTATAAAGTTATAAACTCAGATTTTTGGTGTTCGTACCTATATTATTATATAGTTTGTTGCCTAACTAAATATGTTGCTATCCTTTAAACTTTTCTATTTTTCACAATAGTATTTGCGTTTGTTTTTAACATCGGGATATTTCCTGATGTTTAATTATTTGAAAGATTTGCAATATGTTATTCTTAAGATTGCTTTTATAATTGCAATTTAGGGGTCTTCTCGCCAGAAAGAATTATGGACGATAAACAAACACAGATATATTATCATAAGTACTAAAAATCAAATGGAACGCATTTTTAAGATTCTAAATTCTATTAATTCAACAGATGATTAATTATCTTTAATAAAAAAATATAACTCAAACTCAATAAGAACATTAAATATTGCAATCAAATATACAGGTCCGTATTTAAAAAATTGAAGTTGATGGTGACCCTGTAAAGACGAAACGTCGTAATGAAATTTTTTTAATTTTCTATTATTATATCAAACTTTTTCTCCGTTGCAATATTGTATCTATTGCAGTATACGAGATCTCTGTGTATGTCCATTAAATCCGATCACCCTGTATAGGGAACTGACTAATTCCTCTTTGCTTAGCATAACATTTTTTCACAAATATAGAAAATATAAAACCAAGATTCTCACTAAAATGAAAAAAGCATGAAACCTAAAGTTTCCCTCATTGAGAACCTATGCACCAGGACTATAAAAGTCCTCTAGGTATGAATGTCTGAGGATTTTGAACCATGTGAAGTGAAGTGAATCAGTTTTCATACTTTCACATATTCCACCTTATAGCATCTTTCCATAGTTTTTTCGGTTTTCCTCTTCCTTAGGATCCATGTGGTTATACCTATTTTTATCATATACTATTTTTATCATGAAACAATAAAAGGAAACAATTTCCAATAAAGATAACAAGATTGATAGGCGAGCGGTGCATCCCTAAAAAGATGCACAAAATAGTTATTTTCCTACGATCACATAGGAAAGTGACATATATCGCACTGTGTAGTTATATGGAAAGTGGCCTTTATTCATACGCGTACGGAAAAATAGTAGTTTACCTAACTAGTGCGGAAAGTGATACTTTTCCGCACGCTATTGCAGATGGCCGAACGACGCTTCAGCGGAGTTCGGCCAGCAATCGCGTGCGGAAAAGTCACTTTACGCACGTGTTAGGTACACTATTTTTTCCACTAGCGTGCGGAAAAAAAACCCAAAAGTTGATATAAAAAAAGATCTATTAAATACTCATTGAATGTGCAATTTGTTGCATTCTGCAAATTAATTGCCGAGGCTAGAATGTAGAATGAACTGGACTGGAAGAGGTCACTTTGGAAGGCTTTACTGGTGACAGCTGCTGACTAGTTGTCTGAATCCAATGTTTTGATTCTTTAGATATGCCGTGACCTTGTAAAATTTGCTTAAATCAACGTCTTTTTTGAGTTTAATTACACTTTTTAACATCGAGTAGGTACCTGGACCAAAGAGTGTTTGGCTTGCATGTTTTGGATATTTCATCGAAATAAACCCAAAAAAACGTCTTCATTAAAAATTTTAATTCCCTTATTCTGGCACCAGTTTTCAAACAAAATATATTCCTTTTCATACCTTTGACGAGATTTTGATGGTAGTAGATCCAAGTTTGCAGTTCTGGCTGCTTCCAAAACTCACTCTGGCAAATCTTCATCTGAAGAATCCATAGATAAATTATCTCTTAGAAAAAGCTGTGACGGTAAAATTGGTTTTGATAACGTAGAGTATTGACTGACAGGATTATTTTTTCTTTGTTGCATGTTGATTCAAAGTGACAGATGAGAAATGTCAGATGTTTATTATTATTTGACAATCATTTGTAAGGCTTATAAATACCAGCCAGTGAAAAATTATTGAAGCTTACGCGTTCCTCTTTATTGAAAATTATAGCAGAATTCTAATAAATTTCATAATATTTCAGTCATTTGGTAAACTTGGATATACAAAATACATATTTTAAATATTCAAATGTCAATATACTCCTCAAGTGTCAACAAATTTACTTTCCGCACTATGCGGAAAAGTGACTCTTTCCGCACGCTTTTTAGTGCGGAAAAGTGGATCTTTCCGCACGCTAGTAGAAAAAAACTTTTTCCGCAAACGTCAAAAAAAGTAGACATTATTAACGTCAATTCATGATGTTGAAGTATGATTTCACAGACGCCACATTTTTGTACGGCCGTGAGCGGACAAAAAAGTACTTTTTTGTACGCTGACGGCCGTACAAAAAAGTAGAATTTTTAACAGACACGTCGGGCGGTGTACAGTTGGGTTCTGAATCCGACATAATATAATCTAAAAGAAAATTTCAGTACACTTTACTACAACGAACGAAATTTTGATGCCCAAGTACTTACCAAAAATGCACAGTCCAATTTTAATTGTTGCTTCGAATCACAATATTTCTGACATTATAAAATATTATTGAACTGTCAAATTTGTTTTTGACTTGGCAATCACAAAACCAGTAAACATGGAAATGTAGTGCGCAGTTTTATAATTATTATTCTCTGAATTTATCAACTTCGTTGCAATCGTTTTGAATTTTTATTTAAATATTAATTAGTTCTATAGTCTGGATGCCGTTTGCGGAAAAAATAGCATGTTTCATTCGGAGCAAAAGCACTTTTTGTGGCTCGTCTGAAATTGTCGGCCTCACTAACGTTCGGCCATCAAACATCCAGACTCGCCAAAAAAAGTTATACTTTTACTCCTAATAAAACAATATACTATTTTCTCCAAATGACATTAAAAGCGGCCTTTTAATGACATTTGACAGGCAGAAAAAGTTCGTTGCTAGGCATCCTTCCAAGTAATAATTCAAATCAAACTGGTTATTGAAATTGACGATGACATTAAGAAAACTCAAAATGATGCTGATGATAATTTGAATATGAAAAAGTCGATTTTTCGTAGAATTGGAACAAATTTGAAGAAAAAATTATATGTTTCACACGGCAGAAAAGCATATTTAATGCTTTGGCTAATTTCAACACCATCTGGTGCTTTTCTGCCTAGTAAAACTATGCTCGTACGTGTACGGATAAAAGAGCTGTCAAATTGAATGTTGTTGAAATGCTAGTCTATTCACCTCGCAAATTTATGTATATGTCAAATGCGTATTTTCTAAGTTGATTTGTCTTTATAATATAATTTATGCACGACCGGGCACGATCTACTACGAAGGACGATGTTTGGACTGCTGATATGTTCCATTCGGAACAACCATAAATGGTTACAACTTCTTTTGTCCTTCCTTTCAGTTTGCTTTGATATCCCAGTCGTTAAGTAGTCTGGTGGCAACATCTATGAAGTAATACAATTTATTTGGGTTTCCGTCAAATTCCGGAAGAACCGAAAGGTATTTTATATCGAATTCAGGCATTGTTATTGTATGTTTGTCGGGGATTCGTTTTACAGGAGTGTTAGGAGCTGTTATCACAAGCCTAGGAATATCAACTTTAAGGACCGGTGGTGGAAGAGTAGAGCGGTTGCTGGAAGCGGTAAAATTTACTCGGGGAATGGGAATAGGATGGTCTTGGAGATTCAGAAAATTCAGTTGTATCAGTAGATCTTGTTGGTCTGAATTTGACATAAGTATGCTTACAGTGTGATGATGCAGTGGGTCACTAGTTTCTTCTTAAAGTTGCACTCACTTAATTTTAGAACTATAACTATTTAACTTTTATTATTTTTAGCACTGTATTCACTTTGTTTTAAAGATATCGCTTGAACTATTCACTTTTTGTTAGTACTCACTTTATTTTAGAACTACTTTCTTGAATCAACTATCTCTGTTACTTTATTCTTTTTCACAAAATTTATTCTTGCTCTTCTTACTTTTATTAAGCTGTAATGTACATACTTCGGATTGTTCTACACAGAATTTTCGAATAATTTTTATGTGGTTCGTTTCCAGTGGATAAAAAACGAAGAGGGACACTAAGGGCTTTTCCACTTCCTACTGACTGCGCCAATTAAGGGTTGGTTCACTAAAAGTTACTTTTTAGAAAGACTTTATTATAAATAATGAAAAACCCTGTTTTAATTACAAATACGAACTAACTAGATATTGTATTATAACATCGTTTTTAAGTATATGCTGAAGTTCTCCTTAATGTCATCTGAACTTCAATCTGTCAATAAATTTACTATTTGACATGCGTGTTGTTGTTGTGGTATATGAATTTTTTTCAGCTGTGGCTTGTCTTCATTGTTTAGTGAAAAAATAATCATGAATAATTTTGTTGACGACGATTTAGACAAGCTCAACTTGATCTTTCATGGAATCCCCAGAAGGATTTATCATAGAAATGAATATTTTAATAGGATGATTTGACATTCTTTTCGCGATTTAGGGTGACAAAACCTTAGTGGTATTCCTACCGGAGATTGGCTATTAAATAACGAAGTTATTTTAATCCACGCGTTTTCCTTCTAACGCCAGGTAACTGCATCGGTCCTTTTATTTTCTATAATTGTTTTATGACTATATATTAGGTTTAAAAGAGCTGCCTTCTCTTGTCCAGTAAAATTTGGAGTCCTCTTTTTTCTAATATCATTATCAACACAATTATTAATATTTATTTTTATTAAACCACCAGTCACAAACAAAATCAACAATCAAACTTTGTGTAATCAGACTCAATAATACAAATTATCTCTTGAATGTTTGTCAATAATTGTCATGTCTTCATCTAGGTACAAATTAAAAAGTAGCTTTCTCGGTGTTGTCATAGCTTCTCGCCACTTATCTAAGATTTCATTAAGTAGCAAATTAGCAGACCAACTAAAGTTTAAGGTTCACCTTAACTTTAAGTAGACCTTAGATGAGATGAACATTTAAGTTGGATCGGTGCAAACGACCCTAAGAGTATTGGTAATTTATATATTTAATAATTAATAATTAACGAGTGTAACTCGCCTGAGCTCGAAAATAAAATGTCGTCCTTAGAATCAGATATTATGAATAAAATTACAACAATGCAAAAGGAAATCCAGGAGTTAAAGAGTGTTGGAGCTAGTGTTTTTTCTAGTCTGCTTAATATTTATTTTATAGTTTAATCAAGGTTATAATAGTTGCTTTTTTTCTACCACCGATCTAAGCTAACCTAAGATAAACTTAGCTAAGTTAGCTTTCGTTTTGCCAATGAAGTTAGATTTACTAAGATCAACTGACCTCCCCCCTTGCCTCCGCCAAGTATGCCGGATTTTTAACTTAACAAGGTTTCTTAGCTAAGTTTAATGGCGAATGCAAGAAAAGTCACTCATTTTTGACATCTGATAAAGATTCTAACCTTATAAATCATATTTGGCACTTAATAGAATCCGATTTATTTTTTATCTGTTGAAATTTAAAAAGGAAGAAAGATTATCAATTAAACAAAATGTTAGTAGAATCAACAGATGGTGAAACTGGTAGAGTGTATATCATTCATCTAATGGAACAAGAAGCAGATTTTTACTGGAGCTGGAAGATGATGAATCTTCATAGAGGAGTTCCTAAAGTTATTATATTATATAAATAGGTATTTTAAAATAAAAACATGTATGTAAAATACCCTTATTAATCACTTTATTATTCACGTAGTAATTAAAATAATCGATTTAAAATTGAAATTCATAAAGCTTTGCCTGCCTTGAGACCTACTCACAAATATGTGCTGTTTCAAATGTGGATCCAGTAAATCCATTTTCTAAGCTACTAATTTCCTACTTTAATTTTAATGTACCTTAAATTTGATATTTCTCATTCTTTTTGATTCATTATTTGTTTACCTTTTAAACTCTGTTTGTTTGCAAATGCGCTTGCTCCGATATTGTCGACTTTGCAGCATTTGAAAAGTGCGTTCGAACTACAACTCAGCTCAGCTAAGAATTCTGTAGTTAGCTAAGCTAAGCTGGGGGATAGAAAAAAAGCTACTAATGATTATATGTAATATGTTAGATAAAAAGTCAGTCAATAAAATATATAATAATAATAGTAATAATAATAATAATAATAACAATAATAATAATACTCAACGATACGGATTACGGCTATAAACTTAAAGCCAACAGGAACACTAGCTGCACTGTTTCCCACCTTCTATATATGGATGATATCAAAATATACGCATCCAACCAGCGTCAAATTCAACATTTACTAAATATCACTGAAAAATTCTCCAGTGATATACAAATGGGATTTGGATTAGACAAGTGCAAAACCTTAAATATCGAGAAGGGTAAAATCGTTAACGGAGATGTGTTACTACCCAATGGGAATATTATAACTGCCATGCAAAATGGCGAGACCTACAAATATCTAAGATTTCAGCAAGCTAAGCTATTAGACCAAAAGCAAGCAAAAATCAAAATTAGGAGCCAGTTCACTCAAAGGGTAACTACTTTATTGAAATCCCAGTTGAACGCAGGAAATCTAGCAAAAGCAATTAACACCTACGCCATACCGATCCTGACATACTCATTTGGAATTCTGAAGTGGACAAAGACAGAGCTGGAGGATATTCAAAGAACAACCCGTACCATGATGACCAAACACAAATGTCACCATCCGACATCATCAGTTATCAGGACAACACTACCAAGAAGAGAGGGAGGGAGAGGTCTAGTGGACATAGTTAATTTACATAACAAACAAATATCTAGACTCCAAGAATTCTTCATTGTCAAGGCTGAAACATCTGAATTGCATGAGATGGTCGCAAAAGCAGATAAAAACTATTTCCCCTTAAATCTTGTAAGCCCTGATATGAGACTTGAAATCGTTACCGATTCTGACAAACAGGTGGAGTGGGCTCAGAAAGCGCTTCATGGTCGACATCATCACGACCTCAATCAACCTCATATCGACAAGGAAGCATCAAATAAGTGGCTATCTGATGGAACATTATTTCCAGAAACAGAAGGATTTATGACGGCAATTCAAGACCAAGTAATTAATACCAACAATTACAAGAAATTTGTCATGAAAGATCCAAACATCGCTACGGAAAAGTGCAGAAGGTGCCAACAAACAACAGAGACGATACAACACATCACGTCGGGATGTTCAGCCTTAGCTAACATTGATTACCTACGCAGGCACAATCAACTTTGCAACATCATCCATCAGAAGTTGGCCAACAAATTTGGATTAGTGAACACCTACACCCCATATTACAAGTACCATCCGAATTCGGTGCTAGAGAATGCTGATTTTAGACTATACTACGATAGGTCAATTATCACCGATAGACGGGTGACGAATAACCGGCCTGATATGGTAGTTGTGGATAAAAAAGCTATTTCGGTTTATCTGGTGGATGTTGCAGTACCCAATAATAACAATATTCTGGACAAATACAACGAGAAAATTGCAAAATACACCGATCTTGCAATTGAGGTAAGACAGATGTGGCATGCAGAGAAAATAGAGGTGGTACCGATCATCGTTTCATCTACGGGACTCTACAAGATAGCCTTACCAAACTGGGTCTTCACAAAAATACTTACATCGATCTGCAGAAGGCTGCCATCCTAAATACCTGCCACACTGTCCGTAAATTTCTAAATATGTGACTTCCGAGCCTAATCCCATTTGCGTTTACACACGCTCGGGATAGGTGAACATTACCAGCAAGTGCTGAGCAAGTGCATACTTGGAATGATAATAATAATAATATCATCATGATACACATGAACCGGAGAATGCACAAGAAGACAACAATGGCGTTGAGAAAACAAACATTGATTGCGACAAAACACCTGATAATGACTATAATACAGAGCTTTGTAAAGCACTAGCGGAATTTAATGGCACCAACCCAATACACCGGCCCAAACTACCCAAGCTGCGAACCAATAAGAGTACCAACAGCATAATAGCAGCAGTGAACTTACTATTGCAGAACCATGCCAAAGACTGCAAAGCACTGGAACAACTTCACACTCTCATCTATTGTGGAGCGGTGGCAGTGCTTCGAATTCATAATCAACGAATCCAGTTCCCTGGAAACAATCAGAGTAAGGACTACAAACAGCTCAAGCCCTGGTGGCAAGGCAGGCTCGAAAGTTCCATTGATGACATCAGGAGGGAATTGGGGCAGTTGACAGAGTTTAAGAACAGCTTGAAACCGTCGAGGTGATTAACAAACAGAGTGAGAAAGATCTATCGAAAAATCAAAACTTATACAGGTCACCCAAAACATGAACAACATGTATTTGAATATATGGATTCACTCAGACAAAAGTTGAAGGCAAAATCCAAACGTTTATCTCGATATGTCAAGTGCACGAAAAGGAAACAACAAAATTACTTATTCAATAACAATCAGAAGTTATTTTACAGGCAACTGAGCGGTACAGAAAACAATCAGAACCAAGGTTCTCCAAATAAAGATGAGCTGACCGAATACTGGTCTTCATTATGGTCGAAGCCTGTCGAACATAAATCCAACGCTCACTGGATAAGAACTGAGGAGAAAAAAATCAATATTGAACCGATGTCTTTCGTTGACTTGACAACAAGCGAGGTAACCGAAGCTATAAAGAGTACCAGTAATTGGAAGACACCAGGAGTTGACCACGTCCAAAACTTTTGGTATAAGAAGTTTGACAGTCTACATAAAGCAATGGCAACATCATTCTCACATATTTTGCAACATCCAGAAGATACACCACCATTTCTGACACTGGGCTCGACCCACTTGCTTCCCAAAACACATCAAACTCACGATCCTTCGCAGTATAGGCCCATAACCTGCCTACCAACTATATATAAAATATTAACGGCTTGCATCACTAACCGTATTTACAGACATGTGGACCAAAACAACATCCTGTCAGAAGAACAGAAAGGTTGCAGACGAGATCACCAAGGCTGCAAAGAACAACTTATCATTGATTCAGTTATACTGAAACAGGCGCAAAAGGAAAAGCGCAACATCCACACGGCTTTCGTAGATTACAGGAAAGAGAATGCTTAGACTATACTACGATAGGTCAATTATCACCGATAGATGGGTGACGAATAACCGGCCTGATATTGTAGTTGTGGATAAAAAAGCTAACTCGGTTTATCTGGTGGATGTTGCAGTACCCAATAATAACAATATTCTGGACAAATACAACGAGAAAATTGCAAAATACACCGATCTTGCAATTGAGGTAAGACAGATGTGGCATGCAGAGAAAATAGAGGTGGTACCGATCATCGTTTCATCTACGGGACTAATTCCCAAAACTCTACAAGATAGCCTTACCAAACTGGGTCTTCACAAAAATACTTACATCGATCTGCAGAAGGCTGCCATCCTAAATACCTGTCACACTGTCCGTAAATTTCTAAATATGTGACTTCCGAGCCTAATCCCATTTGCGTTTACACACGCTCGGGATAGGTGAACATTACCAGCAAGTGCTGAGCAAGTGCATACTTGGAATGATAATAATAATAATGTCTTTATTATTTCTTTAAACAAATACAATGGTAATAAAAACAATAGTAATAATAATGTATACATACAAATAATAAAGAAATAAAGGGCGAAGTCCATTTCTTGCAAGTACCTACATAGAGTACCTGCAAGTTATATTATTTATAATGAAAACAAAAATACTAGGTAGGTAATTAAACACGAGCCAACGTCATTATCATTGACCAGTCAACAAATGAAATAGAAAAAAAATTTGCCAATACTTAATTTTCAAAAACCGTTAGGTAAGGGATTGTACAAGTGATAAATTTGATATTTGAAGGATCGTCTGTAGACTTCAGTTTTAAATCTTGGTACCGTAATCATTCCCCCAAATCTAATATTAAGATTATGTACATCAGTTCGGTATTTGATTTTACGGTGAAGATAGGACGGCTTTTTTGTCCTTATAATTTTATAAAATAGACATAATGCGTGATGTATTCTTCTGTTGTTCATATTTAACCATCCAATTGATTGGATTCTCTGGCGCCTGCGAATCCTATAAATTAACCTAAGACACGAATTTTGAATCTCTTGAATTCTATTTTCAGACTGGATAGTTAAATGTGGGCCATATACTGAGTCAGCGAAATTGAAAATTAATAAAATAAGGTGATTCACATAGACATTTCTTTTTATGAAACGGTAAAAGGTGTCTATTGCCATAAATGATTTTTAAAGTATAATATGCGCGTTGTATTAATTCAATTTTATGATTCTCAAACCTCAAATCTGCATCCATTAAGACACCAAGATTTCTCGCTTCTCTCACAATTGCCAAAGATTCTCCCCGAATGTTTATATTTACAGAATGGTATACATTTTCCCTATGATGTTTTGGCCTAAATATTGTAACGGGTCAAAAATAACGTTACGAATTTCACATCTCTATTAATATTAATTAATATGAAATAATTTTTCATAGCTTCTATGTGTATCGTTCTCCATCGAATTGACTTGCCATGTTGCCAAATGACCCTTTTTAATTTTTGTTAGTTATTATTGTCAATTATTCATTTTTTTTGTTGCTAAATTCAGTGCAATTTAGGTTTATAAGAAGCTGATTGAATTCTTTAGGATTTTAAACTTTAGATGACAGTCGCTGTATCTTATCCTAAGTTGTTTTATCGTGTTTTCGGTATTTTCTACGGAAACGACATCTAGGTGAACCCAGTAGGAATTGTTGATACAATTGTTGTAAGCTTGGTTTTGACTGAAGCGTAAAAGGTACATTATTCCAGTAGGTTCGGTCAATTCGGCTTTTGGCCTTTGTACATTGTAGTGTGACTTTCAATTTTAATCGTGATTTTTTTTGAAAAATCATCCTCCATGGGCTTTATTTTGAAAGTCGATATCATATTTTGGGATTAGTAATTGTTTTGTGGCCAATAGAATATTTGGTATTTTTGGTTATTTCCCAAAGTTATTGCTTGAAACATAGGATTTTTACATGACACGTGCAAAGTGTCTTCTAAGTGCTGCGTTTACACCGACAGGTATGTACTTTACGTTTATTTCTTCCTACTACTTCACGCTTCCCATAAATATATTGCGAAATACTAAGTCATTAATAGAATCACATTCTTTTTACGAGTTCCGGCTGTTTCATATTGGGAATTTTTCGTTCTAGGAAGAATAGAGATGAATATTGTTTGCTATTAGCTCCAAACTAGATTCCACTAGCAGATACATCAACCCAAAAGCCCCTTGGCCAGGGTGAGTAATTTAAAATTATTATTTTTTAATATTTTTCGCTTTATTGAACACGATTTTTCTGAAAAGCTATTCCCACCTCTAGTTTTTTTGGTAGGCTTAATTTTGGTCTGGTTTTTGTGTATTGATCACAAATGGTTGCCAAACCTGATAAATCGTCGAAGTTAAATATATTATCAGTGGCATTTATTATTTCCTTTAAACAAATATTGATATAATTAATTATGCGTCGATTGAATTTCGTTCTCTTTAATAAATCGTTACTATTGTTAAACAGGTTATTTTAGGGAGTCATTTAAATAGAAATAACAATTTGTTATACTTCTGTTACAGAAATCATTTTATTTATATTTATAGGGTTTTATTTTGGGATATTGAATTGGTACTGAATTCCTTCCGTTCGATCGTTCTCCTGGGTGGTTATCTTCTTCATCATACGCAGCTGTTCGTCTGCATTTGCTAAATCTATGCTCCCAGAAGCCGTACACCGAGCGAACTGACCGTCTGTTTTTGCTGCTCTAAAGTTAGAACTCCTGGAGCAGGACACCAGTGTTTTTGCCGCCGGAAGAGTCGACCAACCACCGCTGGGAACACGCAAGTTTTTGTATTTTTGTTGAATTCTTTATTTTCGGATTCTTTATTTAATAATTGGCATTGTATTTGCTCCGGTAGTCAATGACATTTAGTAGTTCTGTAGAATATCGGCTTACTTGACGTAAGTTAAAGTAAATTTTCTCATTTTTGCTTAACTAGAGATATCTATTATTTTTTTGTTTTGTTACGCAGTAATTTATATTATGTGAGCGGGATACTAGGGTATCGGATAATTATTACTTTTTATATTATGATCATAATTATTTTATTCTGCACAAGGGTTTTTGCCTGAGCTCAAGCAACGCCATAGTTATAAATTTTATTACCTGCCTACGTTTGCCCGTTACTGTCTTGATGACGAAAGGTTATTGTTGCAACAGTAGTAGAGTTAAACCCTTAGAGTTCCGCAAGGTAAACCATTACTTAAATGTGTAATTCGTAGTTCATAGTTTGGTGTTAACATCTTATTAATGTTTACTTCATTGATTTCCATTTACGTTTTTCTTAACTTTATATTGGTAAAAAGGAATCTCCTCACTGTAAACAATAAGTTTACAGGACTTTTGGGAATGTAATTAAATTAACTTTAAGATTAGAGAGACTTTGTTTTCTTTGTTTTTGTCTTGATACGACTTTTTACTGGCCTTTTGTTAAATTGGTGGCCAGTATAACTACGGTTAGGTGCTTGGGGTCAATTTAACTGGCGCCCATTTAAACATCGAAATAAATTTAGCTTAATTCGAGAACGGACTACTCCCGTCTCCACTTGAGTCTAGCCGCGAGCCCTAAAATTTTAGACAGCGAATTGTCGCGTTACATAACTGGCGCCCAACGTGGGGCCGTGTTTTCGAAAGTTTAGAAAAAAATTGTCTTCGAATCATTAAGTTTTTTTTTGTAACTTATCAAGACTATAACATTCGCGGTGTCTTGGTTTCACTTTACAAAAATATAAAGTTGAATATATTCTCCAGTTATTTGATTTTTGGATAAAATAGAAGGTGAAGGAAACTTCCAGTTAATTAATTCGAACTATTTGTACATTTGAAATATTGCAATAGATTTTTGTTTGGAACTTTACTGTCGTTTTAAGTGCGACCTTTAATTTAAATGAAAGACTAGTTGTTTAAGTGAGGGATTTGTTCTAATTTTGACAGGTCGAGGTACTTAGATAAAATAGATTTAAGAGTGTACCTTAGTACAAGTAAATTATTTTTGATTTTTCTTTTTGTATAGCGCTTACTGTTATTGTATTTTTCTTCCCCGCGATGTCTCGTAAAATGGTAATTGGTCGTCTAGACAAAGATGAACTTGAATATGAACTCAATGTTAGAGGTGTTGAAATAGGAACTGTAGACGAGATGAGACAACGGTTAGTTATGACAATGAGACTAGAGAAGAGCGGTGAAAGTTTTAAATATCCGGATTATCCCTATCCGTTCGATGAGGATGCTGATGCAGTCGAGAAAAAGTGCGATGAGCTAGATGGTCGAATAAGTTCTTTTGCAGGTGGTCCGCAGAGCGGAGAGGCTATTAAACTTCAGACCAAATTGTCGCATATGCTGGGAAGGTTGGACAATATGGTTGTAGGTGTGGAAACAACTAACAGATCTCGGAAAGCCACTTTGCTAGCTAGAGTGTTGTCGCTGTTCGATTCGTTGCACGATAAACTTCATCCCCCACTTCCTACGAATGTTTCAGTACAGATACCTCCCGCTTTGGGTGCCTTGCAGGCAATAGTTACTAATCAGTCTTTTCAGAGTGGTGCCGTTAATGCTGCTAGTTCTTCTCCAGTCTCACGAGTGGTTCCAACTTCTTTGCCTCAGGGAAAAATGGTACCTCCTCATAAGTGGGGATTGGAAAAGTTTTCAGGTACTCCTAAATCACTGTCTGTCTGTGCTTTTTTTGAGAAGGTTGATGAGCTACGAATAGCGCGCCATGTATCTAAGGATGATTTACTGGAGTCTGGTATAGATTTATTTAGCGATAAAGCCTACCAATTTTATAAAGATGTGAAATTACGAGTAAACTCCTGGGATGAGTTAGTAGCCGAATTCCGCTCGGAATATCTCCCAGCTTATCATGATGATGTACGATTTGAAGAGTTGCGGAAGAGGACGCAGCATTCTTCAGAATCAATTGGGGTCTATTTGTCGATAATGAATAGCTATTTTCGTAGACTAAGTTGTCAGGTGTCTGAAGAAGTTAAGCTTGCTATTGTTTTAAAGAATATACACCCTTTCTATCAAGATCGACTCAGGGACCCAATGCCAATTAGTTTGGAGGAGCTTAGAGTAGTTTGTCGACGGATGGAAGAGCGTCGAGACGCCATAAATAGTTATGTGGAGCCTTCGGGAAGGAGGATTGGCGTATTGGAAAAAGATTTAGCATTTATTGAGTCTGAAAAGAATTTCGATGAGGTATACTCTACTAGTTCTTCTTGCCCATCTCCCAAATCTACCTCTGAGGTGGAGACAAAAATTGTATGTTTTAGATGTCGTAAGCCAGGCCATCGTGCCGTGGGTTGTGCCTTGCCTAAAAAGGTGTTCTGTTTCAAATGTAAACTGGAAGGCCACACTGTAAGAAGTTGTCCCAATTGCAATACGGGAAACGGGGTGAAGCGCACCTAGTAGGTCGAATAGGTGGCGCTAGTAAACAGTCGGCCATATTACAACCTATATTGGACTACATCTTAGACCACGCAGTGAACGATGAGAGGCCGTACCTTAAGGTTAAAGTGCTGGGTCTGGAGATTCTTGGCTTACTTGATTCAGGAGCTTCCAGAACCATTTTAGGTAGTAGTGGATGGAAACTAATTCAGAGTTTAGGGTTTACTATAGATGGTAAAAAGAAATCCGGTTGTAGGGTAGCTAATGGTCAGGTTTGTGATGTCACAGGTGAATGCTTGGTTCCCTTTAGCATTCGTGATAAATTGCGAGTTATTTCCGTTTTAATAATTCCTGAAATTCCCCACCTGTTGATCCTAGGAGCAGACTTTTGGAAAGTCATGGGTATCGTACCGGATTTGAGACACAACGAGTGGCATTTTTCAGATTCGCCCGTAGTTCTTAACTCCATAGATCATATTCGAAGTCAAACTGTCCTCAGTGAGATGCAGAAAATAAGGCTGGATGCTTTGATTACTCGTAATCGAGAGGTAATGGGTACAAACTTAGGATGTACTGATGTGGCACAGCACAACATTGTTTGTCACGCAACTCCCATCAAGCAGAGATACTATCCTGTATCGCCGGTTGTGCAGGCTCACATTGACAGAGAGTTAGACGAGATGTTAAAGTTGGACGTTATCGAAAAGTCTAAGTCACCCTGGTCCTCCCCGATACTGCTCATAAAGAAAAAGGACGGTAAGTTCCGTTTTGTTGTTGATTACCGGAAACTTAATGCTGTCACCGAGAGAGATAGTTATCCCTTACCTTACATTTCCCACACTCTTGATAAACTCCGTAATGCTCACTATCTGTCTACAATGGATATCAAATCTGCCTATTGGCAGGTGCCGGTAGCAGAGACTTCAAGACCGTTTACTGCCTTCACTGTTCCAGGTAGGGGGTTGTTTCAGTTCAAAAGGATGCCGTTTGGACTACACAACGCCCCCGCAACTTGGCAGCGGTTGATTGATACTGTTCTTGGTCCTGATCTTGAGCCTTACGTTTTCACATATCTGGACGATATAGTTGTGATCACTGATACTTTTGAAAAACATCTATGCATATTGGAGCAAGTTTTCGAACGATTGCGTAATGCTAAATTGACAGTCAGTTGGGAAAAATGTGAATTCTGTCGTCCAGAGCTTAAATATTTAGGATATGTCGTCGACCGAAATGGACTTCATGTTGACCCTGATAAAGTAAAGGCGATGCTGTTAATACCTACTCCTACTACTGTAAAAGAAGTTCGATCTGTAATTGGTACTTTCTCGTGGTATAGGAGATTTGTCCCCGACTTTAGCAACATTGTTTCTCCGATTACGGCTTTGTTGAGAAAAGGTAGGAAGTTTAATTGGACCCCAGACTGTGACCATGCCTTCCAGAAAATTAAGGAGTGTTTGGTTAGCGCTCCATGCCTTCATTGCCCTGATTACGATTTGCCGTTTGTTGTCCAGTGTGATGCCAGTGCTTACGGCTTAGGGGCTGTACTGTTAAACGAGCACCCAGATGGTGATCGCGTAATTTGTTACCTCAGTAGGTCTCTCACCAAACAGGAGAGAAACTTCTCCACGACCGAGCGCGAGTGCCTCGCTGTTCTGTGGAGTATCGAAACTTTGAGACCCTATCTTGATCAAATTCCTTTTAAGGTCGTTACGGACCATTATTCTCTAGTCTGGCTACAGAACTTAAAAGACCCCACTGGTAGGCTCGCAAGGTGGGCGGTGCGATTGCAACAATATGATTTTCGGATAATACACCGCAAAGGCAAAGAACATATTGTCCCTGATTGTTTGTCCCGTTCTGTCCCAGTACTAAATTCCGTAGAGCCGGTAACCAAAGATCGTTGGTATGACTCTATGGTAGAGAGGGTTACACAAAATCCGATAAAGTATGCCCAGTGGAGAGTTTGTAATGGTCGACTTTTTAAATATGTTAAGCCCATATTTACGGTTCTAGGTGAAGAGTTAGATAATTGGAAAGAGGTCGTGCCTAAGTGTGATAGGATGGCTACGATTCGTTTGTCCCATGATCCCCCACTATCAGGTCATTTGGGTATTCTAAAGACCTTTAAGAGAGTTTCAGAGAAATTCTACTGGCCTAAATTAAAGAGTGATGTTGCACGATATGTTCGTAATTGTTTGAAGTGTGCAGAACATAAAGTCGATTTGGGTGGACCACGTGGACTTATGACACCCCAGCCGCGAGCCACTAGGCCATTTGAGATAATGACGTCCGACTTAATGGGACCCTTTCCTAGGTCTATCACTGGACATGCTTATGTCTTAGTAGTTACAGATCTTTTTAGTAAATTCTCTTTTAGTTTCCCTCTGCGGTCAGCTACAGCTAAGCTGATGATCAACAGGATCGAGGAAGGTGTTTTCCTGGTATTTGGGGTTCCCCGTATGTTGATCTGTGACAATGGTACCCAATATACCTCGAAGGAATTTTCGAGTTTTATGGAAAAGTATGGAGTTACCGTGCGTTACAATGCGTTGTATCACCCGCAGGCAAATCCTACGGAAAGATATAACCGTACCCTTAAAACAATGCTGAGGACATACATTACCGATAATCAGCGTCATTGGGATGTCAATTTGGCAAAGTTGACTTGTGCTACCAGGACCGCCGTACACGAATCCACTGGCCAGTCACCATATTTTGTTTGCTTTGGTAGGAATATGGTGTTAGATGGCAAGGCTTTTGAGAGGAAGGATAATTTGAGAGAAAAAATAGAAGATTGTGTAGCTAAAGGAAAGGATAAAGAAAAAATAAGAGCCAAAGAATTTTCAGTTTTATTGGAGGATGTTCGTAGGCGATTGGATGACGCTGCCAAGAAAAGTGAAAGGGTTTATAACTTAAGACGGCGCCCAGAACAGTTAGATCTTGGAGATAAGGTGTGGCGAAAGAATTTCGTGCAATCAGATGCCACGAGGTATTTCTCTAGCAAACTAGCTCCGAAATGGGTTGGGCCTTTTGTCGTTCATAAAAAGGAATCGCCTTGGACTTATAGACTTGTAGATCAAGATGGAAGAGACCAAGGTGTTTGGAATATTAGAAATCTAAAACCGGCTAGCGCCAGTGAAAATTTATGTGGGTAAATTTTCTTGTAGTTAGGGGGATGTGTAACGGGTCAAAAATAACGTTACGAATTTCACATCTCTATTAATATTAATTAATATGAAATAATTTTTCATAGCTTCTATGTGTATCGTTCTCCATCGAATTGACTTGCCATGTTGCCAAATGACCCTTTTTAATTTTTGTTAGTTATTATTGTCAATTATTCATTTTTTTTGTTGCTAAATTCAGTGCAATTTAGGTTTATAAGAAGCTGATTGAATTCTTTAGGATTTTAAACTTTAGATGACAGTCGCTGTATCTTATCCTAAGTTGTTTTATCGTGTTTTCGGTATTTTCTACGGAAACGACATCTAGGTGAACCCAGTAGGAATTGTTGATACAATTGTTGTAAGCTTGGTTTTGACTGAAGCGTAAAAGGTACATTATTCCAGTAGGTTCGGTCAATTCGGCTTTTGGCCTTTGTACATTGTAGTGTGACTTTCAATTTTAATCGTGATTTTTTTTGAAAAATCATCCTCCATGGGCTTTATTTTGAAAGTCGATATCATATTTTGGGATTAGTAATTGTTTTGTGGCCAATAGAATATTTGGTATTTTTGGTTATTTCCCAAAGTTATTGCTTGAAACATAGGATTTTTACATGACACGTGCAAAGTGTCTTCTAAGTGCTGCGTTTACACCGACAGGTATGTACTTTACGTTTATTTCTTCCTACTACTTCACGCTTCCCATAAATATATTGCGAAATACTAAGTCATTAATAGAATCACATTCTTTTTACGAGTTCCGGCTGTTTCATATTGGGAATTTTTCGTTCTAGGAAGAATAGAGATGAATATTGTTTGCTATTAGCTCCAAACTAGATTCCACTAGCAGATACATCAACCCAAAAGCCCCTTGGCCAGGGTGAGTAATTTAAAATTATTATTTTTTAATATTTTTCGCTTTATTGAACACGATTTTTCTGAAAAGCTATTCCCACCTCTAGTTTTTTTGGTAGGCTTAATTTTGGTCTGGTTTTTGTGTATTGATCACAAATGGTTGCCAAACCTGATAAATCGTCGAAGTTAAATATATTATCAGTGGCATTTATTATTTCCTTTAAACAAATATTGATATAATTAATTATGCGTCGATTGAATTTCGTTCTCTTTAATAAATCGTTACTATTGTTAAACAGGTTATTTTAGGGAGTCATTTAAATAGAAATAACAATTTGTTATACTTCTGTTACAGAAATCATTTTATTTATATTTATAGGGTTTTATTTTGGGATATTGAATTGGTACTGAATTCCTTCCGTTCGATCGTTCTCCTGGGTGGTTATCTTCTTCATCATACGCAGCTGTTCGTCTGCATTTGCTAAATCTATGCTCCCAGAAGCCGTACACCGAGCGAACTGACCGTCTGTTTTTGCTGCTCTAAAGTTAGAACTCCTGGAGCAGGACACCAGTGTTTTTGCCGCCGGAAGAGTCGACCAACCACCGCTGGGAACACGCAAGTTTTTGTATTTTTGTTGAATTCTTTATTTTCGGATTCTTTATTTAATAATTGGCATTGTATTTGCTCCGGTAGTCAATGACATTTAGTAGTTCTGTAGAATATCGGCTTACTTGACGTAAGTTAAAGTAAATTTTCTCATTTTTGCTTAACTAGAGATATCTATTATTTTTTTGTTTTGTTACGCAGTAATTTATATTATGTGAGCGGGATACTAGGGTATCGGATAATTATTACTTTTTATATTATGATCATAATTATTTTATTCTGCACAAGGGTTTTTGCCTGAGCTCAAGCAACGCCATAGTTATAAATTTTATTACCTGCCTACGTTTGCCCGTTACTGTCTTGATGACGAAAGGTTATTGTTGCAACAGTAGTAGAGTTAAACCCTTAGAGTTCCGCAAGGTAAACCATTACTTAAATGTGTAATTCGTAGTTCATAGTTTGGTGTTAACATCTTATTAATGTTTACTTCATTGATTTCCATTTACGTTTTTCTTAACTTTATATTGGTAAAAAGGAATCTCCTCACTGTAAACAATAAGTTTACAGGACTTTTGGGAATGTAATTAAATTAACTTTAAGATTAGAGAGACTTTGTTTTCTTTGTTTTTGTCTTGATACGACTTTTTACTGGCCTTTTGTTAAATTGGTGGCCAGTATAACTACGGTTAGGTGCTTGGGGTCAATTTAACTGGCGCCCATTTAAACATCGAAATAAATTTAGCTTAATTCGAGAACGGACTACTCCCGTCTCCACTTGAGTCTAGCCGCGAGCCCTAAAATTTTAGACAGCGAATTGTCGCGTTACAATATTAAGACCTTCGATTTCTTAGGGTTTATGCACAAACAATGTTTCTCTGCAGCGGTAACAAATTTATTTAAGTCTGTATTAATCAGGCTACAAGCATTTCTTATTAACTCTCCTGGAAAATGAGTATCGTCAGCATATAGATGAGTTTGACATGACTGAATAGTAGATAATAAATGGGACGTATATATTGAAAATAGTAAAGGCCCTAGTATTGATCCCTGTGGCACACCAGATCTGAGATTTAAGAAACTTGAACTACAATCATTTATCGATACTTTTTACTGTCTATTTTTTAAATAGTTACCTAATAATTCCAGCGCATTTGGAGAGAACCCTATAAATTTAAGAATTTTTTCAACATTAAATCGTAATTAATTGTATCAAACGCCCGGCTAAAATCTAACAAAACCAAAATCGTATATTGTTTATCATCAGTTGCAGCTATAATATCGTCGACAATATGCAAAAGTGCGGTAGTAGAGCTGTAACCATTCCGAAATCCTGATTGGACCTCAGGTAATAATGAATATTGTTGGATATATTCCTTAATTTGTACTTCTACTGCTCTTTCAAAAATTTTAGACATAGTAGGTAATAAACTTATACCCCTAAGGTGCTAAGGTCTTTCATTTCTGTTGGGTTTTGTGTCTTTGGTAATACTTTTACCACAGCACTCCTCCACACTGATGGAAACACATTACTTGTCAAGCAAAAGTTTATTATGTGAGTTATATAAGGAACTATGTGGGGACAACAAAGTCTAATAAGGTTTATATTTATACCATCACATCCTACTGCGTTTGTTTTAATTTGTGATAAAACTGTGTACACAAAACAATCATTTATTTCTTTGAATTGAGAATTCGCGTTATTTAGTTTGTTATTATTGTAAAATTCTGAAACAATCTTTGACGGTTTTATATCAGGAATTGAATTGATGAAAAAATTATTTAGTTCCTCAGGCTTGCATAAAGTTTCTGGTATTTTATTATTTGTATCAGAAATTAATTTATGTGTTCTAAGTGTGCTCCACATTTCTTTCGTTAAAGTATTGTTAAATTGATATATGAAATATGCTTCTTTTCTCTGCAAATAGGCTGGTTAAATTCCGCATTTGTCTATAAAAATTTAAATGTTTCTGTAATTTTGTTGCCTTAAATTTAACTAAAGCTTGGTCCCTTTCTTTCATCATTATCTTAATGACATCTGTTATCCATGGTGCTTTTGCTTTAGTGATTTTAGATGTAGTTAAAGGGATATGTCTATCAAACACATTATTTAAACAATTAATAAAATATGACAATTTTGCATCAACAGATTCTTGATCGTATATTCGAAAAAAGGAGGTATTTAAAAGATCTGTTTGAAACACATCTTGATCAAAATATTTAAAACTTCTATAATGTGCATATTTTTGACATCAGCTTATTACTAACCATTTTAAATTCACAATAAACAATGGAATGATCTGATATGATACTATGAATTACACCTTTTACCACTTCTCTATCAGATTGAACAGTGACATAATCGAATAATCTGAAAGTCTTATCTGAAAGTGCTAGTGCAGAAGAAAAGGAACGGTATGAGGATAGTGTGGCTGAATACAATAAAGTAGATAGAAACGTATTAATCATACTTACCACAAATATTACCGAAGAAACGTTGATTAAAGTGATGATATACACGACTGCTTACGAAGTTTGGCTAGAACAGCACAGATTGTTAGACGGAAGTATCGAGGATAAGACAGTTTTTCTCATTTAAAAGAGAAGATGGAGATGATGTAGCTACACATATGTCAAAACTCAAGAACATTTGGAATCAGCTGCAGATGGAAATATCCAAGGACAAGCTAGCAGGAGGAAATTCCTGCAAGTGTGATCTTCCGAACCTACTTTTGTTATGTAATATTTTAAATACCTTACCAGAAGCATATTTTTCGGTTAAATCGAGCTGGATGCTTGTGCCAAAAGCTGAAAGAACTGTGATAAACTTGACGAATCAGTTATATGCATACGAAAAAGCTCTACAAACCAAAAACGAAGACAGTCAGGAGGTTCTTGTAGCAGGAAAATCACATCATGGATTCAAGAAAGCCTACAAAAACCAGAAAAAGGCACCGTTTTGTAATTATTGTAAATCATATGGACATCGAGTTAAGCAGTGTGATTAATGGAAGTCTGATGGTAGACCACCAAAACCACAACCAAAATTTTCGAAGGATGTGCAAAAGCAGACGCTATCAGTCGAAAACAGTTTAGTTATTTTAGCTGAATGCGATAGAGAAAGCTGGTTTGTTGATAATGGCTCACAAAACCACATTACCGACAGAAGCGACCTGTTCGAGACTTTTGAAAATTTTTTAGCCAAAAACACTGTAACCACTGCCAATGGTGATTCGATCAAAGCCGTAGGAAATGGCACAATATCTCTGACTGCTATTGTTGGTAAAAAAACGGAAGAAGTAACTCTCACACATGTTTAGTACGTCCCAGATATCAAGAAAAACTTGTTTTCCGTACTGTCAGCGCAAGATAAGAGTCCAGATAGTGAATTCACATCTACGACTGGACGATGTCAGTTCAAAATCAATGGACCAGTTTTCATCACAGGATATAGACAACGCTTTGGGGGTTTGTTCAAGCTTTGTGTGAAGAATGTAAACCCAACCAACGACAAAGAAGTGAATATTAACACGACGAATCAAAATACCCTACAGCTTTACCACGAATGATTCGGACATCAAAATAAAAGGCATGTAAAAGACCTTTTATCCAGAGAATTTGATATCAACGTTCCTTTGAACAGTGAGATATGTGAAGGATGCATCTTTGGTAAAACACACTGGTTAAAGTTCGGTACAAGAGAGAGAGAGCTAGTCAACCAGGAGAACTATGGAATGCTTACGTTTGTGGACCATTTGAGAAATCAGAATCAGGAGTCAAGTATTTTGTCCTGTTTAAAGACGATTACAGCAAATATCGTTTTGTCTATTTCTTTAAAGAAAAATCGGAAGTACCTGAAAAGCTGAAGATTGCTTTAAGAGAAGCTAGAACTATTGGTCATGTTGTAAAGGCATTCCTAAGCGACAACGGTGGCGAGTTTCAGAATCAAGATATACTGGCAGAATTTGGAATACACCAAAGGCTTACCATGCCATATACTCCGGAACAAAATGGCTGTGCGGAACGTGACAATCGGACAATCGTTGAAACCGCAAGGACCATGTTTCATTCATCAGTCGAAACTCTTCCTCAAAGTTTATGGGCTGAGATGGTTAATACCGCAGTATGCATAATAAATAGATCAGGAAAGTCAAGTGTTGTAGACAAGAGTCCGTACGAGGTTTGGATGAACATGAAGCCAGGCTTAAAGCACTTGATGATCGTAGGATATATAGTCAAAGGCACTCTTAACGTGCGGGTTCAAAGGTCACTAACCATATGTATCAAATCAGAAAACACAGAGGTTACCAAAATGTGAGAGTATACTGCAGATTGACGAATTTCCACTTCTTCTTTCATTCTCGGAATAATCCATCGAACTAAGTACAAAAAACTGAAAATTGCTACTTATTATTCATATTGTCACTTTGAATTGTCAAAGTGACAAAACTGACATATTTAAATGAAAACTCTGTTGGTGAAAGACTTTTTAGAATCGCTGAAAACTAAATACATATCCTTCTTTTTCCCGTCAAAATTGCATAAGTCTGTCTTATTTATCTAACGGATTTCATTTGGAAGTTATAATTAAACCCAATAAAAGAAAACAAAAACTGTGAGTATGTCTTTGTTGAATCGTATGACCCGCACGTTAAGACTGCATCTGACTATATGTGTTACGCCCATATACCCAAAGCAAACAGGAAGAAAATGGACAGAAAAGCGACAAGAGGTATTTTGGTCGGTTATGAAATTGACGATGGATATCGTATATGGTCACCAGAAACCAGAAGACTCATACGTTCCCGTGATCTTATTATTCAAGAAAGACCACGAGTTTCAAATGAACTAGTTTTATTGCCTCAAAATCAACCAGATCAATCTCAACCAGCACTAACACACAATGGTTCCACCCAATTTGAAGAACAGAATTCTGAGGGTGGAGAGCAAGGCGAAGAAGTTGTTATTGAGGAATGTTAGAGAAGGTATCGATACAGAAGAAAATGATGATGTTAGCGATGAAGAAGTAGGATTAAGATTTTTAAGAAACAGAGCTAATATCAACAAACCAAAACGACTAGACGATTACGTAATGAGTGCAGCAACAAGTATAGAAGATTTTCAAGAACCACAGAGTTTTCAAGAAGCAATGAACAGTGCATATAAGCAAGACTGGTTAAAAGCTATGAAGAGTGAAATAAATTCGCTCGAAGAAAACAAAGCTTGGTCACTAGAAGATCTGCCAAAGGGAAAAAAAGCAATTTTGTGCAAATGGGTCTACAAATTAAAAATAAATACAGATGGTTCAATCGATAAATTCAAAGCCAGGCTCATAGTTGGAGGATTTTCACAGAAGAAAGGAGAAGATTATAATCAAACCTCTAGCCCTGTGGCAAAATCTGGTACGATAAGAGCTCTTTTGAGTATTGCTGGAAGTGAGAATCTAAAACTAACGCAATTTGATGTCTCAACGGCTTTTCTTTATGGAGAACTGAAAGAGGAAGTCTTTATGAAACAGCCTGAAGGTTTCAGCGATGGAACCAACCGTGTGTGTCGTCTTCAAAGAAGTCTGTGTGGACTCAAGCAAGCACCAAGGTGCTGGAACAAGCGGATTGTAAACGTTATCCTAAAATATGGATTCACAAGAAGTGAAGCTGATCCTTGTTTTTTCATCAAGAAGGAATGCAAAAGTTTACTCCTCATGGCACTCTACGTAGACGATGGTCTTATCGCATCGAATGACAAGAAAATAGAAAAATATTTTCTTGAAGCGTTAGGACAAGAATTCAAAATTGCTGTAAAACCTGCAAGCTATTTTCTGGGATTGAAAATCGATCAAGAGAAAGATGGTTCAGTATGTGTTGGTCAAGTAAGATATGCAACCAAGCTGCTTGAAAGATTTAACATGGAAAACTGCAAACCTGTCTCTACTCCAATCATAAAGGAAAATATCCAGTTAGGAAAGGAAGACGAAAATGTATCAACTGAAAATTTTCCATACAGAGAAGCAGTTGGTGCTCTTCTATACTTAATGACAGGAACAAGACCCGACTTGGCTTATGCAGTAGGCATAGCTTCAAGAAATCTTGAAAACCCCACGAAAGAAGATGTTATCAGAGTTAAAGGAATTTACCGATACATTAAAGGAACCCTTCATTTTGGACTGAAGTATGTGGCAGGCACTGGAAGATTTTTGGAAGCCTTTAGCGATGCATATCATGCTGGTGATTTAACAACCGGTCGTTCTACTACTGGAGCATGAATGCTTCTTCTGCTGTATCTTGGATGAGTCAACGTCAACCTTCTGTGGCCATATCAACGACGACTGAGGCTGGGATAGTCCCTGCGTGCGAAGCCGCAAAAGAAGTGTGGTTAAAGAGACTCTATGAAGAAATCCTCGAGCTAAATGAAACCGCATTCAAGCTAGCTCAGAATCCAGAATTCCATCGAAGAACGAAGCATATTAGAACGAGACACTTCTTCGTGCGAGAAATGGTGTGTAATTAGATGCTAGATATCAAGATATGCACTATATACATTGCAAGTAGCTGATGCTTTGACGAAACCTATATTTAGACCCCGTTTAGAAAAACTTCGAGATAGTATGGGATTAGTTAAACTATCAAATAAGGGAAGGTGTTGAAGCTAGTGTTTTTTCTAGTCTTCTAATATGTTAGATAAAAAGTCAGTCAATAATAGTTATTTATGCAACAAGTGCAAAAAGTGAGTGTTTTTTGCACGCGACGTGAAATTGTCCAACGAGGTCTTTAGGCCGAGTTGGACAACACGTCGAGTGCAAAAAACACGTTTTGCAAGAGTTGCATACAATATTTTTTCTAAATTCATGCAAAAACTGGAAAATTAGAATATAAATATGTTAAGAGCCTAACCATACCTAACCAAACTCAACCCGTTCTTCTTTTTTTGTATCTTTATGGCCTCCACCTTGTCAGTACTCAATCATAGCTGGTTTTCGCCTTGACCATTTAAATTTTAAATAATTAAAGATTTTTGCAATAATTGTAACTCGTTGAGACTAAGTAGTAAGATATACATATATTATTGTTGTATTAAAGCAGGATCAGATACTCGCTATGGATTTTTATTTAATTTAAACGTTTATGTTTGTCATTAATCATCACAAAACTGACACAAGAATGACAGATGAGTGCAATAAAAGTACCACTTTTTGCATCAAATGTGGATCACAAAAGTGTTGTTTTTTGTATGAATGTAGAAAAAATATATTAATGAAGGAAAGCTGTCAATAATTTATTATCCTAAATAAGTTATATATTGATAAGAATATCAATAAAGAGGAGAATGGCAGACTCAAGAGCACAAGACATGCCAGCAGAAGAAAAAAACATCAAGTAAATTAAACTCTGCAAGCCAGAAACACTCCTCAAGATAGAGGATATTGGCAGTTTTGCTCGAGTCAAGTCCCCAACGTTCGATGGAAAGATGTCAGGAACCAACTATGTTAAGCAGTTTGAAGCAGCCGCTAAAGCGAATAATTGTTCTGACAGGGAGAAGGCTGGGAGCTTGACCATCGGGCTTTCTGGGAGATGCCTTAGATGGGCTTCAGACGATACCTTTTGAAGAAACGGATGATTTTGAACAGCGGAAGAAGAGGGTGCAGCACCGACCCAGGATCGTTGCAAAAGCTTTCTCATATTGATAGCCTCTCTCCAATGCAGTAATGACAGAGAATATGTGGATGACGAAATGAATGACAGGACATATAAGTACTCTGCTGCTGGACACTGAAGCAACTAGAACCATTATTCGGCCAGAGATAATAAAATCTAAGAAGCTTCTTTCAACGAGGCTGCGACTCCAGATTGCAACAGGGGAGAGAGACACGATTCCAATCGGGAATTGGTGCAGAAAAATTCACGCATACGGTAAAAGTATCTGACATCGTAGAAGACGTGATTCTGGAAATAGACATAATGAATTTACATGGTTTCCAGTTGGACTTTAAAAACTGAACCATCAAGTTGGGTCCGAAGAGGTATTTCTTCATCCAAATGAAAGCTGAACAGTGTTGTCAGCTGTACAAGAAGGTACCATTCTCATTGCACGAACCGAAACCATGATAGTAGCGCGGCTACAGGGAGTCATGGGATAAGGTACACCGGTTATAATGGAGCCTTGGAATCACGACGAAGAAGGTAAAGGGGTACTTATTGGAAAAGGACTGGTTACGTCAGGGAAGGAGATCCCAAACAGCACTCTTCGCACCAGGGAAGTAAATTTTAGGTCCATTTTACGTTAGTACGTACCGGGATAAAAATGGGACGTACAATGTACCAAAACTGTTCGTACATGTACGTGCACAGCGGTACGTACTTGCTAAATCCGATTTATCAACCTCTATGCCACTACAGCTTAAAACATTTTGCAGGTCAGGACAAGTGTGTTTATATTGACAAGTAAGTAAGAACAAGATATTTTTATCATTTTTATAGGTTATTTTGACACTATTGCCTTTTTTCTGTTCTGTCAGCTGTCTTTCAACTGACAATGCTTTGTTAAATTTATCTCTCGTTCAACCTATATTGGCTTTGATGTTTTGTTAGTGATACATTTTACTCCCTTTTTTACTCGTGGTTAAAGTGGTTTTTGTCTTAGTTTGTTCTTATAGGTAAGTTGAGATACTTTTATTTACTTAACAAAAATGTGGCGTATCGATGCTTCTAGTGAATATTATAAAAGAACTGAATTAAAGCGGCTAAAAAGGGCTCAAAAAGTGGCTCCATACACCAACCCAAATCGGTTAAAGTTAAGGTTAAAGAGGTTTTTACTCAAGTCTTGTGTAATGGTTCCGGAAGGCGTATTGGCATTGTTTACCATGCTGTAACGCATAATTACAACGCGGTAGAGAATGACTGAACCAATACTCTCCCTACCCAGGCTTATCTTACCACGACTCAGCACAGGCAGGTGTTCAGACGTAGTAACTATTGTATTATCCATACGCTGCCATTCTCAAGAAATTATTTACCGCGTTGCAGTCCCAGCCACGTGACTTGCCAACTATTACAGAGCAGCAAAGCACGTTTCTATGCAACAGGATAATTTTGCCAATAAAACAAATTTATGTGAAGAGCATTCCGCAGCTGTAACAGAATTATCAGAAAATAACCCTGAAAAAATTTGATAAAACCTTAAACAGAATTATGACTCACACATGTTTTTAATTTAATTCATGTATCAAAAAATGTCTCCCTAAAAATAACATTTCCAACATAAGCGACCCTAAGAAAAATTAGACGTGGTTAATCATGCGGCCCAAAACGTATTCTGACGTATTCAAGCTGGTAGGCTCCAAGAGAGAAATGTGCAATAATCATAGATGGCGAAGATCTTTAAAGGAAAATATTGATTTTGACAGACCAAATGCAAAATCACATGGAAATGCACACAAGGATTATATTTCAGTGGATTTTGCATTTAATGTAGTTTTTTTGTATTTTAGAGTGGTTTAATAAACTATTCCTTGCGATAGAATATTATTGATATTTTTATGAACGCGAACTGCAAAATTGCGAAAGAGAGCAACTTTCAAAGTAGTTGAGACGGTTGAGACTGCAACGCGGTAAACAATGTCTCGAGTATGGCAGCGTATCAATAATACAATAGTTACTACGTTTGAACACCTACCTGTGCTGAGTCGTGGTAAGATATGTCTGGGTAGAGAGAGCATTGGTTCAGTCATTATTTACTGCGTTGCAACAGCACGTATGCGTTACAGCATAGTAAACAATGCCAATACGCTTCCGGGAGTGCGGCACAATCAACAGCATCGGAAGAAATTCAAGAAGGCATTGCTCTGCCCTCTGACTCGTTTACTGTGCTTGAGCTGCAGTCTTCTAGTGAAAAAGAAGCCAGGTCTCTCCTCTGCCTACTGTGAGATGCCTGAGATTTCATTTTTATTTTTGTATTCTTTTTCTTACATTTTCTCTTCACCCATGTAGCTTATATAAGTACATTTTTCAAATGTGTCAATAAATGTTTTTTTCAATTCACAATTTGTTTTTTTTTCCTTAAATGTATTTAATTACAAGTAGAAAAATGTATGTCCATGGTATGTCTATATGGTCCAATAAGCCGATCGGTTATATATCAGAAACTATTCATGTTATACGAGTAACTTTGGGAGAAAAAATTCCCTTAAAGTGGCCAAGAGAAATTGCTGGAAATTACTTTCAAGTTTAACCGCTAGGGGGCGTAGCCAGTGAATAAAAATTAAAAACCAGTTTTTTGAGAAATATGCCGTTATACCAAGTGTTGAGTAAGTAAACTAGAAAGAGGCCGTACATTACCAAATCTGATGGACGTACCTGGAACGTAATACATGTACGTATCTGGGACGCGACGTCCGTCCAAGAGCTACATACCTGTTACGTACGTAGTACGTATCGTTGCTGTATATGGGAAAACGTGTCATAAACGTGAACATCACCTAATTACCCCCAAGAAGAAAACCAGAATTGGATGCTGCATACTGGTGACGTTTATAGTTCGTCAAACAACGACAACTGACAACTCTAATGACAGATTAGAACAGATGTTTTCGATTGCTGGCTAATCCTTAAATCAAGATGATAAATCGACACTGGTAATGCCAATTAAACAATCAGCTCGAATCATCTACTAGTCCATTGGCGTCTCCAGTAGTGCTCGTCAAGAAAAAGGAAGAAACTATCTACCAGATTCAGCGTGGACTAACGCCAGCTTAATAACGTGACGAAAAAAGACAGCTAACCTCTGCCACGAATCGACGATACTCTAGACACTTTGGCCGGCAGTAAATTGTTTTCCACCCTGGATCTGAAGTCAGGCTACTGGTAAGTAGAAATGGACCAAGAAGACAAAGAAAAAACTGCCACCGGATCCGGTTTATGGCAGCTCAACGTCATGCCCTTCGGGCTCCGTAATGCGCCCGCGACATATATGAAAACTTTGGAAAATGTATTTTGGGAAACTTGCCTGGTCTATTTAGACGACATCGTAGTATTAGGGACAACATTTGAGGAACACCTAAGAATTTGGCAGGCTTATTTTAAGCCCAAAGAAATATCAGTTATTCCAAAACCGGGTCAAATATCTGGGTCATATTGTGAATAACGAAGGAGTGACAGTAGATGCAGAGAAAATTGCTTCCATTAAGCAATGGCCGGCCGTAACCAGCCGACACACATCAAGTCAGGAGTTTTCTTGGACTTTGCTCATACTATCGAAGGCTCATAAGGAAGTTTGGAAATATCGCCAAGCCACTAACTCGCCCATGATCAATAAGTTCATTATATCGCGGTAGAAGATTTAACAAACCGATATTGAAAGCTGAAATCCATCTTGCGAAGGCTTTTACTGAAACTATACATTAATATCTACAAAAAAGACAAAACTATCCCAGTATTTCGAGTGCAGTTTAGAGCTTTTATTACGAGTCACAAAGTCATAATACCCAAGTATTCACCTTCCAACAAAATCAATGTAGTTCTTCTGAAATCAATATTGTCAAACTTTGTTGATAACATATACACATAGATCTGAGACGAAAGATGAGGTAGGATGTGGGTTTTTTATATAGACTTATAACAAATCATTTGGTTATAAATTACCCGATATAAGTAGCATATATACAGCAGAACTCGTAGCTATACAGAAAAGCCTCAATTGGTTGATCACAAACTAATTATGTAATGAAGTAATTCTTTCTGATTCTAAATCTGCTATCCACTCAGTAAAATCTACTCATATCAGAGGTATTGGATGTTCTATACTATGTGGTATCTAATCTATGCGTTTGAAGTTAAATATTACGTTTATTTGGGTTAGGTGCCATAGCAATATAACTGGGAACGAAAGGGCCGACCTGGAAGCGAAAGATGCAGTTATAAATGGATAATTTCATATTATTTTTCTTTAGCAGTTATAAATAACTCGATACGTCTTAGAATTGTCAATAAATGGAAACAGGAGTGGACAAAGATATCTAAATCCTCTACAAACCAGTACTTCTGAATTCATCCTACATCACCCTTTCCTCCCGATTATATTTAATTATATGACACCCAAATTCTCATCAACAATATTTAGACTTAAAACCAATCACGAAGGATTTGGTGCAAATAGTTATCCCGAAACAAGATTAGCTGAGGTACTGAAGAAGTGATGGATGGATTATTTCACCTGAAATTTCATAGTAATAAAATCATCATCATCCTGAAGTTCAAGCAGCCCTTTTGCGTCAAACGTATGTAGACGATATTCTTACAGGAGCTGATTCCATTCATGATCTAGAAAAACTTTATCTGAACCTGATTAGAATTCTTGGAAACTATGGTTTCAAACTTCATAAGTTTTGTTCAAATTCCTTAGAAATTGCGGTAAATCATTCCTCCCAAGTTCCAACTTCTAAAGACTTAAACCTTGAGTCGTATCCTTGTAAAGTTTTAGGAATAAAGTGGAATCCCACAAATGACTTTTTTCAAGTGTCTTCCCCTTTGTCAAATTTAGATATCGATCCAACATAGAGAAACATTTTGTCATCAAATTCGCAATGTTATGATCCCCTTGGTCTTGTTAACCCAATTATGGTTATTGGCAAGCTGATTATGCAACAGCTTTGGCTGCTGAAACTTTCTTGAGATGAGAAGATTAGTGACCCCATAATACTTAAAAATTGGCAAACTTTTGTAGACAGTATTTCATGCCTCAAACAACTTCATGTAATACCGGCGGCCGTTAATCACCAATATAATAACCGGTAAAAACCACGGTAATCAATAACCTGTGATAGAGAAACTAAAAACTGCTGGTCCACCGTAAAAGCTGCTACTCCAGAGAACACCTTGGTGCCGAGTTTCACGAGCCGGAACCTGGAAAAGTAAAATTCTCCTGGTGTGTCCCTGAAAATAACAAGAAGGCAGCGTAGCTGGCTGTCACCACCCACGAGTACGTGGGAAACAGGAATCAACGACTCCTGTAAGAAAAGTCCGAAAGGATAGATCCGGCCTCCGCTGCTATCAGTTGTTGTTGATAATGAGAGGTCTTTGTGTGTAGGGTTACGTCTGGTATAAGGTTCAGGATAAGGTATTACTACTAATTTACTAAGTAGTTTTTAGGGAATACCTGTGTATGAAAGCAAACTAAACGTTACCGAATTTAAATGGGTTTATTAAAAAAGAGAATAGAAAATGAGTAATAAAATATAATAATAAAACTTGATATAAATTAAATAATGAAATGATAATATTAATACTAAAAAAATGACTATGATAATAACTTCAGTTAATTGAAAATGAACGAAACCGTAATTAAAGGTTACGTGTATAAATTTAATAACTTACATTGATAAATTATCAATTCTCTCAGTTTTGAGGAATACGGCTGAATCCCTTATTTAAGCATATATATAATTAAATTAAATATGTGTAAAGTTAGAAAATAAAATATAATAAACAATCTATGCATGAGGTGGCAATAAAATACAGGCTAACCAAACTACAAAAATATTTGTTTCACAGTTAGTATAAGATCAATCAGACTCACCAAGTGCAGGTAGGATGCTCTCCAATGATGCTGGAGACTTCTTATCCGGTTTATTAACTGACACCAACACAGTATCGGATAGGGTAGACTTTTTATCGAACCTGTTTGCCTCTAGCAAATCTTATTTGGCCGTTCGCTACCCTCTTTACCGAAATACACTTTAAGCGCTACAGTAGACGCTCTCTCGAAGAAATTACTCCGGTGTCGAAACGAAACTTATTTTGACTCCGCGCTACTTTCGTCTTACAAGTCAAAATATAACTCTGGATTTTTCCAGATGACCGCTAACCGCGAATCACTATGAGGCAACCGCTCGCAACCGTGCTCGTGACCCAACTGCCTCGTCGTTTTTTCTATCTCCTCCGGCTTTGGGCAATTTTTGCCCAGTCAGCTTTTCACCACTTTTTCATTTCTAGTTTTCTTATTGGACACACGTGTACTTTGTAACCCACGATCGCTTTGCTTCATCAGCCAACTCGTGTTTTCGAAACTGGGTTCCTTTTTGGTTACTTAGTAATTGTGTCATTGTGCATTATCAGCATTGTTTAGTCTGATTGAACTTTGCTACAATACTTGAATCTAGGTTATATATTTATGAAATTAATTTTGTAATGAATATACTCGAAATTTGTTATACAGGGTGATGTTTTCCATAATTCCCAGATATACCCTTTTTAATAAAAAAGTCTTCAAATTAGAAATTCATGGTTTTTGTGATGCTAGTTCATTAGCATATGCATATCACAAGCTATTTATGTTGACAATACTGCTTCTTCTCAACTATTAATCTCAAAATCAATCCTTTAAACAAACCTATAACCATTCCTAAACTTGAGCTTTATGCCATGGTTCTCCTTGCCAAATTATATTCGCGTATTACAGACCTCATCACTCAACAGCTCAATATTTTCAACTCAATTCTGTGGTCCGACTCGCAGATTGCATTATCATGGAGTAAAGGAAACCGTAATAGATGGGCAACTTTTGTTTGTAATAGGATTGCTCAAATACAGCAATTAACGTCTTCTGCATCTTGGAGACACATTAAGTCTCATTTAAATCCTGCAGACTTACTCTCCAGGAGCAAGCTTTTGGATCCCTCTGCAACTTTTTGGTTTTTTGGACCTAGTTTTTAATGGGAATCATCCCAGGACACTCAATGTCATGATACATTTTTAGCTATACTTAGCCCACCAGAAGAAAGAAAAAAATATTTAGTAACCACAACAAATCCTATGAATCCCTGGATGTTATTCATTATTAGATTTTCTTCTTAGATCTATGTCATATGTACTTCGTTTTGTTAGTAACACTAGGTCACTGAATAAAGCATCATTACCTCTTCTTCCAACAGAATTGGATAATTCAATGACATTCTTAGTGAAACAAGTACAAGAAACCTTTTTTTCTGATATTATCAAAACCCTTAGGTCAAACAAAAGTCTGTCAGATAAAAATTTGGCTTCCTTGAATATTTTCATTGACAAAAACAACATCTTAAGAGTAGGTGGTCGTCTTACCCACGCTGATCTACCTTTCAACCAGAAACATCCAGCTTAAAATCACTTCACCTCATTACTTCTAAGCAAAGAACATTTAAGACTTGGCCATAGTGGTCCACAAACCGTACTTTACAGTGTCAGATTGAACTATTGACCTTTAGATGGCCTTAGGGAAACAGCTCAACAGAGGATGGCTGACTTACCTAAGATCAGAATTACCCCTTCTAGACCCTTCCATCTTGTGGGTATAGATTTTGGTGGACCCTTCAATGTTAAATCATATAATCTAAGGAAAACTACTATTGTAAAATGTTATATTTCACTTTTTGTTTGTCTTACTACGAAAGCAGTTCATTTGGAACTAGTCTCCGACTTGACTACTGAAGCCTTCATAGCATCTGTTAAGCGATTTGTATCTAGACGCGGGCTACCATTATCTATATATAGCGATAATGGTACAAATTTTGTTGGAGCTCATAATCAATTGAAAGAATTACAAATGTTTCTAAAAAATCATTTGTCTTCTATAAACGAATTTTTACTAACTTGTTCCATAAATTGGAAGTTTATTCCTCCGAGGTCTCCCCATTGGGGCGGGATCTGGGAATCTGCAATTAAAAGTGCTAAGCATCATCTTTTCCGAATACTTCGAAACTCTGTTTATACCTTTGAACAGCTCTCTACAATTCTCACTCAAGTTGAGGCAATTATGAACTCTAGACCACTTTTCCCCATATCTACCGATCCCTTTGACTTAATTCCTTTGACTCCTGGTCATTTCTGAATCGGACAATCTTTAAGGTGTCTTCCCGAAAAAGCTGTTTCATCCATACTTGACAACAGACTCAAGTTTTGGCAACACTGCACTTCAGTGCAACAAACCTTCTGGAAGCGTTGGACAGTAGATTACCCAACCAACCAACTTCAGAATAGGCCAAAATGGCAAGTCTTGTGTAAAAATCTCAAAGTAAACGCAATGGTGTTAGTCAAAGATGATGACTCGCCACCTTTAAAATGGCCATTAGCACGAATAACGGATATTATAACTGGGAAAGATGGAAAGATTCGTGCCTATAGTAAAAATAGCGCCTCTTTCCATTAGTGACAATTTACATGCTCCTGATGAAACTAATACTGAAATGATATAATGTAATTTGTTATAATTAACCCTGTTCATTCATTTACTCTTTCTGGTGTGATTATTGATGATCATTGCCTGCCGCGGTGTTGATGATTTGGTGGTATAATTAATATTCTGCACGGTGACCAATGGCTACTGTGGATGCTAAAAGGCAACACCTCAGAAAACACTATACTTCCAAGTTTATCATCCTCGGTTGGTAAGGATTTTTTTTTTAGTTTCTCCCATTATGAGTGAATCCATCCATATTAACATTGCCTTACTTTGCTTCTCATTGAAATACAGTCCACTTCAATATACATACAGGGTGGGGCAATCTTCTGACATCGGAGGATTACATCGTTGTGGTACGAGATAAAACTTTAAGGTTTTGTGTAAGCTGATACAGTTACTAAGGGCACATTTTGAAAATACTTTCGTTTCTCTAGTGTGTTCCAAAACCACGTAGCAGCACAAACTTACATTTTTTTAAATGAAACGTACTATATTTTGTTCAAGAATCGAAAAGATCTCACCGAGAGCGTTACAACAATATAGCATTCTAATATATTATAAAGGTGTTTTAAAAAGATATGGCCAATTATTGGTAAAAAAGACCTACTCTTTAACACTCTGTTAAACAGTAAATCAAAATAAATCAACAGGTCTTTGTATTCAATTGTCATTCACATATCATTGGCTGTGCTCAGTATTAATTACTTTTTTTATTTGTGGCTTCTTTAATAGAGGGTGAAACAAAACGCAAATCAAGCAATATCTCAAAATTTTTAAATGAATCACCCTATAAATCTTTTCACAATTTGTTACTACAATTAATAATCTTTCAAACGATATAGCACATTTAGGGTATAAGTTAATGGAAAACCGTAAATATTTTATGATAATGGTCAAAAACCAGTATTTTACGTACACAAATTAAATGGTATAAAATTTTTACATGCAACGTCTAAGGCATAAATTTTAATCGTAATTTTAGATGCATCTACAATATTTTATCACTGGGCTACTGTCAAAATAGTATCTACTAATAAATGTCAAAGAAATGTTGCTGTATTCTTCGTTTGTGTTCTAAGGTTTAAATAATAAATAACTATAATAAATTTTCCGCAGGAAGACATGATCAATATGATATCGTTTGAGAGATTATTAATTGTACTAACAAATTGTGAAAAGACTTATAGGGTGATTCATTTAAAAATATTGAGATATTGCTTGATTTGCGTTTTGTTTCACCCTGTATTAAAGAAGCTACAAATAAAAAAGTAATTAATACTGAGCACAGCCAATGATGTGTGAATGACAATTGAATACAAAGACCTGTTGATTTATTTTGATTTACTGTTTAACAGAGTGTTAAAGAGGACGTCTTTTTTACCAATAATTGGCCATATCTTTTTAAACACCCTTATAATATATTAGAATGCTATATTGTTGTAGCGCTCTCGGGGAGATCTTTTCGATTCTTGAACAAAATATAGTACGTTTCATTTAAAAAAATGTAAGTTTGTGCTGGTACGTGGTTTTAGAACACACTGTAGAAACGAAAGTATTTTCAAAATGTGCCCTCAGTAACTTTATCAGCTCACACAAAACCTTAAAGTTTTATCTCGTACCACAACGGTGTAATCCTCCGATGTCAGAAGATTGCCCCACCCTGTATAAGTATTATTTCTTAAGCTTTGAGTATGTATCCATCACCTATTTGTTGAATTGGTATATTCAAATTAAATTTGTTGGAATTTATTCCGGTTATCCAAAATATCACTTTATTAATTTATTATTTATAATTGTTTTCTTTGTTGAGCCCCCAGTATGTTGAGATTTCATAGTAATAAAATCATCAACTGGGTATTAGGGCCCCCGCAGACTGCAGACTTTTTATCGGCCGATAGTTTGGTCGGCTTCTTAATCAGTATGGAGAGGAATGCATATGCGCACACTACAGCGATTCAGTATCGGCCGATAATGCATTCCTCTCCATACTGATTAAGAAGCCGACCAAACTATCGGCCGATAAAAAGTCTGCAGTCTGCGGGGGCCCTTAATGTTTTTCTCCGATTGGCAGCAAATATTAATTTTGCTGACTGATATCAATCAGCAAAGTATTACTTTTCCTTTCCCACGAAAGTGATTACTTTGCTGCCTGTGATTATACATTTCCATAGCAACCAACTAAAATAAAGAGATTGTGGGAATTGTAAACAATCGGAGAAAAAATTATATGTTCAACTTGGCAGCAAAGTAGATTGACTGCCTTGGCTGAATTCGCAGTCAATCTACTACTTTGCTGCCTAGTTAAACAAATAACTATTATGGGCTTTGTGGTTTGTGCTAATACTAATAAATGAATGATTTGTCGTAGCATGAATAAATATAAATCACATGCGTTGACTAGGGTTAGCAACACAATATATGTAGATAGTTTTTGTTTTGTTAGTTCTTGAATGTCAGATTGACTTTTTTTTAAAATAATAAAATCTACGTTTGGCTTTGAGTTATCATTTTTACATTTATCTACCTACAACATTATTCCTGGACGTCCAATCTTATCACATATCAATGGAAGAAGAGCCGTTATTCGTTTAAATACATTTTTTACATAGTCGTGGTTGCGACATCACCAAATGGGTAGAATTCTACGTGTTTCCGAATCAAGAGGCCACAACTGTCGCGGATGTAGTGGTGAAAGAATTCATTAGCCAATATGGAGGGCCCTTGGAAGATCTGGGAGGGAATTTCGAAAGCCATGTATTCCAGGAAATTTGTGACAAGCTGGGAATGAAGAAGACCAGGACAACGGCATGCACAGTCAGATGGAATGGTCGAAAGAATGAACAGGACCACTGGAAAATATCTATCCAAAGTAGTTTCCAGCCACCAGAGAGATTGGGACCAGTACCTTCCCTTATTTTCATTGGATTATCGATCTGCCACCAATGAGTCCATAAGTGAAACACCTGCGAAAATCCTATTTGGACGCGAAATGAGGCTTCCTTGTGACCTGGAATTTGGTTGTCGACCTGGAGAAGATCAAGCGGAAGAATACTATGTGATCCAGTTGAGAAAATGGACGGGCGATGTACACGAATTGGTTCGAATGAATCTCCAAGTTGCCAGTGACAGAATTGAAAAATGGTACGACACGCAGGCTATAGTTGGCAATTCCAAAGAAGAGGATAAAGCATGGTTACAAAACCCGAGAAAAGGCTTTTCTCCAAAACTACGAATATATTGGGAGGGTCTATACTCAATCAAGAAGATCAATAAATTCAAGAAGAGTCTGGAGTTGCGAAGGACTATATATACGCGGGTTTTTGAGCGAGTCAAACAGTTTTTCAGTATACAGTTAGTGAACAGATAGTGAATTAGTGAATATAAATAGTGGATATTTAAGTGTTGAAGATAATTTAGGACAATTATTATACCGAATGTAGATAAATTAGTAGACATTAAGTAGTGTGTGTATAAATTGAGTTTATCATAGTGAGTAGGTGTTTCTTTAAAAAAATAATAGTGAATTACGTATTTCGATTCAAAAACTATCTTTTTAATAAGAAATTTATTGTTCAAAAGAATTGGACAAAAAATGAATTTTATAATACGGGTACGTTGTCTAGTAGTTTCCTAGGATGACATGATATATATGTGTGGGTGTGCTTATGTGTGCAGAAGTGTTGCATGTAACTCCCTTCTAAGTATCGAAAAAAATGGAATGACTTTTCGATTGAGTCCTTTTTAAATTTTCTCCAGGTTTTTCGGTTTTCTTTCTTCTACATGTTAAAATTTGGGATTTTAATTTGATTAAAGCGTATAAAATTATGATAAATATTACTTCTAGAATACTTTCAATTGCCGGTGCTATTTTTAGTGTAAACTATTTTTTGAATGGGCTTCAGCTTCTCAGTTTCTCGCAATTACGAGGGATTTCGAAAAGTGTTGGCACTTCTATTTCAAAATATTGGTTTGTTTGAAAGAACTTTTTCTGGTTGTTTTGGCATTATTAGAATTTCGCTGGTTTTGACTTGTTGAATAATTGCTTCTTTAGTATTGACTTCTAGGATATGGCAATAATTTTCGAGGCTATTTCCATCGAGTAGGCTAAGAGTACAATTGTCTTTTCAGACGAGATTTTATTGACAATATAGGTAGGTATCTTCTAGTAGTGGGCATTCTTCTTTTTCTGAATGGATCTCATTTTTCTTCCGTGCCAAATAGGGAAAATTGGTAGTGTACATTTAATCATTTTGGATAATGGGAAAAAGGTGATAGAATTCGAAGATTTTGGAATTAAGTATAAGGACATGAATAGCAAAAATTAATTTTTTTTACACTCATGCAAAAAACAACACTTTTGTGAAACACATTTAATGGAAAAAGTGGTTCTTTTTTGCACTAGTGCAATAAAATTTTTATTGCACTCATCTGTCATTCTTGAGTCAGTTTTGTGATTATTTATGACAAAGATGAACATTTAAATAAAATAAAAATCCAGAGCAAGTGTCTGATCCTGCTTTAATACAACAATAATATATGTATCTTACTACTTAGTCTCAACGAATTACAATTATTGCAAAAGTCTTCAATTACTTAAAATTTAAATGGTCAAGGCGAAAACCAGCTATGATTGAGTACTGACAAGGTGGAGGCCACAAAGATACAAAAAAGAAGAACGGTTTGAGTTTGATTAGGTTAGGTTAGGTTCCCAACATATTATATTCTAATTATCCAGTTTTTGCATGAATGTAGAGAAAATATTGTATGCAACTCTTGCAAAACGTGTTTTTTGCACTCGACGTGTTGTCCAACTCGGCCTAAAGACTTCGTTGGACAATTTCACGTCGCGTGCAAAAAATACTCACTTTCTGCACTTGTTGCATAAGTAACTATTGAATTAATAATTGTCACTTGGGTACCGAGAAATTGATAGTATGTTAGAATATTGGTCGATTTTGGAATTTGTTTTGGCGTATAGATTTTACTTGAATATTGAATCATGTCTACAATCTCGCAACTAGAAATAATAGAGCTGGGGTGCGTTCGAAAACTTGGTGTGTCGTATAAAAATCACACAGTAGCCGTTCGAAAATTTCTTCTAACAAAAATAGTAATTGATGAATATATTCAAGATTTGAGCAGTATTTTCTGTTTAAAAAGTAAGAAAAAAGTGGGAAGCATTTAAAATAGGTATGACCACTGACCAGCCCACGGTCCAGCTAACTTAGTTTTTTCGGTTAGTATTTTTCATGATCTATCAATGCCATAAGTAGAATAGTTTATAAATTTTTAATTTGGCAACCTCGAACTACTTCTGCCATTTTGTGAGATCTGTCAATGGGATTTTAACTATAATTGTGTTTTTATTAGATATATCATTGATATTTGTATATTCAACATTTATGATGGTGAGAAAATGTGTAGTATGTGAAAATAAATGGAATAAGAATTATGAACGATCGTTCCATAGGTAAGGTTATATTAGCACAAGCGTAGTATAAGTATAAGACAAGGGATTCAATATTTCGCCTTGAAATTTGATTACTGAATGTATTTTTGGTAGACGAGGGCATTTTCAAAGTTAAAGTTGCTTTTGAGGCTCAAGGCAACAGGACTATTGGAGCAAAAAACCCTCCATCAACAACAAGGTAACTTATCTATTGTAATTGAAAGGTTTATTTCATGAACAATTTGTAATCTTTTCAGTTTGTTGAAGAATAATGAAGATTCATTTTATTTAAATATTTTCATACAATTGTGTGTTCTAGTTATTTTATTTTGTAATATGATTGTGAATAATTCTTAAGAACAATAAATATTAATATTATGATTATTGTTATAATTATTCTATATAATTTTAATACATTTATTTATTCCTTAGTTTTGTAAAATCAATATAAAAAAAAACCTATCCATATTATATTAACATATTTCAAAACTAGTTTTATGTTAAAAATCCTCTTTAGGTATTCTTCAAATAAATTGCTTGTTTTTGATATAATTTCCACTTATTCAAACGAAAATTAAATAAGGTATCTACATCATTTAGTCTATGAAAGCAATTTCCATAAAATGGTTTAAATGAACCCTTTCGACATGATACGCTACTGTGCATTGTACTCGCCCTGATTTATGTTGCGACCAAAACAATGTATAGGTAATAATGTGTGATGGCTGGTCTATTTTATAATAGGTCGTTGGTTGTCACGTACTGGTGCGCGCACCAAACACTCACTCACTCACTAGGGTGAAATTTAAGCTGACAAAAAAGTCACATATATGACAGCTTAAGCATTTGAATTTATTCTGCCGATATGAACTTTTAGATGTCAATTATTAATTTTAAATTATTAAATGAATTATAAAAAAAGGAAAAGTAAGGAACAAGTTACATTGAGGAAAGGTAGAAAATAAGCAGGATTCCAATAGCAATTGGTTGATTTTGGACAAACCTAGACACCCTCTTTTTTATTAATTCCAACATTAGAGTCTCATTGTCTTATTTTCACTATAGGAGCTTTAGTCACTATTATTCATAATTATATTCTCTACAAATATTTTGGAGGTAACCCTCTCTGCAGCCAAAATGCATTTTCTTTTTAAACATTTTCGCTGCTCGTCCATTCCTTAAATCAATTTAAAATCCAAGAAAATATTTTGAATGACTAAATTTCCAATTTGATTTGTCAACAACCAAACAAACATAACCTTGAAAAATGTTTGACACAACACACTCCATAACCGTTCGAAAACCTAGAGCGAGCTTAGCACACCGAAGTGAGTTTTTACCCCCACTCCTTGAAATAATTTTCATACCAACAACCAGCTTCTCGAACGCAGCCCTGTGTACAGAGTTAAGTTTTGAAAATACTATCCCATCTTCAATCCTATCTATAAAGGTTATAGTTGATTGGCAATCTGAATTAATCTGGTATAGCATACCTTGAAAACTCAGGTAACTTTCGAGGGTTTCAATTTTGTTCTAAACGGATGCTGAAAAATTTTCCAAAACGTTAATGAATTTTATTTGATTTTCATTTAGAATGGGAATTGAATTATAGTGGTCAATGAGTTTTCGAGAAATTTGAATTTTTGCTTCATGAATAAGATTCTTTCGATTTTGTTGTAATAGGTTAATCGCATCGTTATATCTAATTTCATCATCTGAACCAAGGTTTCCAAAAAGCCATTTGTTTATTTTACCAATGCCGTTTACTAAACCCCTGCGGTTTCGAATATGTGGGTTTAGAATTTCAAATTTCCTTTGAACTGCTATGATTAAATATTCTGCTCTTATTAGCATGTTTTGTGCCAATGAATGATATGATATTGGATTTGAAGCGCTTATAGTTGTACTCTTACTACTTATAAAATTAGAGTGAGTTACCAACTATTACTTTATCTTTATCCTGTATTATGTTAGTTTGTTTAAATTTGGGAAGTCTCTTATTTCTCAATTTATTTTTTACATAAGCAACATTTTGTTTCGAGTAATCCAAGGGTTCTGATCTGTTTGTATTACTTTTTGTTTAATTTCTTTGTTTCGTTTCTTTATTTTTTCGTATAATAGTTTACTTGTTCATTTGGGATTTTGGACATATTGTGATATGACTGAATGGTCGTTAAGGTCAAACGGATCTGGGTTGTTTAAGTGTCCCTTTGTAATTTCAAAAGGTGTATATTTAATAACTGTTTGAACTGAGTTATTATAACTAAAAATCACATGATTCAATATTTGATCGGGGGTGAAATTTTTATTGTCTTCTTGAATACACCGATAATGTTCTAAGATACTTGAGCGAAACCGTTCAACGGGTTAATTAAAATTACTGTTTGTTGCCGTCGTATGGTGTAGTTCGATACGATGAAGAATACAAAAGTCTTCTAAATCAAAATTTTCCACGGTGCGTTATAAAATTGTATAAGGATTTTACGGTGGAAAAACCTGTAAGATTTTACGGTGGAAAAACCTGTAACACTTGCTTGCCCGTACCGTGAAAAATAATCGATTATTAAGTATGATTTGTTTGCAATTTTAAAAACATCGGCATGAATATTTTCAAATGGTTCAGAGGTAGTTGGAGTTAAATTAAATTTAATAACAGAAGGATTCCTATCGTATTTGTTTTTTAAGCAGGTATCGCAGTTATTTACGAAAAGTTCTATTCCCTCAATCATTCTTTGCCAATAATATTCACAACAAAGAGATGTTTTCACTTCGTTTATGCCTCTGTGTCCTGATTTGTATACATAATAGTATTCTATTTTTTTTTGTTCGTCGATTGATTGAATATCTGTATGAGTTTAAGTGCACAGGATAAACTTAAATGCAGAAGTGTATTTTGTGCAGTTACTATGAATATTCGTGATACAAATTCATTTTGAAAATAAAGAGCGTAATTTAGATTGGGGTTTATATATTATTTTAAAATTTTATTATATTCGATTCTATTTCGACTATTGGCAATATAACGTTTAGACGAGTGTTTTCAAATATTTTCTCTCTTAATTTTAAGAGTATTTGTTTCCCCACTTCTAAAGTATAGTTGATTTTTAAACCTATTTGGTGATTTTTCTGATATTGGAATAGCTAAAATAGGATTTTCGGCACCGTTTCAATATAATTATCATCTGGATTTGATTTTTCGGGTAATGTGGGTGAATTTATCATAATCTCTCATTCATTTCCATCTAAAATACTTTAAATATCAATATTATCCAAATTTGGTAATATATTCTCGGGTTGACGATACTGATCTATTAATTAAAGCTCTTGATTCACGATTTCGACAATGTCACCTAAGTTAACGTCAATTGATGCAGTTTCTAATGCATCAATATCGGGGTTGCGAGATAATGCGTCTGCTGCTTTACTGCTTTTACCTTTCAGATATTTGATTTCAGAGTCAAATTCTTCTAGCTTTAGTCGCCAACGGATAAGGCGTGAGCTCGGCTCTTTTAAAGACATAAGCCATAAGGTTATTTTGAGATAGTATAGCTCCTATTGAATGTTTTGAAGCATCCTCTGTTAGTTCGAATGGTTTATCGAGATCGGGATATCCCGATACTGGCTCTGATATTAAGATATTTCTACAAACATTAAAACATTCAATAAACTCTTCTGAGTGCTGAACGGTATTATTTTTCTTCAAACATATTATCATTGATTTAGTTAGTTGCGCAAAATTTTTTATGAACTTCCGATAATAACCGAATAGTCCTAAACACGATTTAATATCTTTAGCGGTTTTGGGAAGAGGGAAATTTTGAATTGCTTTTATTTTATTTGGGTTAGGTTTCATTCCTTGTGGAACTACAAGGTAGCCTAAGTATTCGACATCTTTGCGTAGAAATTCGTATTTGTCGATATGTATTTCAAGCTGTCCTTGACGTATTTTCGAAAACACTGACTTTAAATTTTGGATATGTTCCTGGAGGCTAGTACTAAATTTGATGATATTCTCCATATATACCATGAATATTTTATATTGAACATCTTTTAAGATTTCGTTGACAGCTCTTTGGAAAGTGGAAGGTACATTTTTAACCCAAAAGGCATTCGAAGGTACTCGTAGTGTCCTCCGTCCACGTTAAAAGCTGTTTTTTTGATTAAGCAATCACTCGAGTCAAGTCGAGCGTAGTAAAATACTGAGTTCGCCCTAATTTATCTAAAATATCGGATATGTTTGGGAGGGGATATCTATCACCGATAGTTTTATCATTAATTTTTCGGTAATCGACGACCAATCTCCATTTTTCGGTAGGTATTGGATGCGTCCATTTTCTTTTTGACTATCCATATTGGAGAGCTCCAAGGAGAACAAGATGGTCTGATTATATTTTTATCTAGCATGTCTTGTACTTGTCGTCTAATTTCCTCTCTGTGTGTATGGGTACATATAAGATTTTGAATGAATTGGTATTTCGTCTTTTGTTTTAATTATATGTTTAACATTAGAGGTGAAAGTTAACTTATCTCCTGGTTTAAGAAATAAATCAGAATACTCTTTACATAATTCAATAATTTTTGTTTTTCTTCCCTATTCATATGGTCTGTACGAATAAGGTTTGTAATATCGTTAGATTTCACCAAATTATTTTCGGTAAAATTGTTAGTAAAACTTTCAAACTTAAATAATTCGTATTGGGAATTTTTGGAACAAAATGAGTTCAATTGGTTTTATTAGTGTTATAGTTATTGATTCATTTGGATGATTTTGAACTTCAATAGGTGCAAACCCGTCTTTTGCCGTAGTTAATATTTGTGGTATAAATATGTTCTCTATGTTTTGAGCATTTACAATAATATCGCCATCATTTATATTTACTCGTAAATTTTTTATACATGTTTCTCCTGGATCTATTGAAAATGAAAATTTAATGTCATCTACTTGTCTATATTTAAACAGTGATTGTATATCAGTCATAGCTAATTGTTGTAATAGTAATTTCCTCATTTTAAATCAGCAAATGCTTGAAATCTGATATTCTCATTCCCGATACTACTAGATAACAGTATTGGAATGGTAAATTGTACTTGGAAAATATTTTTCAATTATAGACGGTTTTATTATTGATCTAGATGCAAAAATATGATCATATTTCAGCTTATTTTTAAAAGCTTAATTGGTTGAAAATCAATAACTTATTTTGTTTTCATTTTCTGGTTTTCATCTATCGATTGATGAAAACTAGAACTTCAGTGTATTTGTATGAGAAAATTATTTTTCGTAGTTCTATTCATGAGCACAACATTCGACACAACACCATAGCACAACACTATGACAATGATTAATCATTCTTCCGTCATATTTGAACGTTCCTTTACGTACAATTTGGTGAAATTGTATAATTCCTACCGATCCTATATAACTGCGACTTCGTTTTATACCTTTAAGCACACGGTTAAAAATATGCTGCTTGATAAACAATAATTTATGATTTCGACAAGTTATTTACATTTAAAAAAAAAATTTTTTTGTGTATTCTACATTTAATTTATGATATTAATGAAATAATATGTACCTATATTTTATTTTTCTTATTTTTTTGTTCATATATTGTAACCCTTGAAGGTTAAGAGTTAAAGAGTAGGTAGCTTTTAGCTAAGCTTCGCCTTCTTGGGGCAAATGTGTTGTACACGTTTGTAAATAAAGATATTCATTCATTCATCTAGAACTACCGGAGTAATTTAACGTTGGGATTCTTATTTTCTATGTATGGTACGGGATTAACAGAAAACGCTTTTATTTCTACTACGTTTTCTTTTGGGATGGTCTCGCCATCCGAAAATTTTCGTCGAAATAATGTTCGTTGTTTGTATTGGTATTGTCAAATTCTGTTTCGTTATATTGATAAGAATCGTGACCTGAATTACTACACTGGTTCACGTATAATTCTTTTGAAACGAATTTCGGTCAACTATTTAGATTTGATTAAAAAAATTTATTATTACTATTGATAGGCCTTTTATTTAGTTTTGTAAAGTACCACGACGTTGTTGACATCGGTACAGGTTTTGGTAAATGGTTTTGTTGACTTGGGTCTGGTTCAAATACTTGTCGATTCGTGAAATACCTCTTATTTTGTGGAATAGGCTGAAGAGGTATTGGCTGATTGGGCCAGTGTTTCCTATTATGTACAATATTTGATTGATTGGTTTTTATTAAATTGTGGTTTGTTCTTTGACAAAAAATTCCAATGGCCATTATAGTTTTGTTTTGCGTTTGAATTATTTTTATGGGCGACGACCCAGCACTGTAGTGGAACGCATCTCGATGCGATGATTACAGTCAAGCTATGTCGGCTTTGGTTAGTACTTGGATGGGTGACCGTCAGGGAAAACCATAGTATAGGGCCCGTACAGCCGGCAGCGTAGTAGCATATCACAGCTCGCAGGCATTATACCAATGAGCACGAGGTATAATAAGGATAATGTAGATATGCCGTCTTTCGGAAGAGACGTAAAACCGAGGTCCCGAGTCCATGGATGCTGGGCTCGCTAAAGAACGCTACCACTGGTTGGAACACCAGTGGGTTCGCCAAAATTTCCGGTTAGGGGTAGAGTGCTCCCGGCGTCGGTGACTAGCCTTAGTCGCAGAAATAGGCCGACGTTGAATAAACAAGGAAAAAAAAATATTTTTATGAAAATTTCGCGACTGTGGATATTGTTTATTTGTATAATCATTATTATTAAATCTATTTTGTAAGAAATTTCTATCATGCAAGGACCCGTACAATCTTTCAAAAATTTCAAATTCTGCCATAGCCATAGCGTCTTCTAAGGTAGTGGGTTTTCTTAAGTGCATATTATTTTGAACGTTCGGTAGTTACATTTAGGTCGTTACTTATTCTTTGGAAAACACTACTACGAATCAACTGCAGTCTACTTCCAAAATCTATTAAGTGTTCACCTTTGAATGTTTTGGCTCTAATCGACTCTTGTACGAGACAATCCCGTCTATCAGCAAAACATTGTAATAAGGCAGTTTTTAATTTTGGCCAAGTATTTAATTCTACTTTATTACCTACCAGGAAGACTGCTCTACCTTCCAATTTCTCTTGAATACATTCTATTATATGGAAATTCAATTCAGCATCGTTTAAACATCTATAAGTTTCTCTTAAATGCTCACATCTAGTGATAAATTTGTTCAAATGTTCACTATCACCGTTAAATACTTAAATATCTGCTAATTTATATTTACAAAGGTGCCAATTCATTGCAGGAGTAGCTATTTCTATAAAATTAATTTCTTCAAATGTAGAAAATTTATTTTCGCTTATTGAAATATTATTAAGTAATTGCAAAATTCTATCAAAAATATCGTCGTTTAAATCACTCATAAATAAACGATTTTAGGTCAATACATTTTTAGTTGCTATCTTTCCGAATTCTAATGAAATGTATAGGAAAGGCGAGAGAAGGAAAATTTGGCACTTACGTAACAGAAGTACTGGCTTCCCAAATCTTCTCCGACTCTTTGTTGGGTCTCGTCCAGCTGTATACAACCATAAAAGGGGTGTTCACTAGAATTCGCGTTTAAGACGTTGAAACGTTAAAATCGTGAAAATCACTACACTTTTATTGCTCTACAGAAACACCGACAAAACCGGCACATACTGTATGTTCCAGAAGGAAAAACTCTAATATAGCTTGATACTTTTCACGATTTGCGCGAGTCCTACTGACTACGCCAATTATGTATTTCGATTCAAAAACTGTCTTTTCAAAAAAAAATTTATTATTTTCATTGCAACTTTATAATAATAAAAGTAGCTGGGTACGTTGTCTTGATAAGATAACTAGTTTCCTAGGATGATACGACTGACATCTCTGTGTGGGTGTGCTAATGTGTGCAAAAGTGTTGCATGTAACTAGTAATTAGCCATAGTGAGCGTATAACGACATCTCACGGAAAATTGTTTAAATAAATAAGATAAATATCACAATCGTCATCATTATATGCATGTTGAATAATATACTATTTATTTGTTAAAATCTTCATTATATTTGAACTATGTTCAATTCAAACCTGTGACGCGCTTCGCTAACACAGTAGCTTCATCAAATGAGTCGTTTTAAATAAGAATGAACTACTGGTCTTACTCCAGTTTTGACTATTGAACGAGCTGCGTGCCTTATAAATATAAAACTAAGTATTTCTACAAACACTTACCCTTAGAAGGTTCTGTTACACGCATTTTCTTTCTATTCGCCTAAAAGCAAAAACATAAATTAGATTACTGAAGCGATAGTTTTATGGTACTAATGCTAAGTGACAAGTGGAAATATGGCGAGACTTTTGATATTTGGAAATAACAAATAAAACACAATATCTTCTTTCAAAATTTTCATTCCGTAATTATTCTATCAAAGAGATTGAATTGAAATACATATACAGGGTGATTCATTAAGAATGTCCAATCTCTGAACTGTAGATTCTAGACCTCAAAATATGATGATTCTGCTCAACATGCCTCATGCAAATATTGCTAGTTTCCGAGATACGGGGTGTTCAAAGTTTAAATTTAAATTTTGATTTTCGCAATAATTTTTTATGTTCTCACAATTTCTCTTCGAAAATTGGCAATTTTACGTTTTTTGGTATGAGGAATTATAATTTGCACTCTAATTTAACATTACTAATAAAGGGCGCTAGTTACACTTGTTTGTGTTAATTAAATCAAAGTAAACTTTTTTTGGGCTAAGCTTACAAATAAAATAATAAAAAAATATTAAAAAGCGTTAAATGCTACAAAAAAAAGTTACTCTTCTTTGATTCGTGTAACTCAATCGGTTATCGAGTTATTTGCTTCTAGAAAGTTCAATAAATTTTATTTTTTTCATAAAAAAATTTTATTATTCCTTAAATATGTAACAATAACAAATTTGTAAAAAAAAATGAAAAACTTCAAAGCAAATGCTCAAAATGCCCACCATTTACTTCAATACACTTTATGATCCGCTTAAACTTTGAACACCCCGTATCTCGGAAACTAGCAATATTTGCATAAGGCATGTTGAGCAGAATCATCATATTTTGAGGTCTAGAATCTACAGTTCAGAGATTGGACATTCTTAATGAATCACCCTGTATATTGTCTATTCACGATAAAGAGATGATGACCACATTCTTAGTTACTTTCCTGCTTATCAGAATAAATATAAATTTTCCAGTTGTAAATACAATTTATATTTAAAGGATAGGGCAATTTACAGTATACGGGTTGGCAAAACTTCAAGACTTTGTAAGATCAATCAAGATCAATCAGTTTAGTTTGACATTTATCGACATTCGATTATCGTCTTAGTATTTTGCAAGTTTTTTTGGTGCTTTTGAATTAATTGTTTATTTGGTATTCAGGGGAAAGACATTATTTATTTTCATACCTAATTATTCAGACAAATCTGCAGTGTGTAGTTAGTTAAGTGTATTAAAATTCCCAAGCAGTGAATAGTGAACGTCAAAAGATATCAAAATTTCAGTTATTTAGAACGAAAATGCCAAAGAGTGGACCCGTTTTTCCCGCTTTAATCTTTTCATTATTACAGAGTTGTAAGTTCATATTCACTATTATTAATATTAATGTTAAGCTAGGTGGATGAGAACTTGATATATAGGGTGTCAATTTTAAAACTTAAATTGGCTGTACCTCGTGATCGAAAAGAGATATCAAGTAAATATTTCTAAACCGTTTCTAGGGTACGGGAAGCTGGAATGACAAGAGAAATAATGCACCCCCATCAACCCCTATACCTTACCTGGCTCCGTAGCCGAATAGCGCTGGACAAATACAGAGCAAGATGAAATAGCGCCGTACAAAAATAATCATGCTTTATTATTCTACCATTCATAAAACTAGACTCTAGTGCCGAATTATCATAATTAATAATGGAATATTTTTAATTAACACGCTTTTATTATTAGCTTCACTCGTATGTTTGTTTGTTTGTATGTATGTTTGTAATTCTCATCTGGCAGCTGCTGTGGCAACTCGCTACACCCCACTCCGTTGGGCGGAGTCTGTCGGAGTCAGACTGCTCACAAGAATTATACTTGGAGACAAAAATTATCGCGATAGTGTAATTTTGTGCTGACGAAGTATTTAGTTATCTAAGTATTTCCGACAATTAAAAAGCTATAATGAAGATGCTGTATATACATGATAAATAGAGAAATTGGATAAAATTATTGAATTAACAAAGTAATCTAATTAAATTAATATTAACTTCAACATAAATGTATTTTAAATTCAACTTCGAAATAAAAACGTTAGTCGAAACTGGTAACGAGTCATTTAAATCGCTCTGTGTTTTTCTCACGTAAAATCAAGTTATTACTCCTCGAAAATAGTTTAGTGTACAAGAACTAATTAATAATCAATCCAGTGAAACGCAGTGAGTGAATTCGCCTATTTCTGTTGCAAATCTAATATATTGTAAATCACAATATTATCCACACCAAGTTTTTGTCAACTCGTCCCAATTCGATACATTCAATAGGACTGGACCGCACTCAGCGATGATTGGTAATTTCACTGCTTACCAAAATGGATAATCTGTCACAAAATTCTACGATGTCTTATTCTACCGCTTCAACACAACAACGCTACCCATCACGAAGTCAAGCCATTGTTCTTAATACCATTCCAAATACTAAATTACAAGATTATTTGTGTCAAATCGGCCCTCTAGTCGAACCGAAGAATATAACGCATATATCTAGAATTTCCAACAACAGGTTATGTATATTCCTGTCAAGTAAAGAAGTAGTTGAGTAAATAAGCTATGGGGATTCGGCCTATTGGTGGAGGCGCTAACATGGGAATCTCCATAAGAAAATCACTAAAAAAGCCAAGGTTCAAATTAGCGAAATTGGCTTGTAAGGTGGGTTCACACCGGCAACCGGACTGCAACCGAATGGCAACTAATCGCGGCGAACAACGTCACGTTGGAAAGGCCTTAACGTCTAGTGTATATGAAAAATAATAGAAAAATTCTACCCCCATTCATCCCCCCATCATCCCTCCTACTAAAAATTAACCAATCATAGCAAACGATGTATCGTTCGAAAGGCCTTAACGTCTAGTGTTTATGAAAAATAATAGAAAAATTCTACCCCCGTTCATCCCCCATCATCCCTTTTACTAAAAGTTAACCAATCAGAGACGTCTCCATTGAAAGGCCTCAACGTCTATTATATACAGGGTGAGTAACTAAGCTCAACACCTCAACGACTTCATATAAAGGGTGTATAAAAAGTAACATGCTCGAAAGGCCTTAACGTGCGCCTGCTCGGAAGATCCTAAAGGCATAAACGTCTATTATATACAGGGTGAGTAACATGCCAGTTTTAAGTGCCTTACGAAAATCATATACAAGGTCAAACGCATCTTAAGTTTAACGAGTGTAGCGGAAATGTCAAAACGTGTCCTTATACATGGAGTATCTGAAGAAGTCTACAATGGTCTTAAGTGTCACGCTGTCACGTCAAACGTCACGTTGTCACGTCAAACGTCACGTTATCACGTCAAACGTCACGCTGTCACGTCAAACGTCATGCTGTCACGTCAAACGTCACGTTGTCGCGTCAAACGTCACGCTGTCACGTCAAACGTCACGATGTCACATCAAACGTCACGTTGATACGTAAAACGTCACGCTGTCACATCAAACGTCACGTTGTCAAACGTCACGCTATCACGTCAAACGTCACGCTGTCACGTCAAACGTCTCGCTGTCACGTCAAACGTCACGTCGTCACGTCAAACGTCATGCTGTCACGTCGTCACGCTGTCACGTCAAACGTCACGTTTTCACGTCAAACGTCAAGCTGTCACGTCAAACGTCATGCTGACACGTCAAACGCCACGTCAAACGTCATGCAGTCACGTCAAACGTCACGTTGTCACGTCAAACGTCAGGCTGTCACGTCGTCACGCTGTCACGTCAAACGTCACGCTGTCACGTCAAACGTCATGCTGTCACGTCAAACGTCACATCAAACGTCACCTTGTCACGTCAAACGTCACTCTGTCACGTCAAACGTCACGCTGTCACGTCAAACGTCACGTCGTCACGTCAAACGTCACGCTGTCACGTTGTCACGTCAAACGTCACTCTGTCACGTCAAACGTCACGCTGTCACGTCAAACGTCAAACGTCACGCTGTCACGTCGTCACGTTGTCACGTCAAACGTCACGTTGTCACCTCGTCACGCTGTCACATCAAACGTCACATTGTCACGTCAAACGTTACACCATCACGTCAAACGTCAGGCTGTTACGTCAAACGTCACATCGTCACGTCAAACGTCACGCTGTCACGTATAGTTTTCAAAATTTATTAAAATGTTATAATACGGTTCATCTCCACACCATCTTATATATCACAATAATGGATATAAGGAGATAGAACCATGGCGCGTTGTATTTAATATTTAAAGTGACAAATACATCCCCTATAGGCCTACGGAATTGATATGATATAGATATTAAGAATTTATATTTTATTTAAAATAAAAAAGGTTTTATAGTGCAATGCTAACTATATTTATAAGTTGAACGACCCAAGTACCAGGTCATGTGGCTCATATTAGGAAATTGCTATAAAATATTATTTTGTAATATGTATTTGACAACACGTCTTTGCTGAATATCGAAAAATGGATAATGTTGTGTAGCACCATGTACCGATTAGCAAACAGGAAATACGTTTTTGCTAATTCTCGACATTTAAAAACCTGTCAATGCAGGAAATCTCTTATCGTGCGGTTAGTTTGGAAAAGCATATTTTCTTGCATTATCACTTTAAGGATCTGTGGGAGGGGAACTAATCATATTTTTTGTTCATTTAGGCGCGTTATATATTAATTAGCGAAGTCCAGAGAGCTCAGTCGCAGTTAATAGACGTCAGTCAATAGTTTTATTTTTACCCCATTCTATTGTAGAACTTTGGAAAGCATTCAGAATTGTCTTCAGCTCCTATTGATTTGATTGTCAATCAATATGGGTATGAACGCATATATAGAGGTCAACGACGTATTTGTCGACGCATATAAGTGTAGAGAAGCTTTTGTAAAAAGGTATAAGAGGAATGCTGATGGAAAATTTGATACTCTTAATATCGAATTGTCATTTGAAGCTGGGTATGGCGATGTATGTGCAAGCATGTTGGTAACGACAAGAAAGAGTTACGATGTAAATAAAATAATAAAAAAAAAAGATGATTGTTATTATAATCCTGATACAGATTATCATTATTCTGATTTTGATTGGACTTATGATGAGCATACTGAACACTATGACAGCAAGTCAGTTATAGATCTGAACAATATAAATTGCATAAAACCAAATGTTGGTGAAATATTAGTAATTATATGGCTATATTTTGATTAAAAAAAATTTAAAGTTTTTTTATCAAGACTAACTAGCACCTAGCTTCGTTACTATTGGTCCGATTTGGATGGAACGTTAAGTCAAATGACGCACGTCGAAACGTCACATGACACGTTGAATGATACACATCACGTGGCACGGGAGAGAGGTGTCAAACGACTCCTAGTACAGAGTCTCCTCACGGGGTGGTGGGGGGGGACATCCCGGTGGTGAAGAAAAGGTTGAGAGGGGTGATCAAAGTGCCGCCTACTACACACCAAACTTCTTTTGTAATATATCTTCAGAAGTGTACAGTCATCGTTTTGAGAAGTTCGAATATTGGAAAATTGAATAAAGACATTGCTTTTTACGAAGATAAAAGTGAGGTTATAAATCAACTGGAAAATCTTCTGATAAGGACGGACAGACGTGGAGAAGTCTTCGTATAAACTGGGTGTCTGAAGAGGTCCATCAGTTAGCCCGTAGACTGCCGCAATCTACTTATCCGTTAAGACGTATTCAACCTACACCATGTTCAACAGAACAGAAAAGGATATAGAAAATGAAATTAATAACGTTTACACCATGTCATGTGTAATATTAGTGGCTATATTTGTTTTAATTTTAAAAATTATTTTGAAAATTGTAAAACGAAAATTCCAATCTTCATGTAATATAAAAGTTGATGAATATACAGAGTGTTTCAATAAAACCCATGTTTTTTTAAAAAACTTTATTTATAATGGTAATACAGTATTTGGAAACCAGTGACGGAGGCGTTGTACATTTCTCTCGGTACACGAATATACTCCAGTGACGTGGCAGGGGTTTGGATCGTGGGTAAAGTTTCCAGTTTCACAGGGTGTACCATCAAATTTGCAAACGTCAATAATACGTGGAAAAATACCAAAAATGTCACATTTCTTTTGCAGAAACTCGGCTTTTTGTTGTCCTCGAACGTAAATGAAGTCTGCGGCATACAATAACTTGCTTCCCAATATTTCATTTAGTTTAGAATATTTTACATCTCCTGAAGAGTATCGAATGCCGTGCACATTTCTTTCCAAGTAGGATGTAGTCTTTTTGTCCTCGTTACTTAATGTAGAAAACGGTTGCGGTGGTAAAAATATGTAATGCGATCTTTTGAAGCCGATTTCTATGGTGAGCTCTTTGGCAACGAAAAGCCCGTCTACGACAAAACCTTGAATGTCTACAAATGCTACTCTCATGTTGACGTCTGCTCGAACACTAACTCACAACATCTAGTTCAAGCTTTTAACAATTTCAGAGAGGGGGAAGTATTCCATTACACAATCGTGAATTATGATGCAATAGACTTTGGTATTTTCGGGAAAGCCTATGTTTGCTTCAATGTCAAGTTTCACATCGACTGTGGACGCCTTCATGCTTTCTTCCTGTTTCGAACAATCGATAACAAACAATGCCCGTTTCTTGAAAGAAGAATAATCCAGCAGGGGGCGCTTCTGTGTGGAGTTTGCGTAGTTGGGATAGAATTCGGTGTAGTTAAAATATGCCTCATTGTAGTCAGTTTTAGTGAAATCCAATTGCATTCTTTCATTGGGCCAATAGTCACCATTAAGTGACAGTCTTATACTTTGTACGTCAGCATTGTCAAATAAAGTCGGGTCAGCTGTACTCGAGTTACGTTTGTCGGTTTGAAAGAAAACAATAACAAAACGAGGTCTTTCAACTGAAGTGGATGTCTTGACAGCCCAAACTTCACGTCTTGCTCCTTTAGTGATTGAAGGTAATTCGTGTAACTCCCACTTCCTGAATGGAATAACTATAGGTTGATCTTTTTCAATGGATTTCATGAGATTTAATTTTATCTCGTCATTAGGAAAGATATGTTTAACTTTTAGCTCAATGCTTGTAATATTAATTTTAGCTGTTGTAGTGGCAGAGACATTCTTTTCAGTAATATATAGACAATCATTATCATTTCGTGCCCGAACTAGTCGTATTGTTTGACGCCCACATGTAATCATGGAATAATCGTTGAAAATGTTGAAAATATGTTTGAGAGGTATTTGCAGGTTGAAGGACTTGTCGCTTACATTCAAAATAGGATCTTTTGGGTAATTCCAGCCGGCTATAGCCATATGATTGGAATCTTCTTGGTTATAACAGGTCATGGCACGTACGGCGCTTACTATTCCAGGATCTCGAACTGTTTCCATTTCCCTGGCACTTTCACTGTACGTACATGAATCGAATAGAAAGGCTCCAACATTATTTGCTAATTTTACGTCACCATCTCCGTGTATTTCGAGAGAACCCTTAATGCACAACAATGTTTCGCTCATTGCAAAGAACGAATCAACCTGATTTATGCTAAACTCCACAATGTCACTGCAATTGAATGATTTTATGAATGGAGCATAGGTTCTATATTCGGCCTTTCGAATTGACTCATCAAACATCGGTTTACGATAGATATCAAACATTGGAGGCATGTCGTTTTGGCGTAGACGTTTTCCATATATAGTTGTCATTTTTCAATTTAAAACCCAGTGATTGCAGGACCAATTTGTTTGCGAACGTGAGCTGTTTCAGCTTTGGCGACTGCTCAGCCAATGAAGTTGAAAGTGCTGCAGATTGTCTTTTATGATTGATTATTAGCCCCATCGCGCTCTAAGCTCCAACGCCAACGTACTTAGTTCTCCACGAAAGTTTACAGGCTGACCGTCCTGGTCTAAAGCGATGACGGTGATATTGGTTATTTCACTTTGTGGTATAACAGGTAAATAGAGTAAATTATGAGGAATTTCGTCTATGGAATATCCCGGATCCACTTGTATAACGAATTCATATATAGTATGAGCAGGTCTGTTTGCATCGAAGGCTCCAGTGGTAATGTTACAATCGAAGCGAATACTAGATACTTTAATGATTTTGACGGGGAGATCTGACGAGTGCAATTTGTTAGCGTCGAGTATTTTCGATGAAAATCCCAATATTCTCCCAAGACTATTGGTCTCCTTGAAGGAAATTTTGTATTTACTGGAAATTTCACATTTCAACGTATTGTGATTGGGTTTTAGTGAAAATATGTCCTCTGGTCTAGTTGAATTGCCCGCACCCAATTTATCTCGGATAAACGCTTCAAGATCGGCAATTTCGTAACATCCTGTGGGAAAATCAAAACTTTGAAGCTTGCCCTTGGTATCGTAGTAGTAAAACTTACAATTTTCAATGTTCGGTATACTGTGATAAGAATGAAAAGATCGTAGAGCTATTTCGTATTCATTCTTCGGATCGAGTACAATAGGTGTAGGAGGTTGAAAGGTAAACACGTGATTGGTGCTGTTAACTCTCAGCAACTGCGACATGATGACTAATGAAAAACAGATAATGTTTGAATTTAAATATCATTTATTTTTTAATGTTTGTTTACAAAGGAAACAAGTAGCTTGCGAACTCGGTGGACCGTCACAATGCGTCGTCCAATCGGGTCGGTTGTAATGGATGAAACAAGGCAATCGTATTTGTAGTTGAAAATTTGCTCGATATTCATTGGGAATTGCTGGAAATATGGCATAAACTTCCCAATGAATATCGAGCAAATTTTCAACTACAAATACGATTGCCTTGTTTCATCCATTACAACCGACCCGATTGGACGACGCATTGTGACGGTCCACCGAGTTCGCAAGCTACTTGTTTCCTTTGTAAACAAACATTAAAAAATAAATGATATTTAAATTCAAACATTATCTGTTTTTCATTAGTCATCATGTCGCAGTTGCTGAGAGTTAACAGCACCAATCACGTGTTTACCTTTCAACCTCCTACACCTATTGTACTCGATCCGAAGAATGAATACGAAATAGCTCTACGATCTTTTCATTCTTATCACAGTATACCGAACATTGAAAATTGTAAGTTTTACTACTACGATACCAAGGGCAAGCTTCAAAGTTTTGATTTTCCCACAGGATGTTACGAAATTGCCGATCTTGAAGCGTTTATCCGAGATAAATTGGGTGCGGGCAATTCAACTAGACCAGAGGACATATTTTCACTAAAACCCAATCACAATACGTTGAAATGTGAAATTTCCAGTAAATACAAAATTTCCTTCAAGGAGACCAATAGTCTTGGGAGAATATTGGGATTTTCATCGAAAATACTCGACGCTAACAAATTGCACTCGTCAGATCTCCCCGTCAAAATCATTAAAGTATCTAGTATTCGCTTCGATTGTAACATTACCACTGGAGCCTTCGATGCAAACAGACCTGCTCATACTATATATGAATTCGTTATACAAGTGGATCCGGGATATTCCATAGACGAAATTCCTCATAATTTACTCTATTTACCTGTTATACCACAAAGTGAAATAACCAATATCACCGTCATCGCTTTAGACCAGGACGGTCAGCCTGTAAACTTTCGTGGAGAACTAAGTACGTTGGCGTTGGAGCTTAGAGCGCGATGGGGCTAATAATCAATCATAAAAGACAATCTGCAGCACTTTCAACTTCATTGGCTGAGCAGTCGCCAAAGCTGAAACAGCTCACGTTCGCAAACAAATTGGTCCTGCAATCACTGGGTTTTAAATTGAAAAATGACAACTATATATGGAAAACGTCTACGCCAAAACGACATGCCTCCAATGTTTGATATCTATCGTAAACCGATGTTTGATGAGTCAATTCGAAAGGCCGAATATAGAACCTATGCTCCATTCATAAAATCATTCAATTGCAGTGACATTGTGGAGTTTAGCATAAATCAGGTTGATTCGTTCTTTGCAATGAGCGAAACATTGTTGTGCATTAAGGGTTCTCTCGAAATACACGGAGATGGTGACGTAAAATTAGCAAATAATGTTGGAGCCTTTCTATTCGATTCATGTACGTACAATGAAAGTGCCAGGGAAATGGAAACAGTTCGAGATCCTGGAATAGTAAGCGCCGTACGTGCCATGACCTGTTATAACCAAGAAGATTCCAATCATATGGCTATAGCCGGCTGGAATTACCCAAAAGATCCTATTTTGAATGTAAGCGACAAGTCCTTCAACCTGCAAATACCTCTCAAACATATTTTCAACATTTTCAACGATTATTCCATGATTACATGTGGGCGTCAAACAATACGACTAGTTCGGGCACGAAATGATAATGATTGTCTATATATTACTGAAAAGAATGTCTCTGCCACTACAACAGCTAAAATTAATATTACAAGCATTGAGCTAAAAGTTAAACATATCTTTCCTAATGACGAGATAAAATTAAATCTCATGAAATCCATTGAAAAAGATCAACCTATAGTTATTCCATTCAGGAAGTGGGAGTTACACGAATTACCTTCAATCACTAAAGGAGCAAGACGTGAAGTTTGGGCTGTCAAGACATCCACTTCAGTTGAAAGACCTCGTTTTGTTATTGTTTTCTTTCAAACCGACAAACGTAACTCGAGTACAGCTGACCCGACTTTATTTGACAATGCTGACGTACAAAGTATAAGACTGTCACTTAATGGTGACTATTGGCCCAATGAAAGAATGCAATTGGATTTCACTAAAACTGACTACAATGAGGCATATTTTAACTACACCGAATTCTATCCCAACTACGCAAACTCCACACAGAAGCGCCCCCTGCTGGATTATTCTTCTTTCAAGAAACGGGCATTGTTTGTTATCGATTGTTCGAAACAGGAAGAAAGCATGAAGGCGTCCACAGTCGATGTGAAACTTGACATTGAAGCAAACATAGGCTTTCCCGAAAATACCAAAGTCTATTGCATCATAATTCACGATTGTGTAATGGAATACTTCCCCCTCTCTGAAATTGTTAAAAGCTTGAACTAGATGTTGTGAGTTAGTGTTCGAGCAGACGTCAACATGAGAGTAGCATTTGTAGACATTCAAGGTTTTGTCGTAGACGGGCTTTTCGTTGCCAAAGAGCTCACCATAGAAATCGGCTTCAAAAGATCGCATTACATATTTTTACCACCGCAACCGTTTTCTACATTAAGTAACGAGGACAAAAAGACTACATCCTACTTGGAAAGAAATGTGCACGGCATTCGATACTCTTCAGGAGATGTAAAATATTCTAAACTAAATGAAATATTGGGAAGCAAGTTATTGTATGCCGCAGACTTCATTTACGTTCGAGGACAACAAAAAGCCGAGTTTCTGCAAAAGAAATGTGACATTTTTGGTATTTTTCCACGTATTATTGACGTTTGCAAATTTGATGGTACACCCTGTGAAACTGGAAACTTTACCCACGATCCAAACCCCTGCCACGTCACTGGAGTATATTCGTGTACCGAGAGAAATGTACAACGCCTCCGTCACTGGTTTCCAAATACTGTATTACCATTATAAATAAAGTTTTTTAAAAAAACATGGGTTTTATTGAAACACTCTGTATATTCATCAACTTTTATATTACATGAAGATTGGAATTTTCGTTTTACAATTTTCAAAATAATTTTTAAAATTAAAACAAATATAGCCACTAATATTACACATGACATGGTGTAAACGTTATTAATTTCATTTTCTATATCCTTTTCTGTTCTGTTGAACATGGTGTAGGTTGAATACGTCTTAACGGATAAGTAGATTGCGGCAGTCTACGGGCTAACTGATGGACCTCTTCAGACACCCAGTTTATACGAAGACTTCTCCACGTCTGTCCGTCCTTATCAGAAGATTTTCCAGTTGATTTATAACCTCACTTTTATCTTCGTAAAAAGCAATGTCTTTATTCAATTTTCCAATATTCGAACTTCTCAAAACGATGACTGTACACTTCTGAAGATATATTACAAAAGAAGTTTGGTGTGTAGTAGGCGGCACTTTGATCACCCCTCTCAACCTTTTCTTCACCACCGGGATGTCCCCCCCCACCACCCCGTGAGGAGACTCTGTACTAGGAGTCGTTTGACACCTCTCTCCCGTGCCACGTGATGTGTATCATTCAACGTGTCATGTGACGTTTCGACGTGCGTCATTTGACTTAACGTTCCATCCAAATCGGACCAATAGTAACGAAGCTAGGTGCTAGTTAGTCTTGATAAAAAAACTTTAAATTTTTTTTAATCAAAATATAGCCATATAATTACTAATATTTCACCAACATTTGGTTTTATGCAATTTATATTGTTCAGATCTATAACTGACTTGCTGTCATAGTGTTCAGTATGCTCATCATAAGTCCAATCAAAATCAGAATAATGATAATCTGTATCAGGATTATAATAACAATCATCTTTTTTTTTTATTATTTTATTTACATCGTAACTCTTTCTTGTCGTTACCAACATGCTTGCACATACATCGCCATACCCAGCTTCAAATGACAATTCGATATTAAGAGTATCAAATTTTCCATCAGCATTCCTCTTATACCTTTTTACAAAAGCTTCTCTACACTTATATGCGTCGACAAATACGTCGTTGACCTCTATATATGCGTTCATACCCATATTGATTGACAATCAAATCAATAGGAGCTGAAGACAATTCTGAATGCTTTCCAAAGTTCTACAATAGAATGGGGTAAAAATAAAACTATTGACTGACGTCTATTAACTGCGACTGAGCTCTCTGGACTTCGCTAATTAATATATAACGCGCCTAAATGAACAAAAAATATGATTAGTTCCCCTCCCACAGATCCTTAAAGTGATAATGCAAGAAAATATGCTTTTCCAAACTAACCGCACGATAAGAGATTTCCTGCATTGACAGGTTTTTAAATGTCGAGAATTAGCAAAAACGTATTTCCTGTTTGCTAATCGGTACATGGTGCTACACAACATTATCCATTTTTCGATATTCAGCATAGACGTGTTGTCAAATACATATTACAAAATAATATTTTATAGCAATTTCCTAATATGAGCCACATGACCTGGTACTTGGGTCGTTCAACTTATAAATATAGTTAGCATTGCACTATAAAACCTTTTTTATTTTAAATAAAATATAAATTCTTAATATCTATATCATATCAATTCTGTAGGCCTATAGGGGATGTATTTGTCACTTTAAATATTAAATACAACGCGCCATGGGTATGGTCAAATCAAAGTCAATAATGAAGTAATTCAAGTGAGACGACTTATTACACCTTCTGAAAGACTAGTCTTGTCCAATGTAAGCCCTGTCATTCCAAACGATTTGCTTACGTATAAGTTGGAATCACTAGGACTTAAACTACTTTCGCCTATAAGCTCCCTGAGAATAAATTCAGACTATCCTGAATATAGCCACATTCTAAGTTTTAGACGACAAATATATATCGCGCCATTAGAAAATGTGCTTATCCCAGAATTCATTGATTTAGAATATGACAGTCTCAATTTTCGAATTTATTTATCGAAGGATAATCAAAATTGTTTTAAATGCAAAAACCCAGGACATTTATCTTCACAGTGTCCTAATGTATTAATACCTACTTCAGTACCTTCATCAGTACAATCTAATTCTGCTCTAGAAACTCAAGTTAACACTACCTCCAATACATTAACAGTCGACTCTCTTGATTCAAATGCAATAATAGATCCATCCACATCAATGGAAACGTCTGCCAAGTTAACAGCATCGACAACTTCCCCCATTGCCCTTCCCATAGCAAACATAAACCAAGGAACTACTATCAAGGATCCTACCCAATTATCGCAAGATATTGATAAAGAAAAACAATCAATGCAAACCTGTTCGCTAGAAGAACATGCCACAAATAAAAGAAGTCATTCAGACGTTACCACACCTGCGCTCGAGCACTCACAGGAATTTCTCACCCCAACAGAACCAATTACCTTTACAACTCCAGAAAACCCCAAAAAGAGAAGTAGAAAAATAAAAAGGAAAAACGTACGACAAAACAGCGAATTTAAACTAGAAGAAATAGAGAATATTCGAGGTTTCATAAATAACCACAACCCACCATTCATATTAAACACCGATGAATTTGTTTCCTTGATGGAAGAATCATTTGGAGCTCAAGATATAGCTAGTGTAGTCAAAGATTATACTACAAATTTAAATGACCTAATTGAAATGCTGCTACAAGTTTACCCTCAAATAAAAGACAGAAATTTGAAGACAAGATGCACAAAACTACGGAAAAAATTGGAAAGACAAACGGAAGCCGATCCTAGTAGTGACACATCTACAAACAGCTACTATTAAAAATCAAGTTCAATATCATTTTACAGTGGAACTTGAATGGATATTACATCCATTCAAATATGTTACAACTCTTGATCGCAGAATATTCGCCAGATGTTATATGCTTGCAAGAAACACACTTTCATGTGAACAAAAGTAGCAAACCAACAAATTATACTGGATTCCTGAAAAATCGAAATTCTGAAGTAGCTAGTGGAGGTGTTGCAATATACACTAAATCACATATAACTGCAATACCAATAAAAATGAATACTCCGCTCGAAGCCGTTGCAATTCAATTAATATCTCCTAATAAGATAAGTATATGCAATATTTACATACCTTCTAGCCAAGCCATCGACCAGCTAGAGCTAGAGCTACTAATTGAACAATTACCCAAACCTTTCATTATCCTTGGTGACAATAATGGCCACCATTTTTCTTGGGGCTCTGAGAATATTGACACACGTGGCAAGAAGATAAAAGAATGGATTGACACAATGAATATTTCACTTTTAAATGATGGAAGTATGACTAGATTTAATGCGGGTACCAAAAACTTTTCGGCTATAGATTTATCTCTATGTAGCCCAAATCTTATTGCTAACTTGAATTGGAAAGTAGCTGATGACCTCTACAATAGTGATCACTTTCCAATAATAATTGAGAACTTGCAGCATAAATTTGAAACTATCGACGAAACAATCCCGTTGAAAAACAAAGGAAATTGGAAAAATTTCGCGAATCACATAGATAGAAACATTACAAATATAAAATTAACTTATGATATTAACGAAACCATTTGCAACTTCAATTCTATTATATTATCTGCAGCTGTCGATGAAATAGGAAAAACTGGTCATATAAAAAAATACAATCCTGTACCTTGGTGGAATAATACATGTGACTCTGCAATTAAAGCTAGTAAGCATTCGTGGAATAGGTTCAAAAGACATAAGACTACTGAGAATTTAGTGGAATACAAAAAGCAAAGAGCACATACTAGACGTGTAACACGTAAAAGTCAAAAAGACTCATGGCGAAAATATCTTCAAAGTATAAATAGCTCCACGCCATTATCATCGGTGTGGAAAAAAATAAACAAAATTTCAGGAAAGAAAATAAACTACGGAATTTCAGCATTAAAAGTTAACAACAATACCATAATCTCCGATTCAAGCGAAATGGCCGAAATATTTGCAGAACAATATAGGCAATCCTCTAGCAATGTGAACTATGATGCAGACTTCCAAGCTCTGAAAAATGCAGCTGAATTAACCCCAGTGAGTATAGAAGAAAATTTGAACCCAATTAATAACCCGATTACAGAAGAAGAATTTGCTGAAGCATTGCAAAGCATGAAAGACTCCTCTCCCGGTCCAGACGATATCCCGACAGTATTTTTGAAAAATCTTCCGTATTCTGCCAAAAAGTACTTACTTAATATATTTAACATCATCTGGAATCAACACAAAAGTTCCCTGAAATTTGGAGACGAGCGATAATTCTCCCTATTATCAAGCCACAGAAATCTCCGCTGCTAGCTGAATCATACAGACCGATATCACTAACATGCAGTACATGTAAACTACTCGAAAAAATTATTAATCGAAGGTTACTGTGGTGTCTAGAAGCGAATAACCAATTATTTCCAGAACAGTCCGGATTTAGGCCGAATAGATCTACTTCAGATAATATTATTGACTTAGAAAGTCAAATTAATGAAGCTTTTGTGAATAAACAGAAATGTGTTGCAGTATATTTTGACCTTAGTAAAGCTTTTCACACTACATGACGCCACCAAATCTTAACTACACTACAAAGATGGGGATACCAAGGAAATATTTTGGCTTTTATTCAAAATTTTTTGAAAAATCGAATATTTCAAGTCCGAGTCAACTCTACTGTATCTCATCCAAAAGAACAATTAAATGGAACTCCGCAAGGATCAATTATAAGCCCCACTCTATTCCTAATCGCAATCAACAATATACTTAAAAATATTAATAAACCTGTCCAAGCTAGAATGTACGCTGATGATTTAATTATATTTATGAAGGGAAAAAACATAGATAACATAACCACTATATTACAGAATCAAATCAATGAGATAGAAAACTTTACCAAAGTCAGTGGGTTTAAATTTTCGTCCGAAAAAACGGAATGCATGATATTTTCCAAAAAGCCAAATCAATTACAGCCAGCGTTTACATTATATGGTCAAACTCTTCGATGTAAGGCACAAATAAACTTTTTGGGAATTATATTTGATCAAACACTCAATTGGAAAGTTCACATAAAGCAAGTAGTTTTAACATGTCAGTCAGGCTTAAATCTTCTGAAATGTTTAGCCAATAAACACTGGGGAACCGATGGAAAAACTCTATTGATGGTATATCGAACATTAGTCAGATCAAAAATAGACTACGGCTGCATTGCATACGCTTCCGCAAAAGAATCTACTTTGAAGCCTCTTGGTGTTATACACAATCAAGCACTGAGGACGGTTTTGGGAGCGATTCGCACTACTCCCGTGAATAGTTTATACTGCGAATCGGGCGAGGCAAGACTCAGTGATAGAAGACAAATTCTTAGTTTAACTTATGCAGCTAAAATATCCAGCAATAACCAAAACCCCACTTACAATAATACTTTTACAAATAGATTCCCAGCTTCCTTCCAAAGTAAATACTGGAACCCTCCCTTTTATGAAAGAATCCGCAGATATCTGAAAAATTGTAATGCTGAATTATTTCCTTCCACCTTTCCAAACAGAATATCCTATTGCGATATTCAACCTTGGACACGCCATTTACCTAAAATAAATTCCCGCTTATCTTCCATTAATAAACATGATGTTGGGGACCTTCTTATACAAGCAAAATTTAAAGAAATGATTAGCAAATATCAGGGATATACACACATATATATATATATATATATATACACTCAGGTGCAGAGAAAACGGGCCACCTATTATTTTTTCAAAATCGGCCTAATTATTTTGGTTTTTAAATTATATTTTGTATTCTTTATCAACAAAAGACTTCTTTCTGAATACAACAAGTTGGAATATATGTGTATTTTCTCGTTGTACATAAAAAAAGAACATTTTGGAAAATTAAAATTCAAAAATTCTATATTTCATGTATGCAATTCAAAAGGAACTTATGTGTTTTCAATTGTTGGGCGGTTTCTAGGCAATTTTTTGTCATTGTTAATATTGCCAATATCAACGTTGACAATTTTAAAGTCTTAATTATGGTTTTAAGTGCTGAAGTTTGTGCTAAAGCAGTAGCTCTTGTGGAAGATGGTCGAAGCCAAAGATATGTGGCTCGATTACTCAATGTTAGTCGTTCTACCATTCAAAGGGTGTTACAACGTTTTGGGGATACTGGAAGAAACACAAGAAGGCCCGGTAGTGGTAGAAAACGGGTAACTACCGCTCGAGATGACAGATTTATTGTACTAAATTCTCTAAGGGATCGTCATTTGACTTCAGTCCAGACAAGAAATCGACTTCTGGAGGTTCGTGGTAAAAATGTAAGTAAATGGACAGTTCGCCGAAGATTACATGAGGTTGGGTTAAAAGCTTTTAGGCCAGCAACTGGGCCTAAGTTACTTCCACGTCACCGGGTAGCGAGATTGCTCTTTGCTCGTGAACATAGCAATTGGAATCTTATGCAATGGAGTAATATACTCTTTACCGATGAGTCCAGGTTCTCGCTACATTCACCAGACGGACGAAAAAGAGTGTGGAGACGAAATGGGGGACGATTCCAAGAATGTGCTTTTAGCCATAAGCTGAGTTATAACGGAGGTTCCGTAATGGTATGGGCAGGCATATCAAGTGAAGCCTCTACGGAATTAGTGTTTATCAATGGGGGCTCACTGACTGCACAACGGTATATTGAGAAAGTTTTGGCATATCAGGTGGTTCCATTCGCTCCATTTATTGGCGATAACTTTATCCTGATGCAGGACAACGCTAGACCTCATTCAGCGAGATGCGTCAGTGAATACTTGACAGAAGTTGGCATTGCAAAAATGAACTGGCCAGCATGTTCTCCGGACGCAAATCCTATAGAACATGTGTGGGACATGTTAGGCAGACGTGTTAGAAGTCGTGCTATGGCACCAACCACACTAAATGAGCTTCGTGCAGCTCTTCAAGAAGAATGGGAGAATAATCCTCAGAATGCAGTTCGTGGGCTCATTAGTGGGATGCCACGCCGTATGCAAGCAATAATTAGGGCTAGAGGAGGAAATACCAAATACTAAAGTCTATTTTATGTGTTAAATTTTGTTTTCTGTACCTCTAAAGTTTGCTGTTGTTAACATAAATTTTACTAAGTATACATGTTTTTTTCCTTTATTTATGTCATTGTTTATTAAGTTTAGTTTAAGTAACATATTCTTGTCTTTTTATACCAGGAGGAAGTCCTTTGTTGGTAAAATATAAAAAGTGTGAACCAAAAGCCAAAATAATAAACAAATATAGCCGATTTTGAGAAAAAAATAGGGGGCCCGTTTTTTTTGCACCTGAGTATATATATATATACGGATGCATCCAAAAAGGGTGACAGTGTTGGATCAGCCTTTGTAACACACAAGGACTTCAAAGTTTTTAGGCTTCCCAGTTCATACACAATACTTTCTGGTGAACTATATGCACTTCACAAAGCGGTTGAATATGTCAAACATCTATCAAATGGAAAGTTTATCACCTTCACAGACTCGCTTAATTCACTAATAATGTTGGAGAAAATTTTCGAAAGACATCCGATTGTTAATTTGATAAGAAATGATTTGGAAGAATTGTACAGAAATAACCAGGACGTTAGATTCATCTGGATTCCATCCCACGTGGGAATCAAAGGAAATGAAGAAGCAGATCAAAAAGCACAAGAAGCAGTCTCTAAAAACTCGATAGACTGTAATTTATCGGTAGCAACCGATCTGAAATCATACTTTAAAGATGAAACTATAAAACGCTGGAATTCACAATGGCATAATTCAGAATCGAAATTGAAATCTATCAAATTCAATTTTGGACCTTGGCAGATGTATACTGAAAACAGAAGAAACCATGTAATTTTAACTCGACTTCGTTTAGGACACACCAGATTCACCCATCAGCATTTAATTACAAAAGACGATCCTCCTTTCTGTCATTTATGCGATGAGATTATCAGCGTACATCACCTCCTAATCGATTGCCCTATGTATGAACTACAACGTAGGACCCATAACTTTTTTAACAAGGTGTTAATGCGCTATACAAAATCTAAACTGCATACTTTAATAATACAAAATTGTTCATGCATCATATAACTGTAGTAACATTTGTAAATTTTATATTTTATTTTATTTTTCTTTTAAGAATGTAATATATTATTATGTATTACTGTGTAACCGCTAATGACCTTGCAGGTCGATGCGGATAATAATAAAAAAAAACCTCGCTATTTAAGTTGAGTTTTATTAAATTCTCTATGGTTTCTGCTGACTTTTCGTTTTTGTGGTTTGAAGTAACTTATTAAAAGCTGTTAAAAGTCAACTCTTTGAAAATCAAAGGATTTTATTCTTGTCTTTTGAATAAGAAAATCAAATCGGCAAATCATACAGTTCAGGAAAAAGAATTGCTAATATTTTCATCCAATTCTCCATAATAGTTTTTACGATTGTATCGTCTTCTTGGAAATCCATTTTCAAGAATATCCAATACTTCCAAATCATCCTCCATAAACATCCTTCTTCTAAAATTAAAAGAAGCACACCTGAAATTAGTAGACAGAATACGAAAACCCGAAAAGAGAAAAAACATTGACATATCAATCAAAACACAATAATGTTAGGTTAGGAAATCTTCACTTAGGTAAGTGGAGAATAAGCGAGCGATTTTCTAAGCTTAGCTAGGTGAAGCTTAAAATGACAAGCTGTTCATGGTGCAAAACAAAACTTTCCTAAAGCGCCACTTAACTATAAGTCGACTTAAATATCAATTGGTGCAAACGGCCATAAGTATTTTTGTGCAACTAGTGTGGATATGATGGTCATATCGCATGAGGACGAAGATTGAGCACGACGCCGTAGGCGGAGTTCTCAATCGTTCGAGTGCGATATGGACAATTCACACGAGTCGAACAGCATCTTTTTTCTACGACCCACCTAAAAAATCTAGAAAATAAACATTTTAATAAACTGTAATCTCGACTGTAATATAACTTCAATTTCAAAAATTTCAACAATTTTCATAATTTTACCAATCAATATCAAGCGGAATAATTATTTGGAAATAAAATTAACAATAAAAAAAATTTCTTCATTGGGAATCGAACCCTGCACCTAGCGCGCGAGAGTCTGGTATGCTTACCACTACCGAGGAATGCTTAAGTCAGATATCTATAACGTCACATGAATTACATAATTTTATAAAAGCTGACGTCTATCAGAAGTCCTCTTAAATACCCAATTTATTCTGTTTTCAGTATTTGTTGTTAATTTATACGGATTATTTTATTTATGTTTATTATTGTAAATAAATATTCTTGATGCAGTGCTTCTAGGGAAGCCTTTTTTTCGATAAGTTATTTTGACGTTTCTTTGAAATTCAAAAAAGGGGAGTTGACGAATACTAAACGCGAATGCTGTTTGGTGGATTTCATATACGTTCTGGGATGTATATGAGTCATATACGTTCAGTTAACCGATATGGCCTACATATCCATTCTGTAAACTGTGCAAAATAGTATATTACGTAAGGTGTGTGGTAAGAAGCATTTTACGCACGAATGGAAAAGTTCCGTGAGTGCGTAAAATGCTCTACAACACTAGTTACGTACTATACTTTACCTACGACCTACTTCTACATGTATTTATTCTCTTATTATTGATAATACTTGAACAGCATCAACAATATTTGGCTTTTTCTGCGATTTCCGTGATAATATTAAATCCATTTCACTTTCACTCGACATTTTTTAATTGAATCAAACTTTCCACAAAATACACAAACCAGTTATAAGTTATAAGGATAATAAAAAAGTAAGGGTAAATGAAACTCAAAGTCCAAACCACAATTTAATATTGATATTGTCCTCCAAACGAACAAACCATACAATTAGCAACTAGTTTCGGTTATTTATACCATCATCAGGCTATAATAAAAAGGTTACAGGTTATTATATTTTGATGATGTTTCTTATAAAGTTGCTAAAATTTTCAGGAGGTATAACATTTCAGTAGCTTTGAAGACTGACTTATCCTTAAAACATACTTTTGTTAGAAGTAAAGATAAAGTTCCTATGTTACATAAATCAGGTGTTTATAAATTATCTTGTAATGATTGTAATTCAGTGTACGTAGGACAATGTGGTCGAAGGTTGGAATGTCGTGTTGCTGAGCATAGAAATTGTATTAAGAAATATCGTAACTTTGAATTCAATAACTCTCCTTCTGCTTTTGCGAATCATATATTAAATGAACTTCATTCTTGTGATAATTTCAATGTTGAACTTCTTCATTCTTGCCAAAAAGGTATCAGAATGAATTTACTTGAATGTTTAGAGATACACAGAGCTTGTTTAGATGTTGGTGTAACTTGTTTAAATGAACAGATTTCTCCTTCAGAGAACTATGTTTTCTTACATTTACCTAAGTATATTTTTACTTCGTGTTTTTAAAATTTTTTGAAATTCAAATTTCTAATTAGTATCAATTTGTAAACATTTAGTAATTTGCTTTCTTTGTCTTTTGAAATGTCAATTAAATTCCTTATTTAGGTTAGATTTTGCTACTGTTTCTTCTTCTTTTGTAAGTGAAACATTTACTATGTACGTTTCGATTACCAGTGTCATCATTTATTTAATAATTTTTATAAGGTTGATATGAATGACAATTATTGTCATTTTAGTTTCCATATAGATATCCATTTCCGTTCTCTTTCGTCTTCTAGTGCATGTGCTCCAGATAAGTGAAGTAATATTGGTTTTCTAAATTATTGAATTTTAACCTTCTAATGGATTTATCGTTGAAACATTTCAACTATGTTCACAACAGTATTCATGTGGATGAGTACTTTATTTATTTTTGTGGCTAGGGTAAAATACATTGATATTTTCATCTATGTAGTCCCTCTTAATTTTGAAACTACATTTTCATCTTTTATTCGTATTTTCTTCCCATTTGGCTTCATCAAATGTAAATTTAAAATATCAATTCTTCTGTTGATAAACAATAAATAAGTTTAGTCAACTTTGTAGTCCCTTAACAATTGAAAACTACAATTCCTTAATTTTAATTTTCTTCCAAATTTCCAATTTGTTTTTTCATAAGAAAATATAAAACAAGTTTCCTTCTTACTTAATACTTCATTATAATTAAGTTTCCATGGCCATGGATATCTTTTAACATAGTTCTTTCCTTTTCCTTTTCTTTTCCAAACCATTTAATAACGACAATGATGATGTTGGTGAATTGATTGGTTTTGTACCAGTAGTAAATGATTTATAAGGTAACTAAATTGTTAACGTAATATAATATAACTAACAAAAATTTTCATGTAGATTTTGTATAATATCAAATATTTCAAATCATCTCAACAATAATATATTTTTGTCTCAATTTAACTTTAATTCAATTTGATCTTCTTATAATTGTAACCTTTTTATTATAGCATGATGATGGTATAAATTACCGAAACTAGTTGCTAATTGTATGGTTTGTTCGTTTGGAGGACAATATCAATATTAAATTGTGGTTTGGACTTTGAGTTTCATTTACCCTTAGTTTGGATTTCAACCACATTTGAGTAATGGATGATCTTTGGAAGTTAATAAAAAAGTGTTTTAAAAGTTTCTTGACAGTTCTTACGCAAATCGCTATTGCAGCCTATTCGCGAAATTTTTTCCGATAGTGGGCGCTGCAGTGTATGTCAAAGTTGTCAATGGAATGGGGAAAACAATGCTAGCCCAGATAAAATATTGTGCTAACCCCCAATTGTTTCAATACACGTACTGTAGTGGCGATTTGGTTTGTTTTCCCCATTCCAATTTTGCTCGTTTTCGCGAATACCTAAGTTTGATGTTTTGACGGCTTATGTCAGATTTTTGAATAAAATGGCGACGTCTATTGACAGTTGCTAAGATGTTGCTAGGGAAGCCGTGCGATTTACTTTACAGCTGTGCGTTTTTTTTACCGTGCGTAATAGACGTCATTACATTAGCGCCGACTGTGTGTTATTGACTGATTACAGGGGGGGTCGTAGGTAAAATGGATAATATACATGTGGGTGTAGAAAAACTACTATTTTATCTATGATGGCTACTCATAATATATAAAATATTATTATTTTGTTGATTTTGTTTTTTATGTCAGATTTGAAAGATAACGTTTTTTATAATTTTCTTGTCATTAAATATTTGAGGAGAAGCTCTTTCACTTTATTCCAATAATACACAATAGTTATCTACATTTTGGCGACCGTGACAGGACCACTACTATTGTGAAATGGAAAATCAAGGTAGGTACAAGAAAGAAAGAGCACTGTTAAGACGAGCGTTTATTAAAACTACTAAAGAATTTGAAACTGTAATTCAAGACAGGCATTGGAAGAAAGAAGATATTACAGACTCAATAAACCGGCTCGAAGACAAAGCAGAACGTTTATACATTGTAGACCATAAATTGAATGATATTTACTTGTCTGTAGACTCCATGAGTGAAGGAGAATTAGAGCAAGAATGGGATGATACAAAGTTTTATCGCAATGAATTCATTCGCTACAAAAATAAAAGCTATTATCTCCTAAACAACAATCAGAATCATAGAGATGAAGATAATAGAAGTACTACCAGTACGAGTGAGTCTTCAAAGCGAAAATTCCGTCTGCCGAAGCTAGAAATTAAAAGATTTAGCGGGGATGTTAAGGAATGGATTGAATTTTGGGGACAGTTTAAGAAAATTCACCAAGATCAAGATATCGACAATGAGGATAAGTTTCAATATCTACTTCAATCAACAGAAGACAAATCTGCTGCAGGAGAACTTGTAGCAAGCTTTCCGCCATCAGCAGATAACTACGAGAAGGCTATAGAACAACTGAAGAACAGGTTTGCACGCGATGAACTTTTTATAGAAGTATATGTTCAAGAGCTCTTAAATCTAGTTCTGAATCAAAAAGTAGGTATATCTCTGTTATCTTTATTTGATAAATTAGAAACTCAGTTAAGAGCACTTGAAACTCTAGGAGTAACTAGCGATAAGTATGCAGCTATGCTCTATCCTTTAATAGAATCAGCATTACCAGAAGACATATTACGAGTTTGGGAGCGACACCGAAGAAGTAGTAATTATTTTCATTGAATAACAAAGATCAAACTAATTATCTAAATATGTTATTAGAGTTCCTGAGAAGTGAAGTTGAAAGCGAGGAAAGAATCAATTTAGCACAAAAAACATTTGTGAAAGAAAAAATGAAGAAGTCTTACAGTCAGAGTACAGAAATAGCAAAATCAAATGAAACAGAACCTTGTACAGCTGCTAGTTTAACAGTTGGGATTAAAGATACTGGTAAGAAAATCAAATGGATCAGCAATAATTGTATATTTTGTAACAGAAAACATTTAAGTAAGGATTGCATGTCAGCACAAAAACTTTCGTTCAATGAAAAAAAAGATTTAGTTTCAAAAAAGAACTGTTGCTTTGGATGTCTCAAACCAAATCATAACTTGAAAAATTGCAAAATTTTCTTGAAATGTATTTTATGTAGTAAAAAGTATGTACCTATTATGTGTCCAGATTTACAAATAAAAAAAGAGCTAGAAAAAGGTAAAATCGAAGAAAGTAAAGTAGTTGAAAATACCCCAGCTAGTCATAATCAAGTTAGTAAGGAAACTTTATTACAAACACTTAGTGTAAGAGTGGTCAATGAGGAAACTTCAAAAGTATTAAGAGTTCTGCTTGACACAGGATCACAGAGATCATATCTTCTATCAAATTTAGCAGCTGAAATGATCTTCACCAAAATTCGCGAAGAAAATTTAATACAGGGTGTTTTTGGAGGAACAGAATTAAATCCAGAAATTCGTAGTTTATTTGAAGTTACCATACAGAGTCTAGATCGTTCTTTTAGCACGAATATACATCTTTTAGAACAAAAGAAAATTTGTAATTATATACCAAGATTAACAAATGAATTGGTCATATCGAATTTAAAGAAGAAGAATATTATTATAACCGATTCAACTTATGATTCTCCTGAAATTTCTATTTTATCAGGTGCTGACGTATTAACTAGTTTATTTACTGGAACTGTAGAAGATATAGAAGAAGGAATTATCGCCATGCAAACCAAGCTTGGATGGACGCTAATGGGTAGACTTCACAACAAGATGAGTTCTTTTCAATCAACGACTCAGACATTATTGATTTCAGACCTATGGAGCTCAGATGTACTCGGCATTACAGATCCAGTTGAGGTGAAAAGTAAGAATGATATGCATCAATTCAATGCATCCGCTAAAGATAAAAGAGGTCATTCTTTAAATAGTTGTTTAGAAACTGGTCCTAATTTATTAGAATTAATACCTTCAATTTTATTAGGATTTCGAATAGGGTCTATAGGTGTAATTTCAGACATCAAGAAGGCATTTTTACAAATCAGCTTAGCCGAAAAAGATAGAGACTTCCTAAGATGTTTATGGTGGAAAGACCATTCAAAAAGGGAAATGAAAATTTATAGACATTGTAGAGTCGTATTTGGAGTAAAATCAAGTACATTTTTATTAGCAGCTACCATAAATCATCATCTAGTAGCTGAAGCAGAACAATATAAAAATACAGCACTTAAACTGAAACAATCATTGTATGTTGATAACTGCGTTACAAGTGTAAATTCTGATGAAGAGAACATTTTTATCTCAGAATCTACATCTTTGATGACAAAAGGAAGTTTTGATTTAAGAGGCTGGATACATTCCTTTGGAGAAGCTAATGAAGATATATCATGTAAGAATAATGTCATCTTCAGTATTGGGTTTGTCATGGAATTTTAAAAATGACACGCTTTTTTGCGATATGCACAGTATAAATGATTTATCTGATGTTCCATTAACCAGAAGAGGTTTACTATCCATTGCCCAGAAATTATTTGACCCAATTGGTTTCACGTGCCCTGTACTGCTCATCCCAAAAACTATTATACAAACTACATGGAAATTAAAATTAGGATGGGATAAAGAGTTATCTGAGGAGATTATAAAGCAATTCAAGAAATGGCTCAAACAAATTTCTTGGTTAAACTTATGTATAATTCTTAGAGCTCTAAGCTACGTTTCTTTAAATAATTCCAACAATACTTTACATGTCTTTTGTGATGCAAGTAGTATGGCATATGCAGCATGTGTTTTTATAAGAATGGAATTTGAGGAAAAAGTATCAGTCCAGCTTCTACAAGCTAAGTCGATAATTGCACCAGTGGAAGAAATTACCTTACCTCGTTTGGAATTGATGGCATCATTAATTGGTTCAAGATTATCTAACTCTATAAAACAAACTGAAAATTTAAAAATATCCAAGACTTTTTATTGGTCTGATTCAGCAGTTATATTGGCTTGGATAAAAACAAAGGGTGATTGGAATACCTTTGTGGGAAATAGAGTAAAAGAAATATGTATTTTTACCGACTCAAAAGATTGGAATCATGTATCAGGTGAAATGAATATTGCGGATCTTCCATCTAGAGGTTGTGATGCAGAACACCTCATGGAAAGTAAATGGTGAGAGGGTCAAATGATATATTATATCCTGAATACGAAATTGAAAAAAAACGAAAGAAATATACTACAACTGTAATATGTGAAACTAAAACTTTAACCAAGAATTTCAATTACTTTTCAAAGTTTATGGAAATATGTAGAATGATAGGATGGATTCTAAGATTTCACTTCAATTCATAAAGTGATGAAAAAGGTAGATTGAAAAATGAACTGACATTTGCTGAGATAAAAAAGGCCGAAATTTATTTATTAAAAATGATACAGACCGAAAGTTTTGGAAAATTAAAACTTGAAGTAGTACACAATTTACAGGTATTTATCGATAAACAAGATTTATTACGAGTGAAAACAAGATTGTCTTACCTAGATGATACTGAACAATTTAAGTTTCCTATATTATTGCCCACCAACCACGAGATTGTTAATAAACTGATTCATGAACAACATATATTAAACCATCATGCAGGAGTAATAACACTGCTCGGAATTTTAAGGGAACATTATTGGATACTAAAAGGTAGGAAAGCTATCAAAAAAGTTTTATCTAATTGTGTTACATGTAAAAGACATAGTCAGAAGTCGATAGAAACACCTTTAGCACCATTTCCGGAAAATCGGATGAAAGATACTGCACCATTGCAAGTAACAGGGATAGATGCTGGTCCACTATATTTGAAAGAAGTAAAGAATGCCTGGTTGTTATATTCACGTGTGCTGTTTATAGGGCTGTTTACTTAGAACTATAGTCAGATGCAGTCTTATCGTGCGGGTCATACGATTCAACAAAGACATACTCACAGTTTTTGTTTTCTTTTATTGCGTTAAATTATAACTTCCAAATGAAATCTGTAAGATGAATAAGACAGACTTATGCAATTTTGACGGGAAAAAGAAGGATATGTATTTAGTTTTCAGCGCTTCTAAAAAGTCTTTCACCAGCAGAGTTTTTATTTAAATATGTCAGTTTTGTCACTTTGACAATTCAAAGTAACAATATGAATAATAAGTAGCCATTTTGGGTAGATAATTCGAACGAGTTGAGCCCATAGAAACAGAAAAGAAGAAGAAAAAGAAGTAGCCATTTTCCGTTTTTTTTTTGTATCCTCGAACAAAAAATGGTACTTAGTTCGATGGATTATTTCGACAATGAAAAAAGAAGTGAAAATTCGTCAATCAGTGTAATCACACATTTTGGTAACCTCTGTGTTTTCTGATTTGATACATATGGTTAGTGACCTTTGAACCCGCACGATAAGAGTGCCTTTAACTATAGTAACTTCGTTGTCTACTGATACTTTTTTATTAGCTTTGAGAAGATTTATAGCTCGACGAGGAAGGGTTTCAATTATTTTTTCCGATAATGGTACCAATTTTGATTGTGAGGAAATATGAATTATTCTTCAGTAAAGAAAATAGAATGGATTTTCAATACTCCAACTGCATCCTGGTGGGGAGGATGGTGGAAGCGCATGATAAGAACTATGAAAGAACTGTTACGGCGAAATTTGGGAAAATCAAATCTAAATTATGAAGAACTTACTACTATTTTGTGTGACTGCGAATCTATTATCAATTCTAGACCACTGACTTAGGTTTCGGAAAATAAAGAATTAATTCCACTTAGTCCAGCACATTTCATACAGAGTAATCCAAGCAGTGAGGTACTATATCTAGATGTTATCGACAGACAGCATTTAATGAAAATTTATAGATACCTAGAGAAGATCAGACAAGATATGCGAACTAGATTTAGAAAAGAGTACTTGTCAAATTTAATCAACTATGGTTTTAGGAAAAGTAGTTTTAATCTGCAAGTAGGAGACATTGTAATCTTAGAAGTAGATAATGTGAAAAGAGTGAATTGGCCAATATCCAAAGTTCTAGAAATTTACCCAGGAAAAGACAACGTATCAAGAGTCGCAAGGATTAAATTATCCCATCACGAATTAATTAGACCTGTTCAAAAGTTTTATCCATTAGAAATTCGTGTTTACAATATACTTAACAAAGAGAAGAAAACACAAGAAGAAAATGATGAAGAGCAAAGATTAGCCAGTCGGAGAGTTAATCAAGACGAAGGAAATTCATTTAGAACTAGGTATGGAAGATTAGTCAGAAAACCTTCACGTTATGGCGATCCATGAAAATAAGAAGTTCTGCGAAGTTTCCTCTTCGCACAATGTGGGAGAATGTTGGAAATGGGTTTCATGGTTACTCATAATATATTTAAAATATTATTATTTTGTTGATTTTGTTTTTCATGTCAGATTTGAAAGATAACGTTTTTTATAATTTTCTTGTCATTAAATATTTGAGGAGAAGCTCTTTCATTCTATTCCAATAATACACAATAGTTATCTACAATGTTTATAGAAAGCAGAACATTTTATTTGACAAAAAAATAACAATTAATTGTGGAACAATACTTCTATTATCAGTATCCTGAGAGACTAAATATTTGGGCACAGCTATTGGGAGATTATGTGATTGGTAGGTACCTTGTTCACACCGGGAAATTTAGACGGTGGAATGTACCTCGATATGCTGGAGTGCACTATTCAGCCCTTGATTGTTCATGAATTAGAGAGCTAGCAGGACAGCGATGGCAATCCAGGTCTAGATGGAAAATTGTATTAAGCAGTATTAAATAGGTACTGAATAGACAATTATTATCCAAACAAATGGATTGGAAGAAGAGGTTATGGACATTGCGTTAGACATGGTATTGAATGAACAATACCAGGTCTGCGATTGATCCTAATCAAAATATCACAATAATCTGTTGCTTACGGTCAATTATTTTTTATGGAAAATGAATGTTCATCTTATTATTATATTTATTTGAATAATACAAAAATATGCCTAGTTACACGAAAAACATCAGAATTTTGGAAGATCTTGAGTATTTCCACTTAAAAAAAGAAGCTGGTAATTATTAATTTCATATCCTTTTCGAATTTGACTGAATACGATTCTGATAATGAGGTTAGGTATATGTCAAAATAGCGGATAAAATAAAAGACATACCCAAAACCCGGATAACATCACAAATGATGACGCACACCAAGAAGGCTATTGGATGAACCATACACCTCATTGGAAAGGTATTCTAATCGTCTTTACCTACGCCCCCTGTAATCAGTCAATAACACACAGTCTGCATCAATGTAATGACGTCTATTACGCACTGCTGTAAATCGCACGGCTTCCCTAGCAACATCTTAGCAACTGTCAATAGACGTTGCCATTTTATTCAAAAATATGGCAAAAGCCGCCAAGGCTGAGGACAAGCTAATTCCCCAAATAATAAAAAAAACAATCAATCTAAAATAGCATCTACTATAGAAGGTGCAAGTAATAGAGATGAAAGTTTACCAAGCACCTATAATGTAAATGTTGTTTCTGCTCCTGCTTCTGCTTCAACAAGCAAAGGAAGCGATTTACCATTTGTGTTCAATAACTGCAATAATTAGGTACTATAAACAATTATTATAATAATCAATAGGTATTATGGAATTAAATGTTATACAATAGAATTATTTAAAAAATATATTGTTGATGTTGTTAAAGTATTATTAATAATAAGAGTATAAATAAAAGTACAAGTAGGTCGTAGGTGAAGTATAGTACGTAACTCGTTTTATAATATACTATTACAACGATGTAATTATTTGAATATTTATTTCAACCAAAACTGTTTATTTAATGAAATACTGAGAACCTTCAGCAATAATGCAATGAGACAGCCAAGTAATAATTCGTCTCTTACGCTTACTTCAGGCGTTATTTGTGCAATCTCCGTTCTGATGCGATCATTCAATTCTTCTAGTACATTTCGGCGAACTTTTGATCTTCAAGTATCAAGTTCACTAAAACTGTACATTAAAAAACGTAGCTTTTTTTATCCTTCCCCTCTCGTGATGTCTGTCAACAACCTTTAATAAGTCATTCTGATTAGGCAACACAAACAACATGATATATTGTACTGTTGGGTTGCCTAACCGCGGACACTAATAATACCATATTATACATCTCCCTTCACAAGTTTAGTCTTTCTGGTTTTTTAATGATTCGCACAGATCGCATGGTTACAACTTTTACATTTTCATTCAACTGTGTTTCTGGTACTGGTGTGGGGTTATGCATTTCTGGTGAGACATGTCTTGAATCAACAAACTCTGAACATTTAGGTCTAGTTATACTTAAAGAAGGGGAAGCATCACTATCAGCAGAGAACTGATTTGCAGAATCAAGTGAGTGATCAGTTAGCCTAAGAGGGTTTTCAGATAGTTTAATATCAATACGGTTCCTTCTGATAGTGTTGCCTCTGCAATCCTGCAAGACATAAGATCTTGGACTTTTATGAACATCTTCAATTCTAGCAGGTTCCCAAATGTTATTTTTGTGATTCAATAAAGTCACATTTGAGCCTTTATTAAGAGGTTTCAAACTTTTGGCGTTTATGTTATAATGCTTCTCATTTATTTTACGTTTAGACAGTATCTTTTCTTTTACATTTTCACATAACTTAGGCTGTAGTAAATCACAAGCAATTGGAACTTTAGTTTTGCGGTTTCTACTATTTAATAACTGTGATGGTGAATAGCCCATTCCTTTTAAAGTAGAATTTCTATAATTTAACAATGCACAACTTAAATCACCTTTCCCCTCATCCAATGATTTTTTTAGAAGGTTCTTTGCAATTGCTACGGCTTTTTCAGCTAACCCATTTGATTGTGGGTATTCGGGAGTACGAGTGACAAGAGTAAAGTTCCAATTCTTAGCAAAATCTAAAAATTTTTCTTTATTATAGGGTACATTGTCACTAACAACTATATCTGGGGCTCCAAATCTTGCAGAAACTGGTTTTATCTGTGAAATAATAGACTAAGCACTTTTATTTCTTAAAGGCAAAATCTCAAGCCAGTTTGAATAAGCATCAAGCAAAACACAATAACTTTTTTCAGCATATATTATGTGAAAATGTCAGAACCAACGCGTTCCCATGGCCTTTCAGGTATTGGATATTGAAGAAGATTTTGTTTTGGATTTTTTCTAGAGAATTTTTCACAAATGTTACAAGTTTTTATGAATGACTCAATATCTGCTGTAGTACCTGGCCAATAAAATACTTTTCTGGCCTGTGATTTTGTTTTTTCTATTCCTAGGTGCCCTTCATGTAGAAGTTTAATCATTTCTACTGTTAACTTATAGGGAACAATCAACTTATTCTCCAAAAATTTTCAGATACAAATAATTTTTCTCTTAATTTGTAAAAATGTCTAACATTTTCTGGGATCTTATACTTATGAAGTGGCCAACCATTACTAATAAAATTTATGACAATGCTAAGCTGTGGATCTTTCATTGTTTCCAGTGAGAATTGCTTAACTCGATTGGTAGATATAGGCAAACATCGAATTATGGAATGAGCTGCAAAATTTATTTCATTTTCAGACCTTTCAGTTTTTTTCTTCAGAAAAGCACGAGAAAGTGTATCAGAAATATACATGTACTTTCCTGGTCTATAGGAAATATCTAAATTATATTTTAATAATTTCAGCCGCATTCTTAAAATTCTTGGTGATGCTGATTGTAAAGCTTTTTTAAAAATATTCTCCAAAGTTTTGTGATCACGGTAAATTTTAGTAGGCATACCATAAATAAAGTAGTGAAATTTCTTTACAGCAAACAGAATAGCCAAGGTCTCTTTTTCAATTTGAGCATAAGCTTGCTCAGTTTTAGTTAGACTACGTGATGCAAATGCTACAGGTTTGCCTTCTTGCAAAAGACACGCCCCCAACCCATCTTTTGACGCATCTGTCTCTATTTCAATTGGCTTTTTTGGTTAGGTTAGGATCAAAATAGTTTAAAACTGGGGAATTGGTTAACAAACGTGTTAGAGTATTAAAAGAATTTTTACTATCATCCGTCCATTCAAATTCGACATCATTTCTTGTAAGATTTCTTAAAGGAGCAGTTATTTTAGATAGATTTGGTATAAACTTGCCTATATACTTAACCATACCTAAAAATCTTAAGACATCTGCCTTACACTCTGGGACAGGCATCTTTAAAATGGCTTCAATATATTTTTTATCAGTTTCTACACCTTTATGTGAAAATATTTGACCCATAAAATTAACACTCTCTTTTTTAAACTGAATTTTTTTTTGTTAAACTTTATGTTGTGTTTTACAGCAATATCTAAAACACATCTTAGATTTTGGTCATGTTCAGCCTCAGTAGCTCCTGTTACAATTAAGTCATCAAAATAAAGTCCCACGCCAGGGATATCACCAAAAACTTCAAAATTTTTCTTTTTAAACACCTCAGGAGCTGAACATATACCAAAAGCTAATCTCTTAAACTTGAAACGACCAAATGGTGTACCGAAAGTCAGTAATTCTGAACTTTTACAATCCAATTCAATTTGCCAATACCCATCTTTCATATCAAGAACAGTGAAAAACTTTTTATTTGTCAATTTAACAGCAATGTCATCATAAGATGGAATTAGAAAGTGCTCTCTTTGTATAGCTTGGTTCAAATCTTTTGGATCAAGACAAAGACGAAGGTCACCATTTCGTTTCTCAACTATAACCAGAGGGTGTACCCACTCTGAAGGCTTATCGACCTTCTCTATAATATCCTTCGATACAAGATCATATAACTTATTTTTCAATGGTTCTAGTAAAATGTGAGGCACTCGCCTTATGGCATTTATTTTTGGTTTTATATCATTTTTTAAAGTTATATGGTGTTGTGTAGGAAATTTCCCAAGTCCCAAAAACATTTGAGTATTTATTAATAACATCATCTAAAGTTTTAAACAATTTTGGTTTACATACAGAATCTATCCTTTTTATCAAGTTTAATTTTAAACATTCTTGTAACCATAACAACTGTATTTGACCTTCAGCATTAACAACAGCAAATGACACTTTTTTTTATGCAGTCTTTAACTACACACTCTAATACAACTTCACCTAAACATTTCAGTTTGAAATTTGGATCACCATAGGACATTGCAAATTGGCACATCAGGGGCAATTTTATTCACGATATGTACGGGTAAGGTGCTTACCTCAGCTCCAGTATCCAGCTTGGAAGTTATAGGCTTACCACTGATCCATACCTCCTTTGTCCACATAGTCTCTGCTCTGCCTTTATTTGTTTTCCATCTATGTTAACAGAACTCACATAGAACTCGTACTCACTCTCGGTTTCACTAGCTGACTCAGAACTTTCTTTTTCTTTGGACACATAATGCACGTTTTTCTTGAAGGATTTGTTTTGTTGATCACTTTGTTCACTAGTTCCTGGACACACTTTGGCAAAATGGTTGTGTCCCTGGCATTTTGCACATGTTTTTCCAGCAGCAGCATTTATTTCCAAACTTATGTTTATATCCACAATTCTTACAAGCCTTATTGGGGTCGTTATTTGTGGCTGATTTCCTACTAGACATTCTGGATGTGCTGGCTCTTACTCTTAAGGCATCCACTCGGGTTTCATTATCCAAAGTTCTAACCTGGTCTTTGCTGGTTTCTGTTGCTCTACAGAAATTTATTGCCTTATTCAACGTTAAAGAAGCCTCTCTCATTAATTTCTCTTTGGTAGAAGTCTCTCTCAAGCCTATGACTATTCTATCCCTTATCATTTCTTCTTGATTAGGATGTTCAGTTGTTTTGACTGCTTTTCTCGGCTCAGTCAAAAAGCTATCAAAGGATTGTCCTTCTTTTTGGACTATTGTATTGAACTTTGCCCTTTCAAAGATTACATTTTTCTGAGGAGCACAGTGGTCCTCAAACTTCTTTTGAATTTCTTTCAATACTTTTTCGTTACCTGACTGCTGAAACCATAAATCACATCTATTTGGAAATAGTTGATAAGTATAAATGTGGTAGTAGGTAATCCTGAAGAAATCGAAAATATCGAGGACCGGTCAAGCTTCCTTAGGAAATATGGCCCTATTATTTTATTTATTATAATGCCGGCCCAAACATTCACCTTTCCAGAATATTGTGCCCTGTACTCCTGCATCCAATGGTGATTTTCATTTTCCCAATATCTATATGTCTGGCCATAACCCGTAACCCGTACAGAGCCACTTTCAGGACATAAGTCGTACAGTGGGGTCTGTGAGACAACTAGCTATATATACATATATATATATATATATATATATATATATATATTTTGGAAAGTGTGTGAAAATGGTTCGACTATAAATATATATATATATATATATATATATATAATCTACTAAATTATTGGGGATTCCGTCACAATCTGGGCTGGTTAAGAAATTAAACTCTTTTTTACTACTTCTAAGCTTTCGGATTTATTTGAATCCTTTATCAAGGCTAGAATATGAACAAGTTCTTATAACAGGTAAAAATTATAATAAATTTAAACTTACGTGCAAAGTGAGTTTGTACAAATCAAGTAAAACATCATTAAAAAACATGAATAGATTTTCCACTATAAGTGGTAGACAAAAAGGTTACATTTTGAAAAGTAAATTATAAATCTGATTGAAGTCGAACATGAAGACAAAATTTTTGTAATTAAAATTCTTAGTTTCTTATATCTATAAAATAATATTTCTTTTCTTTATTGACCTGCGTACCATTAATATTTAATAAACAATCTGAAATCATTAGTTGTATTGGACTATGAAAGTTATTTACGAGGGCTTGTGAAATTTTTAGTATGAAGATATTTACAAATGTATAAAATTTTTTTATTTTTTTTTTTTTAAAAACTTGAAAAAAAAAAAAATATATATAGAAAACCCTAACTTTATTACCCATTTAACCCTATCAATGACAAAACCATGGCCCATGCAATGTCTAATTCTTACATCCACAAGTTTGCCATTCTTATGAACATAAAAACCAAACATCACCCTTTTACCATTGTTCTTAAACATTATCTATCGCACATCTCGGGATCAATTACTTTGCCACCAATAAGGATCCAAAGATATGCGATATCCAACCTGAAAGAAAATGGACATGTCAAAGACAAAGCCCAAAATGAGTAATAACTATTGTAAGTAGTGTTAATCTAAATTGTTAACAAGGTCAATAAATTGTAAAAATGTACTTTAAAATTCGAGATTTTTATTATATCCCAGGACAATACATAACAAAATTAGCCATTCGCAACAATCTTATCAACAAAAAACCATGGCTCATGTGACATTCAGCGTCTAAATTCATCAGTTTGTCACTCTCATAAAGATAGAACCCAAATATCACTCTTATTACCATTATTTTATCTCACTGACTACCACACATCACACAATCAATTACTTTGCCCTGTACTCCTGCATCCAATGGTGATTTTCATTTTCCCAATATCTATATGTCTGGCCATAACCCGTAACCCGTACAGAGCCACTTTCAGGACATAAGTCGTACAGTGGGGTCTGTGAGACAACTAGCTATATATACATATATATATATATATATGTATGTCGATTGGCAGTTTTGAGGACTTACTGCAACCCCTATATACAAACGTATACATTTGTATACATGTATTATACAATCATATTTATCCAACTTTTGTTGAAAAATATACAAAATTGAATTATATACAGATATTTTAATAGGTATTGGTATATATAGGGACATTGATTTTGTATATACAGTGTGACCCATTTTTAATGGAAACGCCCCCCTAAAATTTGTAAGTTGTAAACATATTTGAATAATAATTTTTTTCGTAATGTCGAGTACTAAAAGATATACCTTGGGACAAAATTTGGAATATTTATTCCAATTTTCAGGTCATACTACGATATTTTTTCCTAGTCGAAAATCGAGATTATTTATTAGCGATTTTTTTATTGAAAAAATCACTACGCCACTGGATTCAGAATGTTTTTTGTGACTGTGTGAGTTTTCGAATTTTTGAGTTGTCATAATTTTGTTATTAATGAATATTTTTCATGAAATCTTGGTTACACCTGTTTAAAGGCACTCTGTATCCAGTCGTAAAATCGCTAATAAAAAATCTCAATTTTCGACTAAGAAAAAATATCGTTGTATGTCCTGAAAATTGGAATAGACATTCCAAATTTTCTCCCAAGGTATACCTTTCAGTACATGACATTTCAAAAAAAAGTTATAAAAATCTGTTTATATCTTTAAATTTTAGGGGGGTGTTTCCATTAAAAATGGGTCACACTGTATATAGGGTGCATTGGAATACGCATTATGGAGGATTTTTCATCTTTAATACCATGTATATCGGAAACTAGTCATGGTCCCATGGACACTTTTGGCCAAGAAATCGAGTACAAAATCACATCCAAAATTTATAACATTTTTCGGAACGCCACTTTGTCATAAGAAAAGCGCGGGATCCTTTGTTTTCAATTAATCCGTCCATTTAATATGCATGCAATTTAATGGTCCAAAACATCGACATATTTATTACACATCAAAATTGTGCAGCTTCATGTTTAACTTAAAATATCTCGAAAATATTGACTTCATCGTTATGAGTAAAAAGTACTTTATTCACGTTATAAGTATTGAAGAATCGAAAAATGGTGCTCAAATTTTTATTCCGCCAGTGGCGTAGAATTTGGGAACGATTAACCTGTCACTTGCCCCTGTCGTACGCCTCTGGTAATACCAGAGACGTTTGTTTAACATAATTTAGTAAAGTCTACTGTGTCTCTGCCAAATATGAAATGAATAATGTGAAACAGTTAAAGTAACCAGCACAAATAGTTTTTAAATTTTCAAACAAAACACCCTGTAACTAAGTACCTAAGCAGTTGATTTTATTAGGTGTTTTGGATTAAATCTTCATAATTTGAAGTCAGGATTCTACTGTTGAATGATTTCAAATTAGTTATGAATCACCCTATATATACAGGGTGTTTTCAAATGACAGTTACAATGTTTGCATGTAGATACCTCTCGTAAAATTGGACAAAATGATATATGGATAGAGTGGTACAGCTTATTTACTTTTCGAAATACTGAGTGTTACAGTTATAGAAAATTAAATGTTTTCATTTGATGAATTTAAAATGGATTGATATATTGATTCGACATTTGGCAGGTTGTTTTCAAACGTGAAAAGGCATAACCATCACATATCAAAAAAGTTGTTGTTGTCAAGATATTCAATCTTTTTTGTAGTCTGCGAAATGACTGCTTAATAATGAAATAAAAAAATATTTTTGCTCAATTTTTTTATAATTACCAAACTACTAATGGTTAGAATATCTAACAGGAACTAATTTATGAAATAGCAATGCATCTAAACCATTGAGAGATAAGATAATTATTATAAAGTTGAATAATATCGCATCCACATACCTATAATAATCCATATCTTGTAATTTGTTAGCTGCTCAGTGAAAAATCATGTTTGAATGGGATATTATTTAACTTTGTAATTATCTATTTTTCATTCGTCATTAATTCTTTCGCTAATAAAATCATAAGTCAGGAAAAGTTTTTCCAACTACCTTCTCTAAATGTTTTAGATGCATTGCTGTTTCACAAATTAGTTCCTATTACATATTCTAACCATTAGTAGTTTGGTAATTGATAAGAAAAATCATGAAAAATATTTTTCTTATTTCAATATTAAAAAGTAATCTTGCAAACTTCATATTAACGTTAAATATGTTGAAGTTTATGCGTTTTTCATGTGAAAACCATTGAATAACACGAAATAAAATAAAAAAAGCTTCAAATGCCAGAGACGTAAGAAATAGGAGGGGAAAGGTGACATATTCTCCCAAATGTACCCCACTGGATCAAGAATTCATACATGTTGTTCCATCAAAATATGCCCTTTCACATTTTAAAACAGCCTACCGAATTTCAAATCAATATGCCTATCCATTTTAAAGTTATCGAATTGAGACATTTGATTTTTCGTAACTTTAACACTCTGTATTTCGAAAAGTAAATAGGCTGGACCCCTCAATCCTCATATCATTTTGTCAAATTTCACGAGAGGTATCTACATGCAATCGTTGTAAGTATCATTTGGAAACATCCTGTACCTATATACAGGGTGAAAACATTGTTCCCAGTCGAATGTTTGTTTAGTCCTCAAAAGCACCTTTTCACAGTTATATATTATTCAATAATTGCATCTTTGATGACAATGATTATTTATATGATTTCAAAATATACAGGGTGCGGCACTACTGCGAGGAAGTCGAATAACTCACTTGTCGTGAGAGATATGAAAAAACTTTATCAAGATAAAAGTTAAGCCATTGAAAATATTTCCAAATATACAGGGCCATCCATATTGGTAGGATGAACCTAACTTATCTATTTTAAATAGAACACCCTGTATATTTCCACATTTTTTTATTCCCCTGTGATATGAGATATTGCAATGTTATACGAGGTATTTCAGAAGATTTATTAATATACAGGGTGAAAACATTGTTTGTTGAGTCCTCAAAAGCACCTTTTCACAGTTATATATTATTCAATAATTGCATCTTTGATTACATTGATATTTTATATCTTTTCAAAATATACAGGGTGCGGCATACTGCCAGGAAGTCGAATAACTCACTTGTCGTGAGAGAAATGAAAAAACTTTATCAAGATAAAAGTTGAGCCATTGAAAATATTTCCAAATATACAGTGCCATCCATATTGGTACCATGAACCTTACTTATCTATTTTAAAAAGAGCACCCTGTATTTCTCCACATTTTTTTAATCCCCTATGATATGAGATATTGCAATGTTATACGATGTATTTCAAAAGATTTATTAATTTCCCAGTATAACATCAACACCATGTACCATTGTACTTATAAAGTTGATCAAGGAATCTATTTACATTTAAAAGATTTTTGATACAGTTTATTATTGTCCAAAATCATTCACATAGCGCGATATTAGTTTTTTATATACAGAGTCGTTCATAGATCGGAATGATCATTTACTGGGTTTTCTTGAATGGAATACCCTGTATTTTAGTATCGTAATGAAATGGTATTGTATGATACATTATTATTTCTCAAGAAATCCCTATACCTAATTGCCTTAATTTGTGAGTAATTGATAATACTTTCGGCCAAACATTATTTGAAACAAATATTTAACCAAAAATAATTTTCCCAAAAAAATAACAAAATAATCTAGTCTGATCCATAATTGATTAATATTAGATGACTTACCAAAATACTTGAGTACTTTAGATTGTTGGTGTATAAGACATTAATAGAATCACACAATATTTTATTTGGCTATGAAAATAATAGGTTATGGTTATTGTATCAGAAGCATAAGCATCGTTATACCAAATCCAAATAACGATTACACGCAAACTTGTTACCCATTATCAAATAAAAAAAGGGAAGTAACGTTCAAACATAGTTACCTAACAAATATAACAAGAAAATCGTTGAATTTACAATAGATGTTTAAAATGACCTCCATCGACGTCCATACATAATTGCGAGAAATCTTTGGAGGAGCTACTCACACTTGTTAACACATTTCTGTACAAGTGAAATTCATTTCAAATTATTTCCTTCATATCTTCTTTAGTTGTATGGGGTGTTTTATAGAACTCATCTTTCATTCACCTAATATTAATCAATTATAGATCAGACTAGATTATTTCGTTTTTTTTTTTGAAAAATTATTATTGAAAAAATTTCACCTAATATTTGTTTCAAATAATGTTTGGTCGAAAGTATCATCGAAACTCACAGATTAACGCAATTAGGTATAGATAATGCTTGAGGAATAGAAAAGTGCCATACAATACCATTTCATTACGATACTAAAATACAGGGCGTTCAATTTAAAAAAACCCAGTAAATGATCTTTCCGATTTATGACCGACTCTGTATATAAAGAACAAATATTGCGCTATGTTAATGATTTTGTTCAGTAGTAAACTATATCAAAAACGTTGGAACGTATTAGAACTAAGTAGAAGCTTAATCCCTATTATATTTTAATCAAACATATTTATTTAATGTCCTCAAAAACACCAAACAGTGTAAGACCCCAGAGCAGAGATCTTCGAAGGAGCTACTCACACTTGTTAACACATTTCTGTACAAGTTAAATTCATTTCAAATTATTTCCTTCATATCTTCTTAAGTTGTAGGAGGTGTTTTATAGAACTCATCTTTCATTCACTATATCAAAAACGTTGGAACGTATTAGAACCAAGTGGAAGCTCAATCCCTATTATATTTTAATCGAACATATTTATTTAATGTCCTCAAAAACACCAAACAGTGTTAGACCCCAAAGCAGAGATCTTCGAAGAAGCTACCCACACTTATTAACACATTTCTGTACAAGTTAAATTCATTTCTAATTATTCCCTTCATATTTTCTTAAGTTGTAGGAGGTGTTTTATAGAACTCATCTCTCATTCACTATATCAAAAACGTTGGAACGTATTAGAACTAAGTGGAAGCTCAATCCCTATTATATTTTAATCGAACATATTTATTTAATGTCCTCAGAAACACCAAACAGTGTTAGACCCCAAAGCAGAGATCTTCGAAGGAGCTACTCACACTTATTAACACATTTCTGTACAAGTTAAATTCATTTCAAATTATTTCCTTCATATCTTCCTAAGTTGTAGGGGGTGTTTTATAGAACTCATCTTTCATTTACTATATCAAAAACGTTGGAACGTATTAGAACCGAGTGGAAGCTCAATCCCTATTATATTTTAATCAAACATATTTATTTAATGTCCTCAAAAACACCAAACAGTGTAAGATTCCAAAGCAGAGATCTTCGAAGGAGCTACTCACACTTGTTAACACATTTCTGTACAAGTTAAATTAATTTCAAATTATTCCCTTCATATCTTCTTTTGTTGTAGGAGGTGTTTTATAGAACTCATCTTTCATTCACTATATCAAAAACGTTGGAACGTATTAGAACTAAGTGGAAGCTCAAACCCTATTATATTTTAATCCAACATATTTATTTAATGTCCTCAAAAACACCAAACAGTGTTAGACCCCAAAGCAGAGATCTTCGAAGGAGCTACTCACACTTATTAACACTTTTCTGTACAAGTTAAATTCATTTCAAATTATTTCCTTCATATCTTCTTAAGTTGTAGGAGGTGTTTTATAGAACTCATCTTTCATTCACTATATCAAAAACGTTGGAAAGTATTAGAACTAAGTGGAAGCTCAATCCCTATTATATTTTAATCTAAAAAAATGTCACCTAATATTGGTTTCAAATAATGTTCGTTCGAAAGTATGATCGATAACTCACAAATTAACGCAATTAGGTATAGGGAATGCTTGAAAAATAATCAAGTGGCATACAATACCATTTCATTACGATACTAAAATACAGGGCGTTCAATCTAAGAAAACCCAGTAAATGATAATTCCGATTTATGACCGACTCTGTATATAAAGAACGAATATTGCGCTATGTTAATGAGTTTGGTCAGTAGTAAACCATATAAAAAAACGTTGGAACGTGAATGGATTTTTTGATATCAAATCTTCACAATGGTAAGAATATCAGTGGTAATGTGCTTAATTGTTCCATCGTACTATTTACAGAGTCTACACCTGGAGTCTACTTTTTCTCTGTGAATATCCTTTTGTAAGTAGTTGGTTGGAATGTACTGGTCTTGTGCTGCTATTATCAATGATTCAGTTTCAGCTCTCAAAATTGCTGTCAGCCCAACTAAAAGTCTGTTTCTTGTCTACGTCATTTTCGTCGCATTCCCTTTCTTTTCCATTTTGGTTCTCCTCCCCCGTTAATTTTTTTTCCACATCGCTGTTTCAGTTTTTGCATTATTATTATCATTGTTATTTCAGTGTTTTTATTATTACTCTAAGTGGAAGCTTAATCCCTATTATATTTTAATCAAACATATTAATTTATTGTCCTCAAAAACACCAAACAGTGTAAGTCCCCAAAGCATCCTTTCCATTTATAAAATTATGAGGACAGTCCTGAAATCTGCCAAACTACATAAATTCTTATGAGGACCGACCTCGTAAGCACCAAATGTCCCTAAAACTGCCATTATTTATCAGGTTTCGTCCTCAAAACTGCCTTTTGACATATATATATATATATATATATATATATATATATTTTGGAAAGTGTGTGAAAATGGTTCGACTATAAATATATATATATATATATATATAATCTACTAAATTATTGGGGATTCCGTCACAATCTGGGCTGGTTAAGAAATTAAACTCTTTTTTACTACTTCTAAGCTTTCGGATTTATTTGAATCCTTTATCAAGGCTAGAATATGAACAAGTTCTTATAACAGGTAAAAATTATAATAAATTTAAACTTACGTGCAAAGTGAGTTTGTACAAATCAAGTAAAACATCATTAAAAAACATGAATAGATTTTCCACTATAAGTGGTAGACAAAAAGGTTACATTTTGAAAAGTAAATTATAAATCTGATTGAAGTCGAACATGAAGACAAAATTTTTGTAATTAAAATTCTTAGTTTCTTATATCTATAAAATAATATTTCTTTTCTTTATTGACCTGCGTACCATTAATATTTAATAAACAATCTGAAATCATTAGTTGTATTGGACTATGAAAGTTATTTACGAGGGCTTGTGAAATTTTTAGTATGAAGATATTTACAAATGTATAAAATTTTTTTATTTTTTTTTTTTTTAAAACTTGAAAAAAAAAAAAATATATATAGAAAACCCTAACTTTATTACCCATTTAACCCTATCAATGACAAAACCATGGCCCATGCAATGTCTAATTCTTACATCCACAAGTTTGCCATTCTTATGAACATAAAAACCAAACATCACCCTTTTACCATTGTTCTTAAACATTATCTATCGCACATCTCGGGATCAATTACTTTGCCACCAATAAGGATCCAAAGATATGCGATATCCAACCTGAAAGAAAATGGACATGTCAAAGACAAAGCCCAAAATGAGTAATAACTATTGTAAGTAGTGTTAATCTAAATTGTTAACAAGGTCAATAAATTGTAAAAATGTACTTTAAAATTCGAGATTTTTATTATATCCCAGGACAATACATAACAAAATTAGCCATTCGCAACAATCTTATCAACAAAAAACCATGGCTCATGTGACATTCAGCGTCTAAATTCATCAGTTTGTCACTCTCATAAAGATAGAACCCAAATATCACTCTTATTACCATTATTTTATCTCACTGACTACCACACATCACACAATCAATTACTTTGCCACCAATAAAGACAATGCAACATGTGATACCAACAAGGAAAAATTGGTCTTGTTAAAAAGAAGGTTTTAATAACCGGAAACTATTGATGATGTGATTATGCTAAATTCTAAATAAACAAGACTATAAAATTAACTTCATTATATTGACTCTGATGATGTATTATTGAAATTATTACTATCTTCATTCATTTTAAGTAAAAAGGAATAAGTATGTATTAGATGATGTGTGTCTCTCTTTTTATTTAAGGAGTTAATATCCAACACTGTTTGGAACATCTCTAAGCAATTTCTTTTAAAGTTATGTGATTCACTATATACAATTGAAATGTCTTTAAAGTTATCTTTATGATTTAATAAAATGTTATGTTCAGCTAAGGCACAACTTTGTTTTTCTAACCTAATATCACTTTGATGTTGAGTGACACGACTTTTAAGTACTCTCGATGTCTGACCATAGTATACTTTATCGCAGTCTTCACATGGTATCTTATATACAACTCCTGATTTCTTTAAAATGTCATCTTTAGCTTTTAATTTTGAAAAAAATTTTTTACCAATTGTGTTATTATATTTGTGTGTTATTTTGATTGTACTTTCATTTTTGAAAACATTAATGATTTTTGTTGAAATATCTTTAATGAATGGAATTGTGACATATTTAACTCTTTCTACTAGTATATTTTCATTAAGTTGTTGAGTATTTACAATAGATGTTCGTGACTCCTGTCTTCTAGTATTAAATATCAAGTTTTTCAATAGCTTAGTCGGATATGAATTCTCTAAGAAAATATTGTATAATTTGTTATAATTATTTTGTACCATTGATGGATGACAGATCTTATCTACCCTATTTTTCATAGCCAAAACTACATTTATTTTGATTTTTTTAGTATGGTATGAGTGGAAATTAATGAACCTTTCTGAATTCATTGGTTTTCTATACCAATCTAACCAGATTTCATTATTTTGTTGTCTGCATAATTTTGTATCTAAAAAGGGGATACTTCTGTCTATTTCTTCCTCAATAGTAAATTGAATATGATTGTTATATGAATTAAAAACTTGTAAAATATGTTGTGTGCTATTAATTGGAACAGCACATATAATGTCATCAACAAACTTTTTCAGAAAAGTAACTTGGAAATTCAACTTAGGAACACAAGAGTCAAGAAGTTCATCCATAACATATTGAGCAGCTATAGGTGAAATGATAGCTCCCATAGGAGCACCTAATATTTGTTTGTAGAAAGTACCATCATAATTACAGTATGTGGTATCAAAAATAAACTCTATTAACTCTATAAATTTATTTTTAGGAATTGAAGTGTAATTTTTTATTGTATCCCATTTATTGTTAATACTTTGTTTAAATAATTCTATTGGAATGTTACTGAACAAAGAGACTACATCTAAACTTATTAATACATAATTGTCTGGAATTATTTTATTGTTTATCTGAGAAGCAAAGGTGAATGAATCCAAAACATAATAATCATTATCTGTACAATATGCATTAGATAAAATATCTGTAACTAATTTAGAAATATTACTATTAGGTGCATTGATTGAAGATGTAATAGGTCTTAACGCTAAATCTTTTTTATGTATTTTTGGTGAGCCATAAAACTTCGGTGAAACTTGATTATATATTGTTAATTTTTTAGCTTCTATTTCACTTATATATTTATTATTTTTTAAAGAAGAAATTATTTTATTAGATTTTTGAGCTATAGTTGATGTAGGATCATTTTTTAAGACTTTATAATATTTTTGATCTTGTAATATTTTCAAACTTAATTCATGGTAGTCTTGTTTATTCATAATAACCGTGACTCTACCTTTATCGGATGTGGACACTACAAGAGAAGGATTATTTTTCTTAGTAGTGTAGTGTCCACATCCGATAAAGGTAGAGTCACGGTTATTATGAATAAACAAGACTACCATGAATTAAGTTTGAAAATATTACAAGATCAAAAATATTATAAAGTCTTAAAAAATGATCCTACATCAACTATAGCTCAAAAATCTAATAAAATAATTTCTTCTTTAAAAAATAATAAATATATAAGTGAAATAGAAGCTAAAAAATTAACAATATATAATCAAGTTTCACCGAAGTTTTATGGCTCACCAAAAATACATAAAAAAGATTTAGCGTTAAGACCTATTACATCTTCAATCAATGCACCTAATAGTAATATTTCTAAATTAGTTACAGATATTTTATCTAATGCATATTGTACAGATAATGATTATTATGTTTTGGATTCATTCACCTTTGCTTCTCAGATAAACAATAAAATAATTCCAGACAATTATGTATTAATAAGTTTAGATGTAGACTCTTTGTTCAGTAACATTCCAATAGAATTATTTAAACAAAGTATTAACAATAAATGGGATACAATAAAAAATTACACTTCAATTCCTAAAAATAAATTTATAGAGTTAATAGAGTTTATTTTTGATACCACATACTGTAATTATGATGGTACTTTCTACAAACAAATATTAGGTGCTCCTATGGGAGCTATCATTTCACCTATAGCTGCTCAATATGTTATGGATGAACTTCTTGACTCTTGTGTTCCTAAGTTGAATTTCCAAGTTACTTTTCTGAAAAAGTTTGTTGATGACATTATATGTGCTGTTCCAATTAATAGCACACAACATATTTTACAAGTTTTTAATTCATATAACAATCATATTCAATTTACTATTGAGGAAGAAATAGACAGAAGTATCCCCTTTTTAGATACAAAATTATGCAGACAACAAAATAATGAAATCTGGTTAGATTGGTATAGAAAACCAATGAATTCAGAAAGGTTCATTAATTTCCACTCATACCATACTAAAAAAATCAAAATAAATGTAGTTTTGGCTATGAAAAATAGGGTAGATAAGATCTGTCATCCATCAATGGTACAAAATAATTATAACAAATTATACAATATTTTCTTAGAGAATTCATATCCGACTAAGCTATTAAAAAACTTGATATTTAATACTAGAAGACAGGAGTCACGAACATCTATTGTAAATACTCAACAACTTAATGAAAATATACTAGTAGAAAGAGTTAAATATGTCACAATTCCATTCATTAAAGATATTTCAACAAAAATCATTAATGTTTTCAAAAATGAAAGTACAATCAAAATAACACACAAATATAATAACACAATTGGTAAAAAATTTTTTTCAAAATTAAAAGCTAAAGATGACATTTTAAAGAAATCAGGAGTTGTATATAAGATACCATGTGAAGACTGCGATAAAGTATACTATGGTCAGACATCGAGAGTACTTAAAAGTCGTGTCACTCAACATCAAAGTGATATTAGGTTAGAAAAACAAAGTTGTGCCTTAGCTGAACATAACATTTTATTAAATCATAAAGATAACTTTAAAGACATTTCAATTGTATATAGTGAATCACATAACTTTAAAAGAAATTGCTTAGAGATGTTTCAAACAGTGTTGGATATTAACTCCTTAAATAAAAAGAGAGACACACATCATCTAATACATACTTATTCCTTTTTACTTAAAATGAATGAAGATAGTAATAATTTCAATAATACATCATCAGAGTCAATATAATGAAGTTAATTTTATAGTCTTGTTTATTTAGAATTTAGCATAATCACATCATCAATAGTTTCCGGTTATTAAAACTTTCTTTTTAACAAGACCAATTTTTCCTTGTTGGTATCACATGTTGCATTGTCTTTATTGGTGGCAAAGTAATTGATTGTGTGATGTGTGGTAGTCAGTGAGATAAAATTATGGTAATAAGAGTGATATTTGGGTTCTATCTTTATGAGAGTGACAAACTGATGAATTTAGACGCTGAATGTCACATGAGCCATGGTTTTTTGTTGATAAGATTGTTGCGAATGGCTAATTTTGTTATGTATTGTCCTGGGATATAATAAAAATCTCGAATTTTAAAGTACATTTTTACAATTTATTGACCTTGTTAACAATTTAGATTAACACTACTTACAATAGTTATTACTCATTTTGGGCTTTGTCTTTGACATGTCCATTTTCTTTCAGGCTGGATATCGCATATCTTTGGATCCTTATTGGTGGCAAAGTAATTGATCCCGAGATGTGCGATAGATAATGTTTAAGAACAATGGTAAAAGGGTGATGTTTGGTTTTTATGTTCATAAGAATGGCAAACTTGTGGATGTAAGAATTAGACATTGCATGGGCCATGGTTTTGTCATTGATAGGGTTAAATGGGTAATAAAGTTAGGGTTTTCTATATATATTTTTTTTTTTTCAAGTTTTAAAAAAAAAAAAAATAAAAAATTTTATACATTTGTAAATATCTTCATACTAAAAATTTCACAAGCCCTCGTAAATAACTTTCATAGTCCAATACAACTAATGATTTCAGATTGTTTATTAAATATTAATGGTACGCAGGTCAATAAAGAAAAGAAATATTATTTTATAGATATAAGAAACTAAGAATTTTAATTACAAAAATTTTGTCTTCATGTTCGACTTCAATCAGATTTATAATTTACTTTTCAAAATGTAACCTTTTTGTCTACCACTTATAGTGGAAAATCTATTCATGTTTTTTAATGATGTTTTACTTGATTTGTACAAACTCACTTTGCACGTAAGTTTAAATTTATTATAATTTTCACCTGTTATAAGAACTTGTTCATATTTTAGCCTTGATAAAGGATTCAAATAAATCCGAAAGCTTGGAAGTAGTAAAAAAGAGTTTAATTTCTTAACCAGCCCAGATTGTGACGGAATCCCCAATAATTTAGTAGATTGTTTTCTAACTAGCCGTCAAGACTACCCTTTACTTCTATATATATATATATATATATATATATATATATATATATATATATATATTATGAGATGGCCTATGTGGAAACTTTATGAAATTGAGTCATATTTTCATGAAAATATTCAATTTATTCTTGAAAAGTGAAAATTTTAACATATTTTGAATTTACATGTTTTTTTTTTCTCAAAATGTAATATAAACATACCAGACCGCTTTTATCTGTAAAGAAGCTTGATAAACAAGAGTATAACAAAAAGATATTCTTTAATTTTTATCAAAAACTTCAAAAATAACAAGCTTCATTTTAGAGGTCAATTATGCACTCTAAACATACTGGGCTCTTATACATCACACATAAGTACTGGGTCTTACGTTTAAGTCTTTTAGGACATAAATAACACACTTTTCTTATTTCTAAACGTTCTTCCTGATTCATATTCTGTTTTTCACGATTTCTTAAAAAGTTACTTAACCCGTACCAAGGGGTCTCACAGACAATTTTGTACTTTAACTCGAAATAATTTACGCGTATGTTCACCTATATCGCTCAAAATCTACAAGCGCACTGCTGTTGGCCCAACTTAAAAGTAGATGGAACGGCAGGATGATATAGGAAGAAGTATGGGAGCAGGAATGCGTGACTTGTTGACAAGTGTCTCACAGACCCCATGATACGGGTTACGGGATAAGGACGTCGAGCATAAAAATTGCTTAATCTGAAAAAAGTATATTTTTTTATGAAATCATGATCTTTGTTACATCGTCCCATAATGGTTTCACAGGGGTCGATTCTCCTATCGAAGTCATCTTCTAGCAGCTCTTGGACCAAATGTACCTTTTTTTATCATTGCAAATATCTATATTGCTTTATTAAAATAATATATATACCGTCGAAGCGTATATCTTCAAATTTGAAATGACTATTTAGCCGAATACTCAAAATATCAGTGCATGGCCAATTCTAGGAATTCTTGGCATGTCACCATTTCATTCCTATTATTCAGTCACTTTTTATGTCAAAAGTGAAAATAATAATATGTATGTATTGTGGTGACTTTCACTAAGACCTAGAAGATCTATGGAAGATTGATATTTCTATATGAATTGCAGCTACAGTTTTTTGTGATATTGTCGCGTTTAGTAAAGTGCATTACCAATTGATATCGCAAAATAGTAATCATTCTAACGCTTTATGAGTTGAAATAGTTTATTACTTAACGAGTGCGGAAAGTGACTTTCACACAAGTAATGTACACTATTCTACGATCACGCGATAAATTTCCGAAATATTATGGCTTTCTTCATTTGAAAACATCAATAACTGTACCTACAATGAATGATTATTTGTAAAATAATCAGTTTAAGATGCAAAATATTTTCAAAATAACGCAGAAAACATTTTAATTCTTGAATAATAATTTGATTTTTCCTAAAGCTATACTATACATATACCTAAAATAAGAACATTTGACAGCTACGCTCAGTGGTGAACGCGTCATGACAATTCGAAGAATGCTGGAGTAGATAGACCACAAAATTAGACGAATTCTACTGATTAAGTTGTTTTTTGCTTCATTTTACGTAGGTGAATTCAAATAAGAAAACCACGTTAATCGATTTTATGCGAACCGTGCGATATGATATCACGCTATGTTATTATCATAGCGCACGGTTCGCGTCACTATGATGATATGATAAGCTTGCCACCAGAGTAGAGAGTGATATATATGTTAATTTCCTATAGTGTCGTATTTTTTAACGACATTGACCGTTCAACTAAGAAGAAACAACTACTTTCCGGGCTATAGGCACCAACAGATATTGGATTACACTCCAAAGTCAAATGGGGCTGACATATCTACAAGATATTCGAACCAACCATTCTGGTTCGCAATTGGAAGGGACAACATAACTTGTAGTACGGTTTCAGCGTATTTGCGCCTCATCAGTATAAGGTATATGTTTTCCGTCCGAAAGCTCTAACAGCTTAATCCCGAACTGAAGAAGACACCAAAATCAAAATCAATACTTGTATTCTTGTAACGGAAGTGTAAAAGTTGTGACAGTAACGACATCTTCACCTCCAGCTGCAACCCAAAATTCGAAAAATCTAACAACAATCTACGTGGGCTTGAAACAATAAAGAATTATTATAGTTTCCTGTAATATGGTTGTATTTAAAAAAGCACGTTACCAATTTATATAGCGGAATAATAATAAAATTTTCGTAAGTTTTGAAAAAGATTTTTTGAAAACAATGACTGTTTACATAAGAAGCAACAACTACTTCCCGTGTTATAGGCCCCGACGGCTATTGAATGACACTTCAAAGTTAAACTAGGCTTCAAATAATCGAAAACACGAAGTTTAATTATTTTATATTCTGTATTGAGGATGCCTAAATTACTGAAATACTGTACCTACCTAAAGTTTGGAGAGTACAAGAATTAGGTACTGACAGCACTCATAAAATATTGAAAATTATGATAACATAAGATGAATGGAAAAATAATAAATATTTCTTTCTCCGATAGTGGTTGGAATATTTTTACCTGTTTTCTATGCGTAAAGCTCAACATTCCAGAATAGCAGGCAGCTGCTAAGCAAGTTTTTAGTTAAAGTTTTGTATTTGTATGTTGAAATAAAATAATTTTTGGTATACTTTTTTGTAGGTAGGATACGGTCGTAGAAAAAATAATGTTCCTAACTCATGCGTAAAGTGTCTTTTCGGCACTTGACCGCTTGCCCGAACTCCGCTCCGCGTCTTTCGGGTCAACTGCAGTCACGTGCGGGAAAGTATCACTTGTTAGTAAAATAACTATACCGCACTGCTGTAGCGTGCGGATTTGGATTGCAATTTCTATTATACCAATTTGTATCTAAATTAATAAATTTTTTATATTCACTCAACAAACAATCGTATCAAATTTAATACGTACTTCAAAATAAATACGGTTATACACTTCAAGCTCCCTGCCTAATTACAAATCATGTCAGTTTGACAGAATAATCCGCCTCCACTGCGGTTGGATTATTTAAACTGTCAAACTGACACTCTTTATAATTATGTCACAAGTTATCAATGTATAATAGTATATTATTAAACGAGCATTTTATAATTCACGATGGGTGACGTTTGCTCACGAGCCGCAGGCGAGAGGCGCAAGTCACCCAAGTGAATTATGGCCATAAATTTCGAGTAGAATACTATACTTTGTCCACGACACTTGATTTCTTTATTAAATAGAAATCATTAACGATTTGGTATTATACTAACCTCAAAATGCTCTGACAGCTACATAAAAATATAATTTGACATATATAGAGAAGGGCGATACAGTAGAAAGTATCAATACAACGTACCGTTATAAATATATTGTTTTAAAATACTTAATATTAGAAAATATCGCTATGGAAAGTATCAATACTAAAAACTACAATATTTTATCGATACGATATATGTCAGAAACAAATTTCCTGAACAAAATACACAGAACAAACAAAAATGAAAGCAATAGTTTATTTCATATTGTAGGTACCCCCATCTCTAGTTCATAATACACTGTAGTGTATTATGCTTCATAATTCACGACAGTTGATATATGGGTACCATATACCTTTTGTTAGGAGGTTAAATATCGGCTTATTATTAGGTGGTCGTGGACAAATATATTACATATTTTGAAGTATTCATAGATTACCATTGATAAAACCTGATTATACATGGAGTAGCTCGAAGTACTAATCGAAAATTTTACAATACTTTAAATTCTATAGTAACCACATCGACGCATCAATATACAACAATACACAAACTAACATTACCGTCAAATTATGACGTTTATAAAAAATAAGTCGTTTAAACAGACCAAGTTATATTTAAACAAAAATTGAGGTACATAATTAAGGAACCGATCTTACACAATTTAAAACTGAAAAATAATAGGCGTGTTTTCACCCCTTCGAGTTTTTTGTATGTTTGGTGAAGAAAATGCGGGAAATCATTACGCCAGACAATATTTTTTTGCGTGGCCGACTGATTATTATCAAAAAAAGTAAGATAACTTGTTTCCTGGGTAGTAGATCTTGCAAGGAAAATTTTCTGAACTAAGAAAAAAATAGCTTCGCCCAAATATGAATGAGAATATCTTTAATTAGCATCCATAAGAAGTTATGAGTATTCTGTTAAATTTGATTTATTAGACCATATATTTGTATTTGAGTTGTAAGTTGGTATAAATAGCAATGCCCAATAATTTAAATGCAAAGAAATAACTCTCCTCTTATTGATTGATTTTGATTGATTGATTAAATAAATACATTCAAATATCTTACCTTATGAAAATTGTTTCAAATATCCAACTTCAAAAACACACCAAACAGTTTATTATTATCAAATACACTGTTTTAAAATCCAAAAATTACATCATTTGTATACATACTTTCACTGGTCACCTTATAGTACTGTGAACGTTTATGTAAGTGAATTCTTATGATAAAGTGAAAGTATTGTGTTTATAATAAAGGATAGTTCACGGTCTGCCGAGAAAGGATTTAAGAGAATTTGAATATGCGCTTCGCATGTTTATGTTTTCCTTTTCTAGGTACATCTATTTGTTATAATCGATATTACTGTTCAAATTATTTTTCAAATTGATATTGATTTTTTTACTTTTGTTACGGCTGCGCGCCACTCTCTATATGAATGTTCACGATGTGGTTCACGAGTAGCAACGAGTGCTGAGACTCGCGCCATATACACTGTGATATACACGTGTTTTAGTTTTTCAACCATTAAAAAGCCTACACTTTACTGTAATTATTATCTGTGTTTAATTGTCCTACCAGCGATACAACTATAACAAAATCTACTATTACAATTTACATCAAAACATTGGTCCTTCGAGCCGGATCAGGACTTGTAAATGCAGATAAAATCTAGTGAAATTAAAATAAGTGTTCCATTAAACATAAACGTGGTCGCTATTACAATCGACCAACTGAGTATAGATTGAAAACACGCGACGTCACTGCCATCACTACCACGGTCGAGCTTCTTAACATCGAGAACGAGAATTCCAGAAGAGAGAACCGATATTTAAGAATAAGGTCAGATATCATTTTCATTTCCTTATTTCTACCTATTAATCCTAAATCATAGTAATTGCATAACAATTTGTTTATTATTTTGAATATCGCAATTTGTGACAATTAGTGTTTCTGAACTGCATATATATATACACTTTATTATTTGTGCAAAATGGCGGAAAACTTGAAGAAAAAGAGAGGGTCAATTAAAAAGCGTCTCACAACTCTTGAGAAGTTTGTAAATTCAATTAAAGAGAATAGTAATTTTCCTAGTCTAGAAGAAGTACAATTAAGATATGAAAACAATGTTGAGTTATTGAAAGAGTTTGAAAATATACAATCAGAAATCGAGCAAAATTGCGAAGAAGATGAATTAGAAATACAAGAGGAAGAAAGAGAATTATTTTACGATAGATATTATAGTGTTATAGCCTATATGAAAAACTTTTTATCCAAAACTGTCAATGACAATTTAGAAAACATACAAAATGCAAAAGATTCACTACAAAATTTCTTGCTACCCAAAATCAAGTTACCCACATTCAGTGGAGAATATGAACAATGGTTGGAATTCAAAAAGAATTTTATATCAATTATAGATCAAAATAAAAGTCTAAATAATGGTCAAAAATATAGTTTTTTAAAGGCAGCTTTAGAGGGTTATGCAAAGAGAACAATTTCTGGCTGTGATGAGTCACAAGATTACCAGGCAGCTTGGCAAATGCTTTGTAAAAAATTTGATAAAAAGGTGTTTTTGGTAGAAACTCATATTCATTCAATTTTCAATGTAACTCCTGTTTCTAGAGGTACATTTATGCAAATAAGAAATCTACTAGATGACATATCAAAGCATTTGTCAGCGCTGGAAGGAATGCAATTATCCAAAGATTCATTGTGGGATATGGCAATTATTCATATAGTTTATAATAAATTAGACAAAACTTCACAAAATAAATGGAAGGAATATTATACCAGCATTGAACTTCCTTCACTAGAACAATTTTTAGAATTCTTAAAAACTAGAACTGATATATTAGAATCAATGGAAAGCACTCAAAGTGTCAAACATGAAAACAATCAATCATTCAAATACGGTAAATCTTCTACACGAACTCATGTCAATTTAACAGTTACAAAAAATAAATGTAACTGTTGCAAAGGTGACCATACTATTTATATTTGTCCTCATTTTTTAAAACTAAATGTAAATGAAAGGTGGAATAAAGTTAACGATTTAAAGTTATGTGCCAATTGTTTACGGTCAGGTCACTCTAAAAATACTTGCTATTTAAGTCCATGTAAGAAATGTAAATCTAAACATAATACTTTGCTTCACCAGGAATTACATACACAACTTAAAAATACATCAATTAATCCTAATCCAGATCAAGATTTTAATTCACATGGTGAAAATAATCCTCCTCCTGAAGTAACAAATGTATTAGTTCAAACAGATACTAATGCCATGAGCCATCAAACGTACTACTCATCTACACTATTATCGACAGTAACATGTAAAGTCAAAGATAGTGAAGGCAATTTCCATTCCTGTAGAGCACTATTAGATTCAGGTGCACAATCCAATTTGATTACCGAACAATTCTGCAAACGCTTAGATCTACCACTAATACCTGCCAATTTGTCTATTATAGGTATCAATCAGGTAACATCAACTCTTTCTAAAAGGACTACAGTCACTATACAATCCAATTCTAAAAACTTCCAATGCCAATTATCATGTTATGTTACTCCTACAATAACCTCCCTTCTTCCATCAGAAGAGGTAAACACATCTTGTATTAATATTCCTGTTAACCTTACTCTGGCTGATCCAGAATTCTATTTACCCCATTCAATCGATATGCTCATTGGAGTTTCATTGTTCTGGGATCTCATAATAGATGGTAAAATTACATTAGGACAAAATAAACCAGTTCTTCAAAACACCAAATTAGGATGGATTGTCTCAGGTACACTTACAAATTCAATGTCAATTCAAAGTTCTATTTGCAATTTTTCTAAAGTTATACCTGAAGATGATCAATTAAAGCGGTTTTGGGAACTCAATGAAGTTGATGAATACAGTTTAATGTCTGACGATGATTTAAAATGTGAAGAACATTTTAGTAAAAATACAATTAGGCAAGACAATGGTCAATTCCTTGTTAAATTTCCATTTAAACATTCCCCAGAATTATTAGGAGAATCAAAAGAGATGGCAATTCGACAATTCTTGAGCTTAGAAAAGGGATTTAAAACAAATAGTGATCTTTATAAATTATATAATGAATTCATTGAAGAATATATTCAATTAGGCCATATGAGTAAAGTACACATTAACCAAGCAAATCAAGAAAGTAATCTTAAAACATACTATTTACCACATCATGGTGTTATAAAAGATTCCAGCTTGACGACAAAACTGAGAGTGGTTTTCAATGGCTCTTGCCCCACTACATCAGGATGGTCTCTAAATGACTTGCAACATGTTGGTCCAAAGGTTCAAACGAATATTTTCGATATATTAATAAGGTTCAGACTTTACAAATATGTGGTATCTGCCGATGTGTCTAAAATGTATAGACAGATACTGATGCATAAAGACCATAGACCTCTCCAACGAATTATTTGGAGAACTAATCCTAACGAAGAATTATCTATCTATGAACTACATACTGTTACATACGGCACTACAGCTGCCCCGTATCTGGCAATCAAATGCATGAAACAATTGGCAACAGATTATAAAACAGAATTTCCATCTGCTGCTAACACAATACTAAATGACTTCTATGTCGATGATCTATTGACTGGTTCAAATAATATCGATGAATTACAAATCAGCTGCAACGAAATATCATCCATACTTAAATCGGCCAATTTCATTTTACGAAAATGGGTAACAAACAATCCTAAAGTTTTAGACAAACTTGAAAGTTGTAACATTTCCAATGAGACACTAAACTTAGGTGAATCCGAAAGCTGCAAAACACTAGGTGTCCAATGGGCTAGTCACTCAGACATTTTAAAATACAAAATAAGCTCTATTATATTTAACAATACAATTACAAAAAGGAAAATCTTATCCATTATATCACAGATTTATGATCCTTTGGGACTTCTAAGTTGTGTCATTATCACATCAAAAATTATCATCCAACAATTATGGTCACTAAAATTACCATGGGATGATCCTGTTCCCATCGATCTAGTCAATAAGTGGAATCAATTTTATAACAAATTACACTATTTAAATGACCTTAATATTCCTAGATGGGCTATTGGAAGTGATCATGCATTGGTAGACATCCATTGTTTTTGCGATGCATCATCACATGCTTATGCTAGCTGTATATACTTGAGAAGTGTAAACACACAAGGGAACTACAAAAGCTATTTACTATGTTCAAAGACAAGAGTAAGTCCTATAAAGCCTATTACCATTCCTCGGTTGGAATTGTGTGCTGCCTTGTTGGGAGCTCAATTAATCGAACAAGTCTTGCATGCCATGTCTCTAACTATTCCTATCTATTTCTGGTCAGATTCTAAGATAGTTCTTTGTTGGATTAGAAAAGATCCAGGCCAACTACAGACCTTTGTCGCAAATCGTGTGGCGAAAATACAATCTCTTACTAATATACATAACTGGCATTATGTCAATACATCAGAGAACCCATCAGATATGGCTACTCGCGGAGTGTCACCAGAACATTTATCAACATCAAAACTATGGTGGCATGGTCCTGATTTTTTATCTGATTCAATTGACAATTTTTTAAACATTAATTCTAACTTGGACATAGAGCTTCCCGAATTGAAGAAAACGGCTATTCTAAGTGTCCAAACTAATGATAAATTTAATTTTTTCAATAAATTCTCTTCCTTAACTAAATTAGAACGCGTCGCTAGCTATTGTCAAAGATTTATATTCAATATCCGTAATAAACCACAAAATAGGATCTACGGGCCATTAACCGCATTAGAATTAAACAATGCAAAAACACTTTTGATTAAACTGTCTCAATCAGAATCATTTGCGGAAGAAATTAAGCTTCTGCAAAATAAGAAATCTTTAAAAACTAAACTCGCTAGCTTATGCCCGTTTATAGATGATCAAGGTATATTACGCGTAGGTGGCAGGTTACGATTTTCACATTCAGACCCACAATATAAACAACCAATTTTACTTTCCTCCAAGCATAAGCTTACTACATTAATATTTCGTCATAAACACGCTGCTCTGTTACACCCTGGGCCACAACTTTTATTGGCCACTATTAGACAATTATATTGGGCTGTTGGTGGACGTGATCTAGCAAGAAAAATAACCAAAGAATGCATAAAATGTTTCAAATTTAATCCTAATTTTGCTACGTATCCAATGTCTAGTCTTCCAGAAAACAGAGTCACACCATCTTTACCATTTCAAACGACAGGAATCGATTATGCTGGTCCCTTTCTTCTTAAAGATAAAGAAGGACGTGGACACAAACTACTAAAATGTTACGTGTGCGTTTTCATATGCTTTGTAACAAAAGCTATACATTTAGAAGTAATCTCAGATTTAACCACTATACGTTTTTTATCTTGCCTACGTAGATTTACGTCAAGACGAGGATTACCTTCTGACATTTATTCCGATAATGGAAGTACTTTTGTCGGTGCAAACCATGAATTAAATGAATTAGGAAAATTTTTACTTGATAATCAATCAACTATTTCAAATTACGCTAACAACGACAATATAAAGTGGCACTTTATTCCACCTTATACGCCACATTTCGGTGGGCTATGGGAAGCGGCCGTCAAAAGTATGAAGCACCATTTAAAACGAATGAGTTTCAATAAAAATTTTATATATGAAGATTTCAATTCATTAATTGTCCAAATTGAAGGAATTCTAAATTCTAGACCGCTTTATGCATTATCAACTGATCCTAACGACTTAGAACCCCTTACTCCTTCTCACTTCCTAATTGGTCGCCCTCTTACAATGCCTCCTGATTCTGACTTAACACATGTTCCAAGTGGAAGATTACCAAAATTACAAGTGATTCAACAGATGCAACAGCAATTTTGGATCAGATTTAAGAAAGAGTATCTTTCTCAATTACATTCACAATATAAATGGAAGGATGCTGCAAGTACTATTAAGATAGATGCGTTGGTTTTAATAAAAAATGATCAACAACCTTCCTTCAAATGGCCTATGGGCCGTATTATTTCATTGTCAGCTGGAAGAGATGGTGTGTCCAGAGTGGCAGAAATCAAAACGCATTCAAAAATTATCAAACGTTCCGTTAGACATTTGTGCCCGTTGCCAATGGAAAGTGACATTTATGTGTAGTGATATATAATGACTTTATAATTTAAAACTTTACATTTATTTGAATGTCCTTTCATAATTTGTTTTTTTTTTTTTCTATTTTGTTATTTGAAGATATCATTCAACGGGGGAGTTATGTTCAAATTATTTTTCAAATTGATATTGATTTTTTTACTTTTGTTACGGCTGCGCGCCACTCTCTATATGAATGTTCACGATGTGGTTCACGAGTAGCAACGAGTGCTGAGACTCGCGCCATATACACTGTGATATACACGTGTTTTAGTTTTTCAACCATTAAAAAGCCTACACTTTACTGTAATTATTATCTGTGTTTAATTGTCCTACCAGCGATACAACTATAACAAAATCTACTATTACAATTTACATCAAAACAATTACGATATTTAATTAAAATTCAGTCTGTGTATTAAAGATATGGAAAACCGACAATATTGATTTAGGAATGATATTTAATAGTTATTTAACTGTTGGTTCAACACTTTCGACTGTATCCTTTTTTATAAATATTTTAAAACTAAGAATATTCATTTGTCATAGGTAGGTGAATATCGTATAACGCAAATTAAGCTCAGAGCCATCTCAGGGCTATATTTATCATTGTTAGGCTTCATAGTGGAATGGAAGGTCGTTGGTTCAAATCGCTCTGCTTTCGCTTTTTTATAATTCTACCTACTTCGTTTCAACAACAATAATTATATTTTTTGTAGAATAATATAATAAAAAATATATGTCATCATTACAATGGAAACGCTTCTCTTTATTAAAAAAAACTATATTTTTGATTACCTATACCAAATAAAAAATCGTAGGGGCTTTTTATGACATGGAATTTAGCTTAAAAAGGCATGGTTGACGGAAACAGTTTTTTAACCAGCAAGTTGATAAGTGAATTTAGATGTTTTTCATTATGGTTATTTCAATGTTCGAGACTACGAAGAAGGGTTCTGTTGTACAAACATATTGTCAACTTCCAAAGGGTGACATACTATCCATAATGAAATCCCTCAAATGCACGAAATGGCAAGAACTTGCAATACTTTAATGTGCAAAATCTACAGTGACAGTCAAGCTGCCCTCAAAGCTCTTCGGAGCTCTAAGGTAACATCTCGACTGATATGGGAATGCGGCGAAGAACTCAGAAGACTGGCGACTCGAAACAGTAAAACCCTGGAGCTGACGAACTCGCAAGAGCAGGATCGTCAACCCTGTTGAACGTACCATCTGTGGGCATTCCCAGGTGCTCAAGTAGGTCATGATTGAAAGGGTGAGTAGAAGAACAACAAGAAAAAAACCGAAAGAATACGCCCAGGCAAACCCACGTAAAGAAATTTATAAAAGGAACTAACTACGCACCATAACGGGGCTACTTACGGGACACTTTCCCACAAAGACGCACCTGAACAAAATAGGGCTGCATTACGGAGACATCACTACAGAAGATGCGAAAAGGACACTGGAACAGCTCTGCATATAGGTACTATGCAACTGTGAGTCGCTGGACCATAGGAGACATAAACTGTATGGTAGTCCTCAAATGATTTCAGAAGACTTCTAAAGATGTACAACGCAATGACTGTGAAGGCGGAATTTCCTGAACAATGGAAACGCGCCAAACTCGTTCTGTTTAAAAAAGGAAACAAACCGCCTGATAGCCCATCGTCCTATCGACCTATATGCTTCTTGGATGTGGAAGGTAAAATGTTTTAGCATCTAATATTGTTAAGGCTTAAAGAAGAGACAGTACGGGCCTAGAGAAGGGTGACAGACAGTGGATGCCGTTCTGCAACTTAAAAAAATTGCTAAGAAAGTGGTGAACAGAGTGCAAGGATGATAAATAGTGGCGTTACACAGGAGTAAGTGCTAGGACCAGCCTTGTGGAATGTGCTCTACAATGTCCTTCTCGAAATAGAGCTACCAGAAGGAACTGAATTAATAGGGTTTGCCGATGATGTAGCGTTAGTACGCTTCTCACGAAAAAGAGGAAAATATCACCAATCCAATTCCTCAAATTCCGTATACTATCAAGTGTAGTACATTCGCAATTACTCTATGCTGCGCCTGTTTGGCATCCTGCAGTACGTACAGACAGAAACTCAGTCAAAAACTAACAAGAGTACAGAGATTTATGCTAATAAGAGTATGCTCTGCCTACAGGACTGTATCTGCAGAAGCAGTTGGAGTAATATCGGGTGTCCCATCCATAGACAATGGCATGGGAAAGGTGCGAAAAATATGATGAAACACCAGGTTTAAATGTAAGAAAAAATCTGCTTACCGAATGGCAAGACAAAGGGCAAAATGGCACTTACGGGTGCTGGACATGCAGGCTAATCCCAAACATCAGAACATGAGTTGAGAAAATGTACGGTGAAGTGGACTACTTTATCACCCAAGCCATATCGGGACGCATTTTTCCGTTCCCTGTACAGTCATCGCGACAGGTCACTCTCGCCGTATAGGAAACGGAATGTACAATAGAACACTCCGTTTCCTAACATATATGCGCGAAGTGCCCACTGCTCCTGTGTCCGATCGCATATGTATCTACGTTTAAATAATTTTTTGAACAATTTTGATTCTTAGTCGAAACGAGACACAACTTAATATAATCAAACCGAACTTTATTCATACAGAACTACAAATACATACTGAGAATAAATACAATTTTTTTGTAACTTGCTATAAAGAATAAATAATATTATAGTAATCCAAATTAATGTCCAGTGTGCACTGCCATAACTTATAGCGTTTGTGGCATTCCGTTGGATGTTTGCAATCAATGATCGCTTTTTGCAAGGTCTCTTTCTTGAACTTATTTCGCTGCTGGATGGCCGACCTGCTTGCATTGCTTTGGCAACCCTATACCCAGATGCTCTTCTAGTGATAGATGTAGGTTGTATATTAATTCTGCGAGACTTCTTTGGCTGAGTAAAAGAGGAACACAGAGCATAGAACGCAGCTTCGTTATCAATATTTTTCATCTGCCTATTAAACCTCTTGACAGTAGACAACAGTGCTGGATGAGATTCTACGAAGCTTCGTAGAAGCTGTTTATTTCTTATAAATTTGTTTTGAATTCCTTCAGTTCGTCTTGCGCATTAGTGTCAGTCTCGTGTGCTTCAATAGGAAAACTATTTTCTTCATTAGTCATGTCATCAAGTCATCCAGCCGACTTCTGTTATTGTCATCACATGGATAAAATGAGGAAAATGCATAATTGCGTGCGGCATGGCTGCGCTTCGCGCATATCAGCTAGGGAACGGAGAACTTGATCTTCAATTCCGTTTCCTATACAACGAGAGCGACCTGTCGCGCTGACTGTACAGGGAACGGAAAAATGCTATCGGGACACGGATACTTTAAATAGTTATTTGTATACTAAGGCCGCTCCGGCCGAGGCAAGATAATCTCGAGGTCGCGAAAACATTTCGCGGCCATAGTATACACAATATTTTTCGTGCAACCGTGAAAATTACATAATTTCAATAAACATTATGTCTCTTTAGAAAAGACAGCGTTTCAACGCGAATAGAGAAAATTACACTCTGGGTAACGGCCGCATAATATCATTTTGCGGCCTATGTTGCGGCTGCAAAATGCTTGTTTTGCGTCCGGTTGCACGAAAAAGTATTTGTATGATGGGCAGAATAATGCAAACGACCTATGTGTGTATTGTTAAATGTTACATAACATACCCTGTTTCATTTCCAAGGGTGGGTAGAAGCAGAGCTGAATTTGAAACAGCAGAATGGAAACCGTTACCAAACCAATATGATTGAAAGTCTGGTAAGCAAGGATGGCAGAACTGATACAAAGCGATTAGGTCTATAATCGACACAAAAGAAAAGGATGAAGTAATGCGAAGGCGATTCCAGTACGTTGCGTGTGAAGAGTGTGGAAGTTTTTTTAGTCGGTAGGCGACCCTGGAAGGGGTTCAATCCTACACATAGCCGGTCGCTATAACATCAGACCGGTATCGTATTGTAGAAGATTGCTGTTACCACACACCCATTATTGCTGTTTAGGAAATATGTTTGCTGACAAATAGTTATTGCATAAACCCTAAACCGGTGAAAAGGAGATATTCTAGTGGGCTTTTATTTACTGCAGCAGAAGTTTCTACCAGATCTCTTTGCATTTTGGAGTCCGCTTATGACTAACCAGACTAACCGAATAAATGAAATTTGTTTTTACTGGTGTTTTCCACAGAGCAAGAATGATCACCTTTAACGGATACTGGTTCACCCGTAGGTTGGTGAAGACTTCCTTCCATTATATGTACCATTAACATTTTCTAATTTTTCTCCAGCCGACATTTCGGTATTGTAATACAGATTCTACAAAACCGTAATATGAAATTTTTAGATGGGAGCTGCTTCAGGAATGTTTAAATTGACGAAAACGATAAAGGTAGTGAAGTTCTCATTTTTTTGTCATTCCATATACAGGGTGTAAAAGCCTGCAAATCCCGTAAAATCACTTTCGGGTAGCGTTACGTACAATATTATTTCTGCAGCCGTTTATTATTAGATAAAATATAAAAATATAATAGAGATAGATACCTACTATAAATATTACTCATGTACATTGAATGTACAATTAGCAGCTTGCACTGATTTCATGTGGGTTTCATGTCGATTTCCATTTCTGGATCGGAAAATTGAAAACACAGTGGAACTATCAACAAATTTATTTTGACAAGCGATGTCATAATGGAATTTTCGTTAATTTCATTGCTAATGTCGCCTATATAGATATTGAAAATCGCACTAAAAGTAAAGCAAAACATTCCGAATATATCTACTTTCGGTACGATTTGTGTAAAGTTTCATTTTCGATTTAATAAATCATACTGAACGTTCTATTTTCAGGACGACTACAGAAAAAATTTATTAAAGCAATATTTTGCACTCAAAAATTTAGCTGTGAAACAATAGCATTAACAATATAGATTGTCATTCATTATTGTTAGGTGAATTTTATTCAAGAACTGTCGTTATTAGACATATTCTTGCGAAGATGCAGTAATAATAAGTAAAGAATGCCTTCAATTTTTACTAACGATGAATACGTTAAAATGCTTCTTATTTATGGAGAATGTGGAAAAAACAAAACTCATACTCAAGGTTTGTACAGAAATCGTTTTTCTCATAGAATAACTCCAAGCAAAAATACTTTTGTCTATGTCTAACAAGAGCTAAGAACTGGCTCTTTTCCAAGCGTAAAAATTAAGTTCCTCGTCAAAAGACCGCTCAGACAATGTGATAAATATTTTGGCTTATCTTCAGGTGAATCCACACCTCAATACAATATCTTGAACAAGAATTACAAATGAGTAGTTCAATACAAAGAGTATTAAAAAATCACAAATACCTTCCTTATAAAATACATTTTACACAAGGTTTAGTTCCTGCAGATCCGCAAAGGAGAAAAAAATTGTATTGCTGGAATGTTAGTACACATTAATGATAACCCTTCTTTTTTAGAAAAAATATAATAGAGTGATGGAAGTAGATTTCATAACAAGAGAATCCAAAGTGGATGCGCGAAACCAATTTTCAAATAATATGAGGAAACAATGTTGGGTTTATTTAACAGTCGTTGATTGGTCCCTATTTTTATGAAGGAACATTAAAGGGGCAAAGATACTTAGATTTTCTTTAAAATACTCTACCAGAATTACCTTCTTGAAGGTATTCTCTTACATGAAAGGTGGCAGCAAGATGGAGCATCTCACTTTTTGCGCCAGTTAGCGAATATCTTGACTACACATTTCCTGAAAAATGGATTGGTCAAAATGGTGGAATTAAGTGGCCAAACCATTCTCCGGATATTACACTCTTAGATTTCTTTCTCTGGGTTTACTTAAAAGTTCGAGTTTATGTCACGACCCCCATTGATTTAGATGATTTAAAGGATAAAATAAGACAGTTGAACCATAACACCCGCAATGTCTACTGCATCACTTACAAGAAATCTTTTAACAAGGTTTGAGCATTGTGTCAATGTACATGCGAGTGTATTAATGACCATTACATGAAAGTGGCATACAATATTTTTTCTACTCCGATTAATAAAAACTATTTAATCAATAGTTATTAGTTTAATTAATTTCAAATATAGTTACTTTTGAGAATCAAAATTATTTGACAGCTATCAAATGAAGTGTCACTTTATAGGTCTGTTCGCCTGCAATAAAAGTGTAGCACTGAGCTATATAATTTTGAAGAATTCAGGTCTATCTGTGAAAAAATACGTGTAAAATTACTAAATTTGGGAATATCTATGTATATTGCATTTGTAAACTGCAAGAAGCATTAAAACATAATTAAAATAAATAAAATCGTATAGCTCAGTGCTACACTTTTATTGCAGGGAACAGACCTAATATGATGAATTTCAGAAATGTCAACCAGGTATCCATGGCTATAAACTAAATATTGTGCGAATGTCGCATTCCTATTGGCTTAAAAATCTGTATCATAATGAAAATCTGTATCATAATGAATCTCATTATGATACAGATTTTAGTCTTTTAATAAGTATAAAACAGGAGTAGAAAAATACTGGTATCTATTACTACTACAAGGAAAAGAAATGGAATCAACTGATAATGTAAAATGATTGAATTCGTGATGGCATTAGTTTACCTTGCGTTGTCATGGAAATGTTAATGGTATGTATCAAATTAAATACCATTTCCTCCGATTCGAAAAATCGAAATATTAATATCTCAAACAATATCACCTGCACTTTCCATTTTCATTTATAGAATTGAAATTGTTAAATATTGTTCAAATAAAGGTTTTGACGTTAAAAAGTACCAACTCCTGTCAGATCAATAATAAAAAAGTTGTCATTTCGACATTTAGACCATAAGACTTTACATTTCGTTTCTCGAGATGTTGATGTTGCATTGGTAACTTTTAAAAACGCGCGTATTTTAAAGTTCGTTTTAAATACGCCTTGGCGTGCTTCAAATAGGTAAAAGGGTTCACCAATAAAAAAAAATTTATGCAGATGCTACAGATGTTGGGGTCACGTGACCCGGAATGACAGGAAAAAACGGTCATTTTATAATAAATATATCAGTTTCGACTGTTCATATCGGCTAAATTTCATACATGTCATGTGAATAGTTTTCGAGAACTTGGACTGTCAAAACGTCGTTGGACACCCTACCATGTATATTGAATATCCATTTTGCAAACTTTCTATGTAGATGCCTAAATATTTTACGGAGTTTACTATGTCAACAGCTTGATAGTCCGTAGTAGTTAGTTCAGCCATATTATCTTGGGTTAAACAAGTCTTTACAAAATCCAAATTGAGCTTCCATCCTTTAACGAATAATAGAGATTATATGCGAGTAGAATACTATTAAATATCTGTTGATACATGAATTTATTTTTTCCCTGAACTTCAATTTTCCAATTTGAAAAAACATATTATAGGCTCCATATACAGGATGTCCCACGAGAGAGTATTACACATTTCAAGCAATCAGCTACTTTGCTATAATGTGACGTTTCGGGCCACGTGGTATCATTTTTAGAAATGTTAATGAAACAAGCTATTTATTGTTCCACTGCTCTAAAGGTCTCTCTTATACTAATTTGGCATTACCTATTTTTTTTGTGTTAGGTACTTTGAAACGACAAACTAATTTTTATTTTAAAAGCAAAGCTGAAAAAAACAAAAAAAATTTAAATACATCAATAACACTTTTACTATAGTTGATGCTCAAATTGATGTTCACCTTCATTAATGCAGCAGTCATTCAGTTTCTAAGTACCTACCTAGCACAAAAAATAGGTATCGTCGAATTAGTATAAGAGAGACCTTCAGAGCAGTGGAACAGTATACAGGTTGTCTCATTAACATTCCTAAAAATGGTACCACGTGAACCAAAACGTGACATTGAAGAAAGTAGCTGACTGCTTAAAATGTGTAATACTACCTATAAGGTATATAACTGCCAAATTTCCATGCACCCTGTATATTTTTTTATTTTTCTGCATTAAATTTAAGAAGACTATTTGTGCTGCATCTCTTATGTTTGGCGGTGTAACATTCATTTCATATTTGGTTATGATTTCATTTAAAAAGAGAGATTTATGAAGAATATTACTGCCACTGAATAACTGTCTTCCAAGCAGAAATGCATTTGTCAATCTCTGGAACTTATTGAATATATTTGCCACTTTTAATTGTAAATTTAAATTTAATTTTTTTCAATCGTTATGGTATTTGTGGTATTTGAACTAATTCAATTTAACTTGTGACGCATTTCCCCAACACAGAGAAGCTTTGTCAAACGAGTGAAGATAAAATTGTTCTCTTCCTCGTAGCAGTGTGTTGTCGCTGTCTAAAAAAAAGTGAATCAGCGGTTTGGTACTATGTGGCAGCAGAAAGTGCATACCAAAGACCACATGAGCTGACTGAGGATGCATAAAACATACATCACAGATTATAAACTTTCTTTGAAAGTTTGAAATTAAAGAGTTAATTTAATTTAATGCACAATTGACAATATTCATATACTCAGTGCAGAGCTGGATCGAGTGGTAGGGGAAAACAGGATTAAATAAGGCCAGTATATGCCTGAGGTTCTTATTTTGTTATATTTCGAACCAAAAATCAAATAATATTCATACATCAATCTGAAATATCAAGTATTCCTTCTGTCTCTTTTTTCCTGATGAATAAACAATACATGGAAACTAGAAAACTCCGAGTAATATCTTGTTTTATTCTAGTAGTCTAAAATGGGACAGCTTTACCTTTTTTAGCAGAAAAATTTGTTTGTCTGGTGCTGGTTACTTGATATCATTAAAGAATTTTACCTACGACCCCCCTGTAATCAGTCAATAACACACAGTCGGTGCTAATGTAATGACGTCTATTACACACGGTAAAAAAACGCACAGCTGTAAAGTAAATCGCACGGCTTCCCTAGCAACATCATATCAACTGTCAATAGACGTCACCATTTTATTCAAAAATATGACATAAGCCGTCAAAACATCAAACTTAAGTAGGCCGCAATAGCGATTTGTGTACGAACTGTCAAGAATGCATTTTTTGTCAAACTAAAACAATGTAGTCTCTATATTCATATAGCTTATAACTTCTTACCTTATTGAACAAATTATACAGATTGCGAAAATCCTTTCGGAACCCTTGTCGTACACAAGTGTGAGAAAAAAACTTAGTGAGAGAAATAATAATTGTGCGCGGTCATCAAGGCGTGTACTTCATTCCAGAATCCAGTGGCCGAATGTTGATTGCCTCCCTATTTTAACCGCTGTTGCCAGAAGCGCATATAAATTTGTACAAACGATATTTTTGTCTCGTTTTCTCGAAGCCATGCATAATAGGTAAAACTAAACATTTTCATCCGGCAACAGTGCACTTTACAGAGAGAATGATGGAAGTGTTTAGTTTTACCTATTATGCATGAATTCGAAAAAAAGTCAACGATAACGAGTCAAAAATATCATTTGTACAAATTAATATGCGCTCCTGGCAACAGCGGTTAAAATAGGGGGGCATCTGGAATTAAGTACACGCCTTGATGGCCGCGCACAATTATTCTCTATCTCTTTTTCAAGCTTTTTTCTTATATTTTCCTTTTCGCACTTGTGTACGACGAGGATTCCAAAAGGATTTTAGCAATCTGTATATTGAATAAGTAGGTATTCAATTAATTGTCCAATTCACTTTCCATATTATATTTTTAAGTAATATCAATCAAACACTAGTTATAGTTATTTGAATTTTTGCAATTAACAATAAATTATTTAAAACGTCACTTCTGCTTTTGACATACATCATACACACTAGACCCATTATATCTTCGCTATCAACATATAATACCTATTCCAACTGGTAGGTATGTAAACTACTTAATCAAGGCTACTAGTAAACAGTAACTAACCCTGAAATCTATTTGAATTTTGGACACTTTTAAAGTGATTATAATGATATACAGGGTGTTTTATTGGGAAAGGGCCTAACTTTAAGTGTAGATCTTTGGTGCTTCCAAAAACCTATATTTAATGTGTCTTCTGCACTTTATAAACGAGATACAGGGTGTTATAAAAATGTATGCTATTTCTTTCGAACCTCATGACTTCCGAGTTACCCTGTATATTATTTTGAAATTTGGTACACGTGACCATTACCTGGAAACTCCATCAAAAGCATCTCCAAAAAGATAATACAGGTCCGGCTTAACAAAACATTTCAAAACTCGTCTTTACTAAAAACAAAACCCTGTATATAATTTTTTTTAATTGCTCCTTATAATTGGAAAGATTATTGAAAATCGAATGTTGCTATTTTCTCTTTATTTTCCCGCAGAAAATTTTACTACCAAAAATTAACCGTCAAAGTTATCATTTATGCACATTTTGGGGTTCAACAATGGTATCGGTTTGATTTTCTTTTATTTTTCAGTTTTTCAGTTTGACAGTTTGAATAATACGACCGCGAAGCAGGAAGTTTGAGGTGTATGTACTGTAGGTACATATTTATTTTGAAGTACGTATTGTATTTGATACGATTATTTGTTGGATTAGAATAAACAATGTATTAATAATTCAGATACAAATTGGTACAATAGAAATTACAATCCAAAGCGACTCATTTTTCATAAACGTCAGAATTTGACGGTAATGTTAGTTTGCGTGTTGTATATTATAATTGATGTCGATGTGATTACCATAGATATGTGGTTACTATGGAAATTAAGGTATTGTAAAATTCAAATCACTTGTGAAATTTTTTATTGATAAAGATACACCCTATGTATAATCAGCTTTTATCAAAATTAAACGAGGTAACTCAACTAAATTGATCGTTCTGATTCATGATTGACTGATAATGATACGAAAAAAATAATCTATATTATACGATAGTATAATATACCAACCTACTTTTAACGTTTTTTGAAGTATAAATTTATTATAAGACCCTTTCCCCAATGAAGCACTCTGTATAATAACAGAAAATATTTTTACTACGACAACCTCGATAAATGTTTATTTTATAACCGTAACCTCAATCATAAACCAGCATATTTTGTACAGAATCTCATTTTTGCATCGGTTGCTAGGCAAGTTGCTAAGGAACGAATGCGAGAATGAATATTATGTGTTAGTTCTAGGTTCACTCCATAGAGAAATATAATGTTCACTCTAAAATCAGGACGTCTACGCGGCTTGTCAAATTAATGAAATGTCAGCAGATCCGTTTCTGTCAAAGTTTTAGTAGGTAACGATTTTATAGTTGTTTTCTAAACGTGAACGATAATATGTTGTCATAAAAAAAGTATCGTATGCAAGTCGCAATAAAATGGGCATCATTTTGTGCTCAGTGCATAATAGTATATACTAAGTATAGTATAGTGGATAGATACCTAATAGCTGTTAGTAAAGTCTTATATATCTTAGTGCATAGCAGTAAACAGTTATTATGGATCACATTTTCGTTTTCCTTTTTCAAAAACCAATATCTCAATAGAAAATGGTAATAAAACGACCAAATCATTTGAAAACCCTCTTAAAAATATCTCTAGATACATCACTGTGCACAACAGACTCGTATCCATGGAAACGGTAATGCAGTAGGTACCAACTCCCATTTCTGTCATTTTGTATTTGCCAACGTCATTTTACCAACCCAACAATATGACTTTTTGTTGACTTGTGTAGATGTTTTCACTTTATCTAAAATAAATAAAAGAAAAATATAATGAGCTACAACACAGACAAACACGAATACGACGTACCAATTCCAACAAGGGAAGAGTGGTTGTTGATACTAGAGGACAACGATCTCGGCCGTAGCAATATGAACCATCTTATCATGAATTATCTAGTCACAGGTACAGTTTAATTTTTCCTGAGCTTGGGAATGTTTAAGAACGATATTTGGAACAGGGGTCAACCTAATTTTTCGAAAATGAGTAAGTGTATCAAATTACGCGTAACAATATATCACCTTAATTATATCGAATTCTAGATAATGAAACTGTGTACTTCTAAATTATATTTGAAACTTTCTGTGAATTGTTTTAATTTGAAACAGTGATAGAAACTTGATTATTTAAGTAGTTCTTTGTTTTAATAACGTCGGAGTATTGAAGCAAACAATGTGCAAATTATGAATATTTATTAGAAGTGCTAAATATTGTCTTAACGCATTCCCAGAAAAAAGTAAAGTTGATCTAAAAAAATTGAGATTTTAATGTGATTAGTACAATTAATTGGTCTAAATTTAGTTTCCACAATTACTTTGTACTTTTATGCTAGATATAAGGTAATTATGTACCTTTTCATTTTTGTACCAGATTCATTCTATTATGATCCAATCCAATTTTATTTATATAATTGCTCTATGCCATCAAATGGTAGAAGGGTTTGCTGATTATATTCATTTGTTTGAATTTTTAAGCTTTATATGAATCATTCAAAACCAGCTAATATTTTTGTAAATGGTGAATCAATTATAAAAATTTGTTATAAGTACCTATTATTCTCCACAAACATATTGAAATTTATAAGCAAAAAAATACAAATCTTTTATGTAGACATTACAAAGAATAGAATACAAAGAATATTGGGAAGATGGATTGCTTGCACTTTAAAGACCTAATCTTATATTATTGAGTATTTTAATGATACTGTTGTAAATATGTAAGATACTTTCACATTAATATAGTGTGGATTTTCAAAGTTGTAGGGTTTTCTTCTTTTACATTTTCTAGCATGTTCTTGATCAAGTACCTTATATAGATATAGATGCACTTATGAAATACAATATTTTGTATTGATACTATTCTGAATTTTATTGTTTTTTAACACTTTAATTCTTAAGAATATTAATTTTACAACACTTCAATTACTTGCTTTTCGTTAATTATGGGCTATTTATCTTGTTGGTACTTGCATTGTTTTAGAGGGTTTCAAAGAAGCTGCAGAGAAATTTCAACAAGAATCTGGAGTAATTCCTACTGTAGAACTTCATTCTTTAGATGATCGAATAAGAATTAGGGATGCAATAATGACAGGAAAAATCCAAGAAGCTACTGCTTTAATCAACCAGCTACATCCTGAGCTACTAGATAATGACAGATATTTATATTTTCACTTGCAAGTAAGTTTTAGTTGAACACTGTGCATCATATAAAACTGGTATAACTATTATAATCAAAAATAGTGTTTTTGTAGCTGTGTAAATTGATCTTTTAAAAATTGTCAATGCTAAACTAGCTGTTATGATATAATTTCTAGAGCAGTGATGCCAGTAACAACAGAATTAAGAAAAAATAGAAAACCTGATTTAAAGAATTGTGTATTTGTAGCCATAACATTTTGAAAATAACAAAATTTCAATAAAAAAGTTTACAGTTTCAGATTTGGACACGAGATCCACGTAATTCAGAATTAAAATATTCCAAATAAATAAACTAACAAATCATTGACCATGGAAGTTATGAAAATTTACATTCAATAATTAATAACGTGTCATACCTGCATTATTATTGATAAGTTTACTGGAACTTTTGCATGTCTTAAGGTATGGAATTGATTTTTTGTTAGGTAATCAGTTGATGCTTTTGTCTTGCTCCACCATAATTATAAATGATCTTCTAGTTCCTCTTTTTCTGCTAACAGTTTGATTGTTATCCCACCTTTTTTTACTGTTTTGAATCATGGTTTTGCTTCCATTAATTATTCGCATTTTATCATTTCACTGAAATGGACTGGCATCGTGGATAATGCACTTCAAAAATTTGACACATGTGACTGTTTGTCATTTTGATTAGTTAATTTTTACATAGGGAAAATAAAGTTGTACCAGTTTTATATGACGCGGAGTGTACACTGACTATCAAAAAAATTTTACACTCCTTCGATTTTTTTTGTGAATTCTTCAGTAGCTATATTGTGCTAGTAATTTTTATATGCAGTTGGTTATGAAAGTTTACAGGGGTCATAAATGCAAAGATCTTTTTTACCCAAAATTTCAAACATCCTATGAGGTAGAGCGACTACAATTAAATCTCTCACTATGCTTTATGGATATTTTGGTTCTCTATTAGGCTCCCACACACGAAGCGATATATTGCGCGACGTGGTATGTGACAGACAGCGTCTGTTTAATTTGGCATATTGGGAACGCACGTTAGTGCTGAACAACGGATCTGGTCGGTGAAATACGTCATCGGCTAAGGAACAGATCAAATTTTGTACTTGCAACAAACGAAAGGAACCAGTCGTTGAGCGCGTCTGTTGGTTTGAATTTTGGGGTGCAATGGAGTGGACAAAAGATGTAGTAACAGAGTTTATAGACTTATATAGAGAACGGACATGTTTGTGGAATATTAAAGACCCGGATTATATAAATAAGAAATTAAAGAGACCTTTCTCGTTCAAACAATCTTTTACATTACATGTCAACTTAACCTAACTCATCAAAAACTGGACCTCTCATTCTTAGGTAATTCTTCAAATCAACTTGTTCGGTTTGTCTCAATTCCCGTACTACAGACATATGACTATATTTTCCTCGTTCTGAAATCCATTTCTTGACCCATTTTGTTCTTTTCATCCTTCTATCATCCTTTTGACAGATTTTTGAAATACATAAACCCATGAGAGCAGTTTTTTTGTCCATTTTGTACCAACATGGATTACACCGACTGACGAGGTATTTTAGACCAGCTTAAAATACGGAGTCGCACTACCCAGTATGTCGAACTTGCAAATATCTACCAACTAATTTGAAGACAGCGTATGTGCAGGAACCGATCCTTTGACAACTCGCGGACTAAGTATGGTCGTGTGTAGACACGACAAATCAGATCGCTCACAGACCAAGTCGGCGGTCTTGGTATATCAGATCTGGTCGGTCGACACCGTCGGCCGACTAGATCGTTTCGTCATGGGCAGCTATTTAGATTGTTTATTATCTGTATTATTAAGCTAGAGCAAAAACCTGAGCAGCTTAAAGTAATAACAGCACTTATACACTGTGTTATTAACTCTGTTATTTATAAGATGCGACATAGGGATTCCTGTACAAAACTGTCAAACGCGAGCAACCTTTTTTACCAAATATCGTTCATAACAAATAATAACAGATTTGGAAAATTCTTTAAAAAATAAGCTCAAATGCACTTATAATTTTCTTAAATTCGCTTTAATTTAATAAAAAATGGATAGTTATGTTTAAAAAACTCTATTTTTATAACACTTTTGAAAAGATGACTAAACCAGTAGTGAACGGGAAATTTAAAAATTTCTGCACAACGGCAATTCGAACCGTCCTACTTCAAGTTTGATTTTTAAATGTCCCTTGCTCTACCATGTTATGTAGCCATCATTTAATCGATTAAGGTTATCCAAAATTGGTATAAATATATAGTTCGACTCTTTTAAACAAAATTATCCATTTTTTCATTAAACTAGAAGTGAAGAAAATTAAAAGTGCTTTTGAACTTATTTTTCAATGACCTACCCAAATCTGATATATTTTATGAACGCTATTTGGTAAACAAGTTAGCTCGCGTTTGACAGTTTTGTACATACATGGGATTCATGTCGCATCTTATAAATAACACAGTGTACCTAAAAAATTTCTCTGAAGCTACAAAAAAGATGAATGGTTACTTAATTGAATTTTAAGAAATGAATCAAAATTCAACCATTTATAAACATCACGTTATAAACAGCACTACCTCAATTGAACAGTTGATGATGCCTCACCCAAATTGCTCAAATCATTCCGAAGGAAAAGTATCATCTTGTGACATCTCATAAAAATTAAGGTTTTGAAGATATTATTATTAATTCCTTCATTTGGCTCATTTTTGCTAATATTACAAAATGATATACAATTTGAAAACATACAATTTAAAGTGATAATCAAGCTTCCCCTGTAGATAAATTGGAAGTAATCCATGCTTGATTTTATGAAAAAAATTGATAACATTTCGTGGTAAGAGATTTCTTATTGGCGTCACTGCAAAATTTCAAGCATTAAATTGATGGAAGTAAATTTTGAACATGGTAGTATTATCCGCATATCTAATTGGGGTTTAATTATCGAAATTTGGGGTGGGCCAATTGCCAAAATTTGGGATCCTAAACATTTGGGGTGGGCCGAACATGTGAAGAATGAGAATAAGAAGAATTTTTATAACTTCAACACCCCGTATTTCGAAAAGAAAAGCTGGACCCCTCAATTCTTATATCATTTTGTCCAATTTTACAAGAGGTATCTTCATGCAAACGTTGTAAGTGTCATTTGAAAACACCCTGTATATTAGACTATAAATAGGTGTATATAAATATTGAGGAAAGGCAAAAAAATTGATGAGTTTTTTTTAACTATACAATACGACATAACCACATCGAATCTTGGCTTTGGTTGACAAACGTTTGTACCAAATATGTTAATTTTGTGAAGATATTGAAAACGATCAAACCATAGAAACGTTGATTATTTGTGTAAATAATTTAAACAGATAATCATGATTTAAAAATAATTGAAGAATTAAGCCAGACATGCCAAAATACTTAGTGTCGTAGAAAAGAAAAAAATGAGTAACTCGTTTCCATATCACATAATATCCATTTACATATTATATTTTAGCAACTGCATTTAATAGAATTAATTAGAAATAACAGGATAGAAGAAGCTCTTGCCTTTGCTCAAAGTCATCTCAGTGAGGCTGGAGAGGAAGATCCATCAGTCCTCTCGGAATTAGAAAGAACTATAGCACTTTTAGCATTTGAAGAACCCCTAGCATCTCCCTTTGGCGATCTACTAGCACCTTCACATAGACAAAAGGTACCTTGCTTATTAAAAGCTTTTTATTTTATAAAAACATATTGAATGGGCTTGTTATCAATGAAATATATTCTCGGTTTTTTTCACGTTTTTTTGTAAAACTAAATCATCAAAATAACAGGTGAAATTTTCAGCTCTTAAACTTTATCCACTACTTAGATATTAAAGGTTGAAAATGAAGCTCCCTTAAAAAGCGACAGAGCGGACTGTGACGTCACATTGCATGTCGGGGTATAATATTCGGCATTACACCGCTGCGTTTTACATAAGAAAATTGGTTCCAGCTACAATATCTTCAAATTTCAAAACAGTTAGTGGTTTTTGCTATTAAAGATTTAAGTACAAACAGGATTTATTAAAGCAGATTTTGGAAATTCACCTGAAATCGATATCTTTCAGGTGATGGACTACTTTAATAGAAACAAAGAATTTACACTTGGGTTTTGAATTGAAATTTCAAAACAATCTATAATACATTGTACCTTTTCACATCTCCCTCTGAAGGTCTTAACTCCAGGGGCATCCAATGCACGAATGGAACCTATAGGTATTTTTGGGAAATAAGGGTTCAGACTTGCATCAAGGCTTATGCACGTTCCAAGGCGATTCAATGCGGAGGCGAAAAATGGCTAAAACGAGAAAATAAAGAAATCGCGTTTAAAAAAAGACGAAAACCCATCAACGAAGAGTTTTCAATATCCACTAGAGGTTCTTCTTTTACATTTACTTCGTCAGATTTAAGTTTGTGTATGTGCCTTGCTTTTGGATGAAGTAGCATTGTAGGTACATATTGATGTATATAAGAAAAACAGGGGAACAACATAATAAATCATTCCATTTTATATTATATAAGCTATATACAGGTTGTGATATCCATTTGATTTCCTCCTCTACTTGATTTTCTTCATGGGTTCTATTTTCTGTTCTTAATGAAAAATTGCTGTGCTTTAGTTTGTAAAAAATGTGACATGACTTTTAAATATGCGTTGTAACTCTATTTTTTTGACAGTCAAAAAATCTCGCTACTACTCCAGGCTTTAGTTTAACTTTTCCACTGTTCATTATTTTAATGTACATATATTTTTCTGGTGCATTCTTGGATGTGCTAGGACAGTCGGAAACCCAACAGAACTTATTCACCACTTTTTCCTCACTCATTATATGATAAAATAAAGACCAGCTCAATCAACAGTCCAGCGTTTTGTTTCTTACACAATATACAATGCAATACACAGAACACAGTACACTTCCACATAGCTCTCGACTCGCGGCGTTTCAAACGTTAGGGATAGCACATGCAATGTGACGTCACAGGTAACCACGCCCCGTTTTCGTTCAATCCAATTTTTTTAATTAATTTGAGGGCTTAAACGTTTGCGGAAAAATCTAAAATTTTGGGATTCCATTTAAAATGTGTTCTAGTTTCCATTTCCAAAATAAAAATTTTTTCTTGAACAAGCCCATTCCCTATAGATTGTTTCACAATAATTGTTATTGTTACTTTGTACAAAAAGCTCAGTATATGGCTTATAAAAGATATAAAAAATATTATTAACAAAAATTCATGATGTTAACTTATTTTTTCTACATTCATGCAAAAAACAACACTTTTGTGAACCACATTCAATGGAAAAAGTGGTACATTATTGCACTAGTGCAATAAAATATTTTATCTAATTCCGCTATCAAATGTGACACTTTACGTTACGTTATAGTTATTTGTTTAACTAGGCAGAAAAGTATTAGATTGACTGCCGAGGCTGAATTTATAGCCGAGCGTAGCGAGTCTAGGAAATTAGCTGAGGCAGTCAATCTATTCTTTGCTGCCAAGCTGAACATATAATTTTTTCTCCGACTGTTCATAATGATATAGAAGGATATTGTATTTGCAAATTATTACAATTCCCACAATCTCTTTATTTTCACTGTAGTGTTCAATTAAAATCAAATTTGATAGAAGTCGCGCAGTTGTTGGTTGCTATGGAAATGTCCATAATAATTACTTAGTTTGACAATTCATGAAATGTCTGACAGTTTATATTATATAATGGACAGTGTAGTAATTTTACCATCAATAATAATAACAACTAAACATATGTATTTAAATTCTTATTAAAAGTGTTATGTAATAATTGCTAATAAATGTTTACGTCAAATGTTTTATTCCAATTTAGTATAATCACAGACAGCAAAGTAATTACTTTGCTGCCTAGGCAGGAAAAGTAATACTTTGCTGATTGATATCAGTCAGCAAAATTAATATTTGCTGCCAATCGGAGAAAATAGTTATTTGTTTAACTAGGCAGTCAATCTACTTTGCTGCCAAGTTGAACATATAATTTTTTCTCCGATTGTTCATGAGGATATTGTATTTGCAAATTATTACAATTCCCACAATCTCTTTATTTTAGTTGGTTTAGTTAGTTGGAAATGTATAATCACAGACAGCAAAGTAATCACTTTCGTGCCTAGGCAGCGAAGTAACCACTTTGGAGAAAAAATATATTTTTTTAATTTTCAAAAATTTCTTTGTGTTATAATCTGTCCTTACTAACTTTTTGTCTTGAAAAAGTAAAATAAGGATACAAAAGCCGCAACCCTCTATCTCTAATAATAAAAAAGTAACAGTGTCCCATTGAAAAAGTGGTCACCTGTTGGAATAGTTAGAATATGCCATTTGTCGAGTTCTACTCACACAATGTGACAAGTATGGAAAAGTTGGTCTTTGTCACCATTGTCCATTGATAAAATGTTTCAAAAATTTTTCATATGTTGTAGTGCTAGGTATATAGTTTTATTTTTCGCGTGCCGAACCTGGTCCGCGGGCCCTGTCCTAATGTGACATCACTAGAGAAACTACTTTTTTTATACAGCATCACTACGATTTTCGTGATATGTTAGTGTCAAGTGTTGAGTAAAATCTGCTAAATCCATGTAAATATCAATCTAGGTAACGCTAAGAACATAATGGGCCTCATTTCTCTCCTTGCTTGCAAAAAGGTGGTTGTACAGTTCATCAAGCATTGGGTGACGCTGACTTATTAATAGTTTTAACAGCGATTTATGAAGCTAAGAAAGAAATTTAAGCTTGTGTAATTGGTGAAGATGCAGACTTACTAGTCTTGTTAACTGTTCACGCACCCTCACAGAGAAGATTGAGAATGGTAATGGTGATACCAAAGAAAGGAATCAGCAGGAAAAAGTGTATACTATATCTGACATTCAGCGTGGCTTTGGGGATATGAAATATGTACTCTTAGCAATATTCGCTTTCACAGGATGTGACACTATATCACCTACCTACAAGAAGGGGAAAATTACACCGTATAAGAAAGTTTGAACCAACAACGCCCTTCGTACGAAACTTTTAGTCTTCAATGACCCCACATCTGATTCCAGTTCAGCAGTGACTAACGCTGGAAAGCATTTCCTTGCGATGTTTGGAGTCAACACTGAAAGTCTAGATTTGTTCGCTATCAGTGTTACCTGCAGGCTATTGCAAATACACTCAATGTTCAAGTTGGCTGCACTTCCCCCAACTTCCGCAGCTTCCAGGCTTCAGCATTCGCTCAGAACTAATGGATACTCAAGGCCGAATTCAAGATTTTCCCAATAAACTCGAACTTTTCAATAAAAACGGTTTCAAATTGCAAAACTCATCCAAAAATTTGTAGTGCTTTTCTCTGTACCACAGGTTTATATGGCCCTGTCCCTTAAAAAGTAGCGCCCCTTGAAAAGGTCGTGAGATTGTCGTTCCTTCAAGGTCTTATCACTAACATATCACCGGCCACCAAAATCGTAATTTGAATTTCCAAGACACCATCCTGTATAAAAACAGTATATTAGGACAAAAAAATTAAATTTCTAATTTTGCACCCCTCCGTAACTCTGGAACCATTCAGTTTAGCATAATTATGTATAGGAGATTCATTTTTAAGGTGGATTATTATTTTTCACATAGTTTTCGAAATAAGTATTTAGAAAAAAATTGATGAAAACTATTAATTTTCAAATTATCCCCTCCTCTCCCCTACTCCCGGCGCACTTTTTACCAAATTATATGTGGACTGTATAGAACAAATTAGAGCAGGCGAAATATTTTTACTTTGGATGTTGAGGTTTGGCTCTAATGACACCGTACTGTCTGATGTTGATAACGGCAATACATTGCTGGTGCCGCGGATTAGTTGCTTAATGAGCCTGTCTAATAAACAGGAGATTGCGTGGTAGAATCTCCCTGTAGCCTCATGTTTGTTTTTTAAATCTATAAATATTAATCACAGAAGTAAAATCAATCAGCTGAATATATTATATTTCACTTTTATGTATATTTGTTTTTGTAGATAATAGTTCGCAACCCTTCGTGTACGAGACCGACTCATACTTAGCCTGTTTCATTTATTTTTCTATGAGAATTTATTGATCTCTCAATGATCACTCTTTCTTGTAGATTATAAACGTTGAAATTTTTCGACCAGGCTAATAATTATTCTTTGTTTTTTTTATACAGGTTGCAAGTGAAGTGAACGCGGCTATTCTAAAAATGGAACATCAAGAAAATACAGCTCCGAAAATATCCACCCTTCTTAAACTAATTTTATGGGCACAAGAGAAACTGAATAAAAAGAATGTTAAATATCCAAAAATAGTAGATTTAGCAACTGCGAACATCGAAGATCATAAATAGTTTTTATTCACAAAAGTACCTGTAGGGAGAGGGGTACAAATAGATAAATATCCCCATTTTAGAAAATAACACAAGATTTTCTTATGAAATATAATAATATACTGCATTAGGTTTTTGTATAATATCTGCAAAAGATGTATTTTTAATAGTAAATAAAGCAATGAAGCTGGTTGAATATTATGAAAGTTTTTTGTCTTTTTCTAAAATGTTTATTTATTAATGTTTCGTCCTAAATTAATGAAATAGATGGAATGATAATGTCTAATATATCACTATTTTTTAATGTAAGTAGATTAAAATAAAAATTTATAAAATCGTGACATTTAGACTGTGAACATTTTATACTTTTTATCGGTATATTTAATAGTTTCAATATAGTTGTTTTTCTATTTTATTGTCCACTTGTTTTCTTTATTTATTTTATTAGTAAAAAACACTTGATGGAAGTGAGGTCGAGTGGAGACAAAAAAAGGTTATTCTAAACCTGAGTGGATAGTAAACTGTGGAACAAACACAAAACGGAGATTGTTTTTATTTTATGAGAATGCTAATTGACCTATTCCACTGCGACCTTTACAGATCTATTGTGGTTCTCTGAATTTAGATTACATTCCTTAGCCTGACTCTTTTTATGTTCCCATTCAGCCTCGAGATTGAGGTTACGTTAGGTGTTTGGTGGGTAGGTCTATAAGGCCCTCCACTAAGACTCGCAAGAGTCTATTGTGGCTAACACGCATTCACATTTCACCAAACAAATTCATCTTCTTAACAAAGCCGATTAGTTGATTTGGTGAATGATATTTCAGGTCTGAGGGCGAGAGAGTGACCCTGCCAAACATCAGATACCTGATTCGAGCCGCGGCGGGACTGGAACAAATTATATGCTTTGCTGTTTCATCATCTTCCAGGCAAAGACGGTAAGTCATCGGATCTTCCGACAATCCAAGTTATTTAGCATATGATGATTCAGATGACCGTGGCCTGTTAAAAGACCTGCTAGACAACTTTGGTCATGCCTACTATAGTAATACATTGATTTGGAGACATTCTACGAAGGATGTATAAAAGTCTTTTAATGAACCAATCCTGGTAAATTATGCCAGAAGTCTAAAGCTCTTCTTGCTATCCAGGTATTAAGTATTGGTTTGGCAAAACTTATTGCGATGCCTATAATAGGTTCTGGTTCGATAGAAACCCGTGCGGCACCCTCCCTTGCAAGAAAGTATGCCTTCTCGTTTCCTTCCATGCCAGAATGACCGGGAATCCAAACCAGCAATACTTTATTGAGTTCTCCTATCGAGGAGAGTCTCTTTTGGCAGTCTAAAACCAGTTTCGACGTTACACGCTCAGAGCTAAGTGCTTTCAAAGCCGCTTGGCTGTCCGAGAAATTTTTTATTGTTCTATGTATGAGATTGGTTTGCTCCGATCTCTCCGCAGTAAATAGCGTATTAAAGAGATTCTATATAGTTGGTTGGACGTTATGGGGGTTGTCGAATGTTCAAGATGTAGAATTCCCCTCTTGCTGTCGGATACAGCCTTCCTATAAGAGGGTTTTTGTTAGTCAATTTTACCAGATGTTACAACTGATTCAGCCGAGCAGGGCTTTTTCGCCTCTGTTTCGGGTGAGTCATCATTAGAGCGTAAACGCTTGCGCGAACCAGCCATAGAGGGAATATTCTTCACCTCTTTCGACTGATCCTACTTCCGCTGTCAATTGGAGCCGATAGATCGATTTTCATCTCTGTAGAATCTTTTATAAAAAATTTTGTTACTTTTTCCATAAAAAGTCCCACGAGCAGCTAGGGAAAATATGTCCATCATGGCGGAGCCCTGCATTGCCAACATAAGGCTTACTTACGACGCGAAGGCGCCCGGTAATGACAGAGATGATAGGCTCACTGTCATGCATCCCCTCGGCAGGGATACGCACAGTGCACACCTTAGGGTTAAGCCAAACCCGTTGGGATGTCATTTAGTCAGAGAATAACAGCACCAAAAATGATCCTGTTATTCTCATTACCAGCGCTGCTAGCACTGCTAACGTGGAAGCAGACACCCGATAGCTGAATTTGCCCGCCATTCCATCACCTAAGCTAACATACATGCAAAGTAGCAAGCAGTTGAACGATGAACAAAGACAGCCCCGCCAACCTTTCTTGTGGTTCCTCAGGGCTCCGGCTGCCTCCTCATTGCCTAGTATGACAAGCCTTACACTCGCTAGACTGTAGGATTAGCATATAATGTGTTTGGCAGTTTCCTCCTCAGGATACCAGAATCAGTAAATATACCTGCATGACTTCGTCTATCAACCCCATTAGTTTTGCGAGTCTATTAAAGCACCTTGTTAACGTATTCAGCTTTGATGGCTTTCCTATCTTTGCTTATTGTCTCCCGTAGATTTTGGTAAATGTCCTCTAACTGTTTCGCCTGCGGAAAGTGATACTTTTCTGCATTTAATTGCTGACCGAACAACGTTAAAACAAGTTGTAGAACAAGTGACATTTTAATACTTGGGAATAACAATCGATCAAAAACGGAACACAAGAAGCAGAAGGACGATGAATGATACTTTATTCTGCATATTTGAGAGCAAATGGGAAATGTTCCTGACGTTAGCGCTTAGCGTTTACTCGGTTATTATATTACAAATTTATCAGAAATATAAAAATTTTAACACACAAAACTGGATGTTGCAGAAATCTATAAACTAAACATTGACTCCAGTCAAGTTACAAATCCTTTATCACAAAAAGTACTCAAACCATTAATTTGTTTGTTTACAATGAATTCCCTGCATCGAGACGTATATTATAGCAAGTTAGATAGTCTATAAACATATAAACGCAGTCTTTCAGGTAGCCCCAGAGAAAAAAAAATCAAGTAGGGGGATCTTGTCATATAGATACTTATAATCAACTACACATCTACAATCAATCCATCTCCGAGGAAGATTGTATTTAAATATTGCATAACGTCTCTTTGATAATATGCTTGTTGAAAGTACCTACCTATACGTTTTTTTTGTAAATATAATACTTTTTGTTCTAGTTAATTATAGGAAGCTTTATTTGTGGAAGTCTGTATTTTTATGCGATCTCAAGTGCCGGTTGTAGCTACGGACTACCACTGCAACAAACTCATAACCAACTTTTGGTTTGGTAGACACAAAACCATATTTATACATATATACAGTGTGTAAAAGCCAAATGGAATAAATTCATTATTTCGGTTACTGTACATATTTATAAAAAATCCCGAAACACGTCAAATTTAAATTATAACTTGACATTCTTTAACGTGAAAATGCAACCCCTACCTTCAACCCCCTTAGAATGACAGGTACAACCCCCAATTTTTTAAATGGGAAGTAAAGGCTTGTGATATATCATTTGAAAGGTCTCTTCATTCTCTATTCAAAAATGTTATTGTTTTTAAATTTAATGCAAAAATTAACATAAAAAAAATTAATATCATGTTGTTACCGAAATTCGCTACAATACAATCAAAAACTAAAATGTAATGCAAAACGTAATAAAATGTAGAACACGAAAAAGAACTATGAATGTTAATGAAGTAGATGTTCAAAATGTTCTCCGCGAACGTCTTGGCAACATCCTAATCTCAAATAAAACTGTCTTCTAACATTATTTAACATATCAGGCGTGATCGACCTAATCGCAAGCGTTATTCGTTCTTTTAAGTCATTTAAATCAGAAGGTTTAGTTTTGTACACATGGCTCTTCACATATCCCCATAAAAAGAAATCTAATAATGTAAGATCAGGTGATCGCGCTGGCCATTCAATCGATCCTCGCCTCCCTATCCACCGATTGGGAAATATTGTATCGAGGTACTGCCGGACATTAAGTTGGTAATGTGGTGGTGCTCCATCCTGCTGAAACCATATCGTATTCGCTGGAACTTGAGGATTACCTGGATCAGGATATAAATTTGCCAACGTTGGAATGACATCATTTTGAAGTAGTGCCAAATAATTGTTGTCATTCAAGTTGCCCTCAATAAAAAAGGGACCAATTATATTGTTCCTACAATCCCTGCCCAAACATTAACCTTTTGAGGGTATTGAGTGTGTTCTTCTCTCATCCAGTGAGGATTTTCCGTGGACCAGTAGCGGCAATTTTGCCGATTAGCATGACCGTTAAGTAAAAAAGTACACTCATCAGAAAACATAACGTCTTCTAATTGGATAATATTGTTATCCAACATGTCCATCATTTGCTCACAAAAAAAAGTTCTCCTATCAAAATCGTCTTCCATGAGCTCCTGAGTAGGTATCATCTTATACGGATGCAATTTATTTTCTTTTAATATGTTTGCTATCGATGTATGGCTAGCATTGAATGTAGTGGATGCCTGTCTACTCGATGTATGTGGGTTTTCCTGAAACTCAAGCAACACATCTAATTTGAGTTCATCACTCAGTGCATTAGCAGCTGCTTTTTTTATCTGCCTTACATGACCAAACTCGCGAAACTGCTTTTCTATTTTACTTATTGTTCCTTGGGATATAGGCGGTAAATTAGGAAATTTCTCATGAAATAGGCGAGTTACTTCCTGTTGTGTTCGGATGTTATCTCCGTAACCAATCATTTGTAAAACTGTTATTTTATGCATTTCCGTTAATCTAACCATTTTTCAGAATTGAATCCAACAAACTTTATACTTAAATTACAACAATGACAACTTAAATAAAACAATTTACTACTGCTTGTTAAAATAGCGTTGCCACGGAAATTCTTTAAAGTTTTTTAATGGTTACCATCTAAAAACCACATTGCTACGGTATTTGTTAACTTTCTCATTATCAAGACCTAAACGGGAAATAAGTTTTAAGTAATATTGTAATAAGTTCCGAGTATATTTTAGCGAATTTCGGTAACAACATGATATTAATTTTTTTTATGTTAATTTTTGCAAACAATAACATTTTTGAATAGAGAATGAAGAGACCTTTCAAATGATATATCACAAGTAGGCGAGCGGCATACCCCCAAAAAGTCGTTTAGAAAACGAAAAAGTGACCAGATCACTTCTAATCGCTAAAAACCATGTAACTTTATGTTTTCGAGGGTGCTGAATACGAATATGACGTTTGTTTTTCTCTAAAATTGGGGGAACATTGTTAAAATCTAAAATAAAGTGAAAAATGAGAAAAATTTTTTTTAGCGAATATCGAACTTCAACTCGCTGCCATTCAGGGAATAATCAATATTTTTCCATAAAAATTTTATCACACATTTTTGAACTCATTTGCAAGGCAGTGAAACATACCCGAAATTTCTAAAGCAATTTTCCACTGCTCGGGAAATTTTGGAAAAATTTTTACTACTCTTTCTTACTTTGTACATACTTTTGCAAAAGTTGAGTGACGAAGTTTTTAATTTTAAATTTCTACATATGTAGTCTCCAAGTGCAATAGACAAGGAAGTTTTTCAGAGAATTTCAAATTTTTATTTGCAAAAATAACTATTATACAGCGTCTTAAACCTCAGCGTTCTAGTCGCTCGACGCTTGCACTGGGCGCGTTTCTCTTGAATTTCATGCAGTGAGTGAATAATGAATCTAAAATTCTGTAATAATAATTTTTTTTCATAAACAATGACACAAAGAATAATAGTAGAAAACCATGTATAAATATAAAAATGTATTCACTATGTACATTCATCGTCAACTACATTTACAATATTAGTACATGAATCTCGGCAACTACATAAATCACAGCATTCCAAACTAGATTTTTTACAAGGGCACACGTCGGTAGAACAAGAAGATTTTTGAGCACAAGAACAGAAGAAGGTTTGTAAATATTCCATTGTCGATAATCCATTGTAAAAATCAGGTAACACATTCCCCTCGTCGATCAACGATCCATATTCTTCCAAGGTTTTTGTCAAAATCGTGGAAAATGTCACCTGATTCCATTCATTGATTTGCCAAATGCATCTGTTTTTCCAATGCAGGTCTCCAAGTGCAATAGACAAGGAAGTTTTTCAGAAAATTTCAAATTTTTATTTGCAATTTCAGGTATGTTTTACTGCCTTGCAAATGAGTTCTAGAATGTGTGATTAAATTTTCAAGGAAAAATATTGATTATTCCGTGAAAAGCAGCAAGTTGAAGTTCGAATATTCGAAAAAAAAAAAATTGACATTTCTTGACGTAATTGTAGATTTTAACAATGTTCCCCCAATTTCAGAGGAAAACAAGTTTAAAGCTATTCGCACAGATATTAACTAAGATATAATTTGACTTTATTGAAAAATTCATGTATTGATAAGTTACCACCTTCTAAACCTGCATTGGAAAAACACGTATTGAGATGCATTTGGCAAATCAATGAATGGAATCAGGCGACATTTTCCACAAAAAACTTGGAAGAATATGGTTGATCGGCGAGGGGCATCTGTTACCTGATTTTTACAATGGATTATCGGCAATGGAATATTTACAAAATTTCTTCTGTTCTTGTGCTCAAAAATCTTCTTGTTCTACCGACGTGTGCCCTTGTAAAAAATCTAGTTTTGAATGCTGTAATTTATGTAGTTGCCGAGATTCATGTACTAATATTGTAAATGTAGTTGATGATGAATGTACATAGTGAATACATTTTTATATTTATACATGGTTTTCTACCATTATTCTTTGTATCATTGTTTATGAAAAAAAATTATTATTAGAAAATTTTAGATTCATTATTCACTCACTGCATGAAATTCAAGAGAAACGCGCCCAGTGCAAGCGTCAAGCGACTAGAACGCTGAGGTTTAAGACGCTGTATAATTGTTATTTTTGCAAATAAAAATTTGAAATTTTCTGAAAAACTTCCTTGTCTATTGCACTTGGAGACTACATATGTAGAAATTTAAAATTAAAAACTTCGTCGCTCAACTTTTGCAAAAGTATGTACAAAGTAAGAAAGAGTGGTAAAAAATTTTCCAAAATTTCCCGAGCGGTGGGAAATTGCTTTAAAAATTTCGGGTATGTTTTACTGCCTTGCAAAATGAGTTCAAAAATGTGTGATGAAATTTTTATGGAAAAATATTGATTATTCCGAGAATGGCAGCGAGTTGAAGTTCGATATTCGCGAAAAAAATTTTTTCTCATTTTTCACTTCATTTCAGATTTTAACTATGTTCCCCCAATTTTAGAGAAAAACAAACGTCATATTCGTATTCAGCACCCTCGAAAACAAAAAGTAACATGGTTTTTAGCGATTAGAAGTGATCTGGTCACTACCATGTCATTTTAGGGGTGGTTGCCGCTCGCCTAAAGCCTATACTTCCCATTTAAAAAATTGGGGGTTGTACCTGTCATTCTAAGGGGGTTGAAGGTAGGGGTTGCATTTTCACGTTAAAGAATGTCAAGTTATAATTTAAATTTGACGTGTTTCGGGATTTTTTATAAATATGTACAGTAACCGAAATAATGAATTTATTCCATTTGGCTTTTACACACTGTATGTAAGTATAGCCAAGAAAAACATTAGCACACAAATACTGTGAATACCTGACAAAGATTATCCATGATAGGGGATGAAAAAACATAACCCACATAGGTATATCTGGTTAACCTGAGATCTCGGAAGTCTGGCATGTAGAGTCTAGTAATAGGGGTTGCTTAAGACAAGGAACCGTGCTTAACAGGAGGGTTTGCACAGTATAGATCTGCAAAATAATAGTGGAGAGATTCCTATAGAACATAAGCCCACATTAATCTTAATTTGGTCATCTGATCAGCCCCCATTACCTGAACAATATATATTCCTTACCCGAACATCAACATAGATTGATACTATGTATAACTAATTTTTTCAAAGCTTATGCTTAACTTCATCATTAGATATCCAATCTAGGATCTTTGCTTTAATGATATCCGTTAAGATACAACTCCATATGCAATATGAATGCAACATCCCATATTAGTAGACCAATATCTGATTTCATTAGGACTACCTATCTATGGAGAATGAAAAACTTTGTTATATAAAATATACTTTAATAACACAAAAATATCAAAACTGAGACATATACCAACAAAAAATGCTGTTTTAAGAAACTCAAACTCAAAAGTATAAATTTAATCATTCTAATACCAGTGAAAACACCAAATTTGAAACTAACAATATATAAAGCATTAAAATGTTAAGTTGTATAAAATTTACCTATATACCTATAGAAAAGAATTTCCAGTTTTCAATTTTAGTAGAGCATTTTTCAATTTAAGAAATTAAATTACATTTATGAACAAAACAGTTGATTGTTTTTGATGGTACAGTGAAAATTAATCTTGGGCATTGGGTATTTTTCTAAAAATGGGGTAGTTTTTATTCAAAAAATTCAAAGTAGAGTAATAAATTTACACAAATTCATTTTGAAATAGAAAAAACAGATGACAGTAAGTTAATGCAAGTACACAATACATAAAAATATTCCTAGTTTGTTATAAATATACTATTCTCCTTAGTTTTATAGTAGATGTAAAAATAGAAGAAAAATCCATAATGTAGGTACAAGTTTTAATCCTATATTAATATTTTCAAGAGTCTAGTGAAATAACAAAGTCTATACAAATAAAATCATAAATTGAGGTAAAGAACAAATCTCAATGAAAAAAAATCAAATGAATTGGTATTTATAATTTTACAATTGCAGCAACAAGTACTTTACAAAAGGTTCAATGAAACTCAAAGTCAAACCACAATGTATTTAATGTCCATAGGGACTCAAAATTTGCAACTAGTTTCGGTAACAAATACCATCATCAGGCTACAACAATAGAAAATGGTACTTCAAATTAAAGATATAAGAAGATAATACAAATTGTACAAATTGATTTAACAGAGATGTGATTACATCACAATATAAAAGTTATGAAATTTACTATATAATTTTAAGATTTGTCTATTCTACAGATATGACAGAAAATTATTATATAAAAAACAAAAACAAAATTTTACCTGTATGAAATTTCACATAAAGTATGAAAAGAACATCATTGTCATTGATCCATCAAGTGAAACAGAATAAAATTCAAAATTGTGGATTGAAAAAGAAATGATCAAAAATATGAAAACCTTAATTAATGTAAATCGAAAATGTGTTTTCTCATGAGAAAACTTGTAATATACTATACTAATACGTAGGAAATAAATTTAAAAAAAATAGATAAGAGAAAAGATGAAAATCCTCTCTTTGAAATATAAAGAAATTATTTTGTAGAATTTAAGGGGGAAGTTTAAATATTATCAAAAATGAAGATTTCATGATGTTCGTATCGAAACCATGAACAAAGATTAATGATAAAACATCAATCAAGAAACTTGTTGAAAGGGAACTTGTTGAAAGCAAAATTTTGTTTTTGTTTTTTATATAATAATTTTCTGTCATATCTGTAGAATAGACAAATCTTAAAATTATATAGTAAATTTCATAACTTTTATATTGTAATGTTAATTAATCACATCTCTGTTAAATCAATTTGTACAATTTGTATTATCTTCTTATATCTTTAATTTGAAGTACCATTTTCTATTGTTGTAGCCTGATGATGGTATTTGTTACCGAAACTAGTTGCAAATTTTGAGTCCCTATGGACATTAAATACATTGTGGTTTGACTTTGAGTTTCATTGAACCTTTTGTTTGGATTCTAACCACATTTGAGATATGGATGAACTCTTAGAGTTAACAAGTACTTTGGTAGAAGGATAAATACTCATGGGTACTTTGACAGCAACATAATGGTTATAAATAAATATTGAACATATAGTTCTGATTAATTAATAGTAGATAAGATTTAGTGCATTTAATAAAATATGACCAAAACTATAATATGCAAACACATAATGAGATATACTTGGAATTAAAAACTTCCAATAGTATTGAGAAAAATCTATATTGATTATATTGTAATACACTTTGTAATTATTATATATATTTTGTATTGAATTGCATTTTTATCCATTGCTGAGAACTATAAAATCATTTAAAACTTGTTTTCAGTCTATTATAAATTTCAATACCTGATAATCTACCATCCAAATACATACTCCATAGCTTTTGTTACTATTCCTGTAGATTTCTGAGGTAATGTTTGTGGAGAAACCACTGAATTCTGTGAACTTGGAGAGATAAATGAATGTCTCAATGATCTCACTCTCATCGGAGATGTGAACACAGAACTTTCATTTTCTTTGTTCTCCTTAATATGATAAGGGGTAACACCAATCATAATATTATTTGCAATAAGCTTACAATTTAATGAAAGTGCTCTAGAAACTTCACTTAGATGATTAAACTTAATGTGGACCCAATTTCCTTGTGGTGGTACTTTTTTATCAGCAATAGGACCACAATTTGCTAGTTGAGATAATATTAAAGTTAAGGCACTAGGTGGGAATCCAAACACAGTCACCCAATATGAATCTATCCGTTCGCTAATGTGAGAATTCATATTAGATGTTCTTGACATGGATTCATTGTAACTCATCATTCTAATTGAGTTATCATCATTAATACCTGAAATACTATCATTGAATGGAATAGAATCATTAACATTGCCCACTGTACTGCTCATTACAGGGCTGCCTTTCTTTTTTTGTTCCAAGATGTCAAATAATCCCATTTTAGGAGGTCCTGCCTTTTCAGGTACCATTGAATATGGTGATATAGGAGTAGAACTTTCATTCATTGTTTGATTGAATAATTTCTGCCGAAAATTGTGAGATTCAATGGTATTTGTAGTTACTCTGGCATTGTTGCCTGGTGTTCTATTCCTACCAGGTGAAATACTAGGATTAGGTGAGGTTATCTGAGGATCTCCTCCCATTAAAAAACCAGGTAAAAAGTTACGATTCACGCTAGGAGAAACTGGACTAGAAGGAGCACTACCCAAAGCCATTGGTTCCATCTAAAAAACATATATATTTATACTTAATCTTGAAAGATATGTTAAATTACCTTTTCAAATTTGTTAAAACTAAACGGTTACTTGTAGTTGTCAGGAAGATGTCATATGTCATTTTGGCAAAACGACAAAAGTCAAATTATCTCTTCTAAACATTTGATTGTATGGACTCAACATGCTAGTTATTCAGCATGTCATTATAAATTACAATATCCCCAATATGTTAAAAAAGGTTTAAAATAAAAATGTTTTTGTTAGAATGGTTATGCAAAAGTTCAAGCAATATTCACAGGAGATATGTTTTTTGAAAAGATGGGTGAGAAAGTCGCCAGCTGTTAGGCAGCCAGTAATGGTATAATGTCCCAAAATAATTATACAGGGTGAATCACGACTAACGGGACGGAGGTTTATGGTGAAACCACTGGAAATGTTTGTGTCTTCAATAGTCGGAACATTCATATGGGCTACATTTTAAAATTATTTCTGAAATAGACAGGATGTTCCAATAAAGTGTGGCGTATCAAAGTTATATTTATTCTCAAGGAACAACCTATATTTTATTGTATTTTCTGATTGATCCCAAAAAATAAAATACTGTTTCATAATGGTTCCCTATACCTAAATACAGAGGGTTCCAAATTAGGCCGACTTTTTTTTAAATGTGAACATTTCAAAAAAAATTGATAGCTCATTGATATAACAAATTTTAGCGAATTTTCTCTTATATATCAATAGACGGACATTCGTTGAATGTATTCCACGATTGAATACTACACATCTCTTTACAGGGAGTTCAGAATTATAAGTTTCATTATTAGATCATTCATATATTTGTAATATAAGGCTTATTTTAAATGGAATACCCTGTATCTTAATAATTTACTAAGTTCAAAAAAATGTCTCCTTTCGAATGGTATAAGGGTGTCCTATATGTCCTATACCCAGGTATTATACTTTTCGTCCAATTTACAATTTTCTGAAATTCTATGCTAAATTGATTAAAAAAAATCTGCAGTTCCATCTAAATTTTGAACTAATTATCTTGACAAAGGCATTGTCAAGAAAAACAGTGAAGCTACTAATAAATATGCACCCTTGTAGTTCCTGTGGCTAGTAACTCTTTTGTTACCGATAAGAATAAAGATAAGTATGTATTTGAGTACATAATAAAACAAAAACACATTTTTAATAAAGCGAATACATAAATACTACGAAACGAAAACAAATTATTGAAAGCAAAAAATGAAAAATTACTATAATAGATCTTACACCGATGAGTGTAAACGTTTGTGGGGGGATATTTTTGACGGACACCTGGCCACCTCAAATATTTATCGGTAACAAAGCAGTTAGTGTACCACAGAAACAACAAGTGTGCATATTTATTATTAGCAGCTTCACTATTTTACTTTATCATAACTTTGTCAAGATAATTAGTTTGAAAATTAGATAGAACTGCAGATGTTTTCTGTTCAATTAATTCCCTGCAGTTGGAAGATACAGGGCAATTATTGAAAACTGTCGAAAATAACATTAAGGTAGGTACCTCTACTAAAATTTCTAAATTAAGCAAAAACGCTATTAAAATTGTTATAAATTATAAATATTAAAATTCGTTATTGAATGTTCAAGTTTTTAAGGGTGTTTCACCTGATAACATCCATAAATGGTTTATTTGTACTGTAGTATAAACCATTGAGAAAAGATATATAATATTATGTCGCATCAGGTAAATGGGAATTGAAAAAGGAAACGAAAAACGTCAAAATATACAGGGTGTTCCATTTAAAACAACATTACTTTGCATTATATTTCCTACCCCTAACAAAAAAATTCTGTGTTCCACCGAACTCTTCAATATTACTTATATCTATCGAAATTGCCCATAATGTTTTGTCATACTTTGCTTAATTAAGAAGTTATAGTAACTTGTAGCTTTCGTTTTCAATAATCGCCCTGTATCATCCAACTGCAGGGAATTACTTAAGATTTAATTATAGTCCAGGGAACCGGCGCATGAGTACCGAAACCTATTCCACCTCTATTTTTTTATGCGATTCTCTTCAAATTACCCTACTGATGATATAAATGCATGTTGCCAGGGTGCCGATTCTCAGGCCAGGGAACCGCGCTCTCCAAGAGAACACATTTTTTGTCTTCGCTTCGCTTGTTTACTTTGTCATTTCAGTGACAAAGACAAAAGATCTCTTCCCTCGGAGAGCGCTGTTCCCTTGCCTGAGAATCGGCACCCAGGAGGCAACCTCGTGCCATATTGTTTAAACCGAAATTGCTTAAACAATTGCAAGGAATTGTTATTTTTCAACCGGACAAATTTTTTTGTATTCTTTGTTAAAATACAATTAAAAAAGGTCCTATGGCTTTTCACGATAAAGTTGATATTTTTAGATATATGAATTTTAAAGGTTCGAAAAATCTTAAATTTGGGTACTGTTACGCGAGTGCCCCAGTGAAATTCCCGTATGAGACGACTATGACTGTGTGCGCTCACTAATCGAGAATGATCGAGACTGCCTTCCCCTCCCCCCGCTACTAGCCGAGAACAATCCATACACTCGTCACTATAGAGTTCTAGTCTATATAGCGCCTCCGCCAGAACGACGAGAGCTTTCTAGAAATCTACCTACGCGATATAAATACATGAGCATCGCTGCACAGTCAGTCAGTCATCAGATCAGTCGTCATATTATAGACATACAGATGGACAATTAGTGTAGTGTTTATTCAGTGACTTTCATATAAATTATAGTTAGTGTGTTTAGTGTATAATATAAATTATTAATTAAGGACAGTACATATAAATCTGTAAATATAAATTAAGTAGTTGTAAATATAAATTAAAATAAACGTTACAGTACTTTTGACCCATGAACAATATTGAAAAAAAAATAAATAAAATATAAATAATACTTTTTTTTATTCTTTATACAATAGTTAACAATATCCTCAATTGCGATTTCTAGAAATTTAATTATTTATAACTGTTTTTAATTGTTAATTTAGCGCGTTGCTTACCTATAAGAATCGTTGTCTCTCTCTGACTCATAGGCTGCGTCCGTCTCTCGGTGTCCTGAATAATTATTTTACATTTATCTTTTAAACTATTTACTTAATCAGAATTTTTAAAAAGAGCAATGCTATCCATAATTAAATTATCTACAATTTGTTCACAAATTTTTTTCTAATATCAATTTTTCAAAAGTTATTTAAGGTTGAAGCCGATAATGAAACAAGATTTAAAAATAAGTATTTATTTATTATCAATGTCATTTTTATATTTTACATTTTTACAGTCTTCTGAATCACAACCACATAAAAGTATACAACTAATATTATTTTTTCTACAGTAACATGCTTTAGTTTTACAAACTTTTTTACAATTGCACGGTTTTTTAAGATCTGTTGGAAATGAGCTTTTGTTTATGAATACACCGAGAATAGTTATTTATGCAACAAGTGCAAAAAGTGAGTGTTTTTTGCACGCGACGTGAAATTGTCCAACGAGGTCTTTAGGCCGAGTTGGACAACACGTCAAGTGCAAAAAACACGTTTTGCAAGAGTTGCATACAATATTTTTTCTAAATTCATGCAAAAACTGGAAAATTAGAATATAAATATGTCAAGAGCCTAGCCTAACCTAATCAAAGTCAACCCGTTCTTCTTTTTTTGTATCTTTATGGCCTCCACCTTGTCAGTACTCAATCATATAGCTGGTTTTCGCCTTGACCATTTAAATTTTAAAAAATTAAAGATTTTTGCAATAATTGTAACTCGTTGAGACTGAGTAGTAAGATATACATATATTATTGTATTAAAGCATGATCAGATACTTGCTATGGATTTTTATTTAATTTAAATGTCTATGTTTGTCATTAATCATCACAAAACTGACACAAGAATGACAGATGAAAGTACCACTTTTTCCATTAAATGTGGTTCACAAAAGTGTTGTTTTTTGCATGAATGTAGAAAAAAAGATATATTTGTGACAATTAAAATCTTATTATGTCAAATAAATATGATGGCCTAACTAATATTTTATTTGTAGTTAAGAAAGGATTTGTTCCAAGTTTGGAAAGTAATATTGCTGATGAATAAAAACATATTCATTGTCAATAGTAAAATGAATTATCTATTGAAAATTATGTTTATTCTTGTAATAATGTATCATATTTGTTTTGAACATGATTTATTAAGGTAGAATGACAAAATAGTTATATTTATAATCTTTGGAAGCATTTAAATTTAATAAAGCAGTTTTCCAATAACAAATACTCATTTTTGCAGGCTAACTGTATTGTTTTATTATAAAAAAAATTATTTGATAGCAGAATAACATTTCTTCATCATAAAATAATGTATTATCACGTTAAAATATATTTCTTTACTATGAAAAAATATATTGTTTAGGTTACCGATATGTTTTTTATTTGTAAAAAATGTATCGTCAGAGCAAATTATATTTTTTTGCTGGAAACAAATGTTTCTCATTTGAGAAAACTATTGATGTTCACTAAAATTCAACATATTCATCATAACCGAACCATAATTTTGATAAACAATATATTGCCTTGCGGTGAAAAAGTAGGTATATTATTTCACTGAAAAAACAAATTACTTATGATGTTTATAGAAGTTACCTACATTGCACTATTTAATACACTAAACTTTTGAAATGCTTCCAAATATTTATAAATACCAAAATACCTATATCAAAAGTTCACAGTGTATGAGGATAGTAGGGGTAACTTCCATTCGGTTCTCTATTTATGCATTTATGTTTAGTATGAAAGCAGGATAGAAATAAAAAACTTGCTGCTGAATATTTTGATCTATTGAATTGAAAACTTTACATTTTTGAAATTAAATATACCTACATAGTACATGATCTAAAACATAACCAACAATGGTATCCACAAGACAGCCTTGTCCAGCCTTAAGTGTGTTCATTGATGCTTTTCCCATAGTAGTATTTTGGAGTAGTTTTGACAGGTATAATTGAGAAATGTGTATGTTTGACGTACATTTTGCTTGCTTTCCATTCCTACCTACTTGAATATAATTAACATCAATTTCCTTACCTTCAAAGTAATCGCCATGAGTTTAACAATTCATTCATTTCTCTTATTAAAGTCATTTTTGTCCAGAGCACTTTAACCACAAACTTTACGAAAACAGAATAATCATTAAAATTGCACAAACTCATCTAATTTCACTGACTCACGCCAAACGATCGGTACGATTCTGAATAATAGGACAGGGTGGGGTGAAACATAATTTGTAGGCTAATGTAATTTCTTACAGGTGAAGAAATATGTGATTCGGAGTAAGTAAGTTTTTTCTCGTAACAATAAATGTACAATTATACTCAAATACTTATTTTTTCGGTATAAAGTAGATCTTATTTGAGGTTAATAATCTATAGGCTTATTTAAAAAATGGAACTTTCTGTCAAAACTTTGAAATGATTTACTATGAAAATTTAACTTGTTGTTTTAAAGTGATGAAATATTATTCAAGATTTTTTTCAGGGAAATGAAAACAATTTTTGCCCAAATAGCATCGTTATATTTTATAACAAAATATTATATTGTGCTTCATAAACTTTGGATAGTTTCTGAAGAACAATTGTATAAAGGTGCGCATAAAGAAGAAAAAATTTCTTTACATTAAAGAAATCACACTCGAATAAATCATTTTTTTATATCAAAATTTCCCAATATTTTCACGTTAATATGGCTTCTTAATAATGAATAAGCAATGTTAGTATTAAACAAAGAGGAGTAAAACAAATCAGTTTATTTGTCTAGAAATAACTTTTCTCTCGGTGAAGGGTAGCAAAGTATCATTTTCTTTCCTATATCCGAACTGAGTAAAATCTAATGTTTTATCAAGTTTTATATTGGGGATGCAAAGCTTGCTTCCAAACGTATGTTTGAGCAGAAACTCTATAAGTGCATGTAGCATATAGTGCATATTTTATTATGTTTCACTTCGAAAATTTAACTGCTTACCAAAATTTTTTATTATCTTTATATAATTGTGATCCCATAGAATGTTCAAATCCATTATATTTTATAATTGTTAATAACAATGCATAAATACCTATAATAATAACAAAAAAGTATAATGTAAACCAATGAAAAAGTAATTTTAATATTTAATATGTTCGGCTCCAACCTTAAATAACTTTTGAAAAATTGATATTAGAAAAAAATTTGTTGTGAACAAATTGTAGATAATTCAATTATGGATAACATTGTTTTTTTTTTTTAATTTTGATTAAGTTAATAGTTTAAAAGATAAATGTAAAATAATGATTCAGGACACCGAGAGACCGACGCAGCGTATGAGTCAGAGAGACAACGATACTTATATAATATAGGTAAGCATCTCATACTTGTGAACGCGCGAAATTAACAATTAAAAACAGGTATAAATAATTAAATTGTTAAAAATCGCAATTAAGGATATTGTTAACTATTGTATGAAGAATAAAAAAAATATTATTTATATTTTATTTATTTTTTTTAAATATTTTTCATGGGTCAAAAGTAGGTACCCAAATTTAAGATTTTCGAACCTTTAAAAATTCATCTCTAAAAATATTAACTTTATCGTGGCAAGCCATAGGACCTTTTTTAATTGTATTTTATTAAAGAATACAAAAAAAATAACAATTCCTCGCAACTGATTAAACAATTTCGGTTTAAACGATATGGCACGGGGTTGCCCCCTGGCAACGTACATTTATATCATCAGTAGGGTAATAGTTTTCGGTACTCATGCACCGATTCCTCCTGGACTATTAGGCTATCGTTACTTTGACAAAAAAAGAAGTCATAACATCTTAACTGCTTATCCTCTATCTCTTCTAGTTTATGAGATATGAAAAACACACCAATTTGGGACACCCTGTACATTCTAATCTTATATGTCCAGCAATATATTGAAAACTTTGAAAATTGAAACATAATTTACGTCACACGTTAAAGGTAACCTGAGGTATCACCGAAATGTGATGACATGAGACACAGGGTCAAAAGCTTTGTAACGTCAGATGTAAAAATTTAAAATACTAAAAGTTTTGAATCTATAATAAACATAATTACTTGTTTCTTATTTCCTAGCTAGTCGTTTGTTTTCTCTGTTATCCGAAATACTTGCTTTTAGGTTAATTTTATTAAAGATTTTTTGATAAATATATGAAAAAAATGGAAATAACTTGATTATTTTCAAATACATGCAAAAAATTGAAAAACGCCACATAAGGGTAGATGGGGCTCCAAAAACATGACAACCTGTGTGAAGCATGGGGGGAGCTTGATGGATGGACCCTATGACATGAAAATGGAAGAGATGAGTTTTGTTTCACCTTTTTCAGCGCTGGAGAATGAATGCTCCACTCATTGGTGACAATATAAAGAAAAATAAACGGACATTCATTTGAAAATGATCTTTTTATGTACCTAACAATTTTACTAAATCTTTGAGAGAGTCAATTTTAATTGCAAGTGAAAGAACTTTTCTGAAAAATCTTGTCTGAATAGGTTGAAATTAACAAACATTAGAACATATCTGAGAATATTTTAAACATACTTAAAATTTTTGATTGCAAAAAACAAGGCCATACATAGAAAAGTACGTAGTTTACGAAGTGACCAGAGAAAGAAAATAAGTTTCGGTCACCTCTCTACCATTGAGAAGCCAATCCTATCGAGCTCAAGTGTTCAAGTGATAGGAGACGTTGCTATATAGGAACAACAATATTTTTAAATTGAATACTGTACGTCAAGCTTTCTCTAACATCGTTCTTCTAAGTGAAAAATCGACATGTATTAAAATTAGAAGAGGATATGTGGGATCAATTGATTAGTCGATTGACCAAACTGAGGGAGTCTCTAGTTAGTAACTTTTTGAACCAATCGTCTATGATACTCTGTACTATTTGGTTCTATTAATATTATGGATGGAATAAAGTGAACTAGAAAAGTGAATGCGAAAACATATATCTAAACGTCTCTGTTGCCATGCATGAAATTTGTGTGTGCATACGGTATACAACTTTTGGCAGATTTATTGAAATACCAAAATCTAGTAACTGGGCTGCATAAGAACTACACCAACTGTTGCGATGGAAGTGATCCTTGGTCTTCGGCCTCCTACCATGTGATCGAGGCTGAGGCGGGGAGGGCTTTTCTGTGCTTAAAACGGCTGGGATACGTGCGAAGATGGGAAGAGTGCAGGCACGTCAAGAAGCTCCGGCTTCTGGAAGATATTCCAGTTCTGGCTCGAGCAGCTGACGAATGCCTGCGTAAGTACTACTTCGCAACCCCGTACAGGGCCATGATCCAGGATAGAGAATCCTGGGAAAAAGAGAGGAATACACAGCATAATGGGACCGTCTGGTACACAGATGGCTCATGCTCCGGTGATAGAGCAGGGGCTGGAATTTACTCCAGGAACTCAAGAACACAAGTTTGTGTACCATTGGGTGATGGTGTATCTGCATATCAGGCCGAGATATATGCTATCTTGGAATGTGCGCAGATAAACCTAGACAGAGGTTATGTGGATCGACGCATAACCATATACTCCGACAGTCAGGCAGCAATTAAAGCCCTGAGTGGGTATACCAGCAATTCAGGACTTGCTAATGAATGTCGAGAACGACAATCTTGCAAGGCGGAACGTGGTGCGGCTAGAATGGATTCCAGCCCACTCTGGTTTTGAAGGCAACGAGATGGCGGATGCACTGGCTGCGGAAGGGGCGGTAGCTCCTTTCTGTGGCCCGGGCCCAACCTTGGGCCTAACAAAACAAAAAATACGCAAGGAGACGAAGAAGTGGCTGAGGAATCAGCACCTCGCTCATTGGAATGCTCTGCAGGGTCCTAGACAATCCAAACTTCTACTAAAGGGATGGACTGATGGACACGCTAGGGCAGCTACTGAACTACCAAGGAGTAGGCTAAGGAAGATAGCAGGACTCCTAACAGGGCACTGCTGTATGATGAAACACCTCCACAACTTAGGAGTAGAGGAAAGTTCCCTATGCAGGGGTTGCGGCATGACTGACGAAACGTCAGTCCATGTTCTCCTAGAGTGCCCACACTGGGCTGTACTACGCAGGCGAATCTTCGGAGTCCCTGTTATGGCCCCTGGAGACACAAGCAGGCATCCACTGAAAAAGGTTGTACCCTTTATAGAAGGGCTCGGCTTTATGGATGTCTAGGTAGCAGAAATGGCACAATGGGCCCGCCAGTGCTCTCAGTGCCGGAACCTTGGCTTGAGTTTGTCCAGGACAAGGCTCGCCTGCAAACTTAGTAGTAGTATACCTTTTTCGATTTTCGATAATTTTATAAATCTTGATCATCGTCTTCTCTTTTTTGTTTGTCATACCTTATTATTATTGAGTATAGAAGTATATATTTATTGGGAGATCCAAATTGGGTCACCCAATGCAATTCTGTTACTGAGGGCATTGAATTACAGAAGAAATTTTGAAAAATAGTAGTTCAGATGTTCAGTTTAAGTTGTACTTGAATTCCTCTTCTATCCAGCAGCTTACACGGCGTTCTGTAACATTGTTTAAGTAGGTCTACTTATACAATGGTAGGTATAGGTTTTAAGGACGATATTTGAATTTAAGTAAAATACATCGCAAGAAATAGAAATTTAGTTAAATTTTGAATAATCACCAGTGAAGTAGGTGAGTAACATTGGTTAATATCACGTAAGTAGTTGTTATGAATCAAAAGTTCTTAAAACCACTCAGCGAAAATTCACGAAGTCTGCATTGAAGAAACTTCAGAGAAAGTTTGATAAGAAGAAGAAGCAACCATTATATCAATATCAATCATATACAAAAGTTGTAGATTGAGTAAGAAAAAAGTTCTATAAGCTCAAGCATTATACCTAGACTATTTATACTAAAACTCGATATTTTCTTATTCATAATATTAATAAATATTTGGAACTTCCATTCCAATCAACAAACTATTGCGGGAATTTCTCATTGCATATATGTTATATTAACAAGAAAATAACAACAGTCCAGCCACAAAAAGAGTTAATTTTAAACGTTTACTTCATTCTGCACCTCTGCACGAACGAAACAGTATCACCTCGTAAGATACGAATGTATACTTCCTTGTTGTTTAGGCAACCAATATAGCATATTATTCATTATTTTATTGGAAATTCAATTTGATGAGATAAGATTATATTTTAATTATTATAGTATTGTTTACAAATATTTTTATTTTATATTTTTATAATAAACCCAAAATTTTAAATCAAAAATCGATTTGCGCAGTAGAGTCATTCAGTCCAAATGCAGTAGAAAATTAAAATCGAGTAGACTGCTGTCCTCCGTCCTCCTGTCCTGTCAGTTCCTCACAAAATGGCGTTGCCAAGGGTGCTGTGTCGCGCTCGTCTGCTTTTAAATAACGATATTTTCGTAGTTTCCAAATATTGTTCACTAGTGAATACTGTTCCAAATAATAAAGTAAGTACATGTCAATCTTTATCTACAATTCATATTAGATTTCACCTCCAAAGTGGGATTATTTATACAAATATTGTAATGAAAATCCAATCCTACAGGATAAACACCTGTTTTTGTGGCATTCAGTCAAAGATATTATATTTTGTTATAGGTGTATATTGAAATATTGGATAATTATAAATCAAAAAACATTTAATTTTTAAATATGTACTCTTGTTTTGAGGTTATGTTAGTATATTGCGGTGCTAAAAATTTGAATTTCAAATAAGTTGACACACAGTGAGATTTATTATTATTGAAAGTGAATAGCTACTAATTCAAATTATTTACTTTTTAATTCACATACCTCAAATTCGTGTATATTTCACAACAAATAAATGTTTGTGAATATCTAATCTAGGTACACATTAGTACACAATACACAAGTTATTTTTGTAAATTTCTGTTTTTGGTGATACATATTAAAATTTGGTACATAAGTGTAGGTATTCATGATAATATATTCTCTGGTTTTTCATTTGGGTAAACGTGTAAAGGTCCAGTGTCGTTAGTGGGCGTTTTTTTGAATTGCCAAGAAATTAATGACTTGTTTTAAAAATATATTTCGGGTGTAATCAATCAAAATCCAACAAAATTAAATTTAGAATACGAGGGATAGTGAAAAATTTCTATACGTAAAAATCACAAGGAAGATAATTATAATTTTTGTCTTGTTGGTTATTGCTGGATATTTAGATTGTATAGTAGGTATTATATTATGTGTGGTCATAAAATAATTAAAACAATCATTATTTACTCAGTAGTAATACTATAAGTAGGTACTTCAAAATAATCAGATTTTACATCGTGTCAGTTTGACTATGAGTTTGACCACATAAAATTTAAACCGTCAAACTGACACTCTTTGTAATTATGCAGGAAGTTTGAGATATATAACCGTATTTATTTTGAAGTACGTATTTTATTTAATACGATTATTTGTTAAGTTAGTATAAACAATTTATTAATTTAGACACAAATTGGTACAATGGACATTACAATCCGAATCGACTCATTTTTAATAAACATCGGAACTTGACGGTAATATTAGTTTGTTTATTGATATATTGATGTCGATGTGAACATTGAAGTATTGTAAAATTTTCGATTGGTAGAGCTACTCTATGTAAAGAGAAGATCTGACCATTGGAAAGATCTAGTAGGGCTTAGCTTAGACAATCAAAGATTCTTCAGGGTGACTACAACCTGTTGAGATCAAATGAATGCATAAGTCAAAGTAAAACTGCGCTAAGAGTTTTAACAGGGATCCCAACGGGACATTGTCGCCTAAAAAAAGCTCAAAATAGTGGAGGAAGAAGAATGCAGATATTTTAGTATGGAAGAAGAAACCTCCATCTACATATTTTTCAACTGCACAGAACTCCAGAATCCTAGAGCACAGTACCTGGGAGATTACTGGATAGAAAAGGAATTTTTATCTAAGTTGAAGCCTGCAGATGTCCTAAAATTCCTCCGGGAAATAGGACTAAAGGAGCTACTAATTTCAGAGACTTTCCTCAGAAACTAAGCAGAAGTAAGGGGACACAATAGATCTTTCAGGTCCCAGTGAATGTTACCCCAAAAATACATACATACATTCATACATGCATACCTACCGAGATACATACTCTATGTATTATCAGATATTATCGAAATTATACGAGGTAACTTAACTAAATTGATCGTTCTGATTGGTTGCAAATATGGAAATCATATGAAAAAAAAATCAACATATTATTTATTATTGAGGTGAATTGAAACAAGACATACTTATTTTTTATAAAATCTTTTTGTGATAAAAGGCTACTTCTATATTATTCTCTTACCTTTGATAAAATCATTTTTTTTCTGTGTTGCACTTTTTAGTTTTTTGCGGAATTTATTTATTAAGATGGTTACTTCGTCTTCCTCGGTATAAATTTTAGAACTCTTTATGTTAACATACCACCAACAAATTTTCTCGCACTTTGCTACAATGAGCTTTAGAAAATGTAATAGTAGTTTGTGCAACTAGTGTGGATATGGTGGCCATAAAATTAACAATAAAAAAATTTTCTTCATTGGGAATCGAACCCTGGACCTAGCGAGCGAGAGTATGGTATGCTTACCACTCGACTACCGAGGAATGTTTGATATCTATAACGTCACATCTATTACATAATTTTATAAAAGCTGACGTCTATCAGAAGTCCTCTTAAATATCCATTATTTTATTTATGTTTTTTTTTTCGATAAGTTATTTTGACGTTTCTTTGAAATTCAAAAAAGGGGAGTTGACGAATACTAAACGCGAATTCTGATTGGTGGATTTCATATACGTTCTAGGATGTATATGAATCATATACGTTCAGTTAACTGATATTGCCTACATTTCCATTCTGTATACTGTGCAAAAAATGGATAATATACATGTGGGTGTAGAAAAAATTATTTAGTAACAATAATTTCTGTTTCACTAATCATAGACTCCAAATCCATTTTTGGTGCACTTACACTTCTTAAACAAACTAAATTGACTAGATACATGATGATGCTTACTAGAACGTTACTGGATTTAAACTATTTTAAAATTTGATAGAAATTTGCAATTGTCGAAAACTATTGTAATTATCTTCTAAGAAACCCATTAAAACGATAAGAAAATAAACTTTTATCCTGGTCAAACTGCAGGGTAGGCTTACTTAACTTGATCTCTTTCAAAAAATGATTAATGTACCTGACTCGTGGTCCAACATGGGTCCAACTGACCGGTCTCCGTAATAGATTAAGGTTCCTACGATAATATAAGAATTGATGTCAGTCCTACTTAAAATCTTGAATATGGTTTTTTATATCAAACCTGATTATATATAATTTATATATGATCGCAAAAATTAAAATGTGGCAGTAGGTATATAAGTAATATGTGGCTTATTTTGAATAGACCACAATGTATTTTGATAATTCATATAAAAAAATTCTCTCTCAAATAAATAGTACGTGAAATAATTACATAATCTAACAATGAATCTGCTCGTGAAACTTAAATTTCATGAAATATTAGATAGGTAATATAATAATATACAGGGTGTTCCATAAGAAATAATATAACTTTAATATGCCAAACTTTATAGGTGAATATCTTTAAGCTGAGTACACATGACAAAAAGTCAAGAAAACAATTTTTTTTGTATTCTGTGTAAAATTTTTTTAATTTCAATTGCAAAGCGCTTTCGGCTGTTGAGCCATCTTCAGTGCCTCACCTGCAAGTAAGCAATAGTTGTTTCAAAAGAAAAGTTAGGAAATTTAAAAAAAATTACTTACTCGTCAGGCGATTACAAAAAACTTCTTCCATTTAAAAAGTTCACAACACATTTTTAAATTTTAAAATTTCAAATTAAAAACACATGTAAATTAATAAAATTGTTTTATCCCTTATTTAGGGTACTGTCATTTTATATGCATTATTTTAACATTTGATATTCAGGTACACCTATCAGTGTAACAGTAATAGAAGTGACACTGAATTGACTGAATTATAATTAAATTTGAAATCAACAGAAAAACTTACATGGAACTATGACAATTGACAGTCGACCTAGACACAGAGTTAAAGTTATCTAAAGTGAGCATAGAACTAACATATCAAAAATTAGGTTAAATGCAAAATATTTTAAGGGATATATCAAGTAAATTAAGTCAAAATGATATGGTAATTGACAGAAACCACCATGTAAATTTGTTAAATAATTGTAGAATAAATTTGATAAGGTCTAATGAGAACCCATTTTTCAAAAATTTCCAATAAGCTGAAAAGATTAAAGGTCTAATGAGAACCCTTTGCTAATTTTTATAAGATTATTAATTATAATTCAGTCAATTCAGTGTCACTTCTATTACTGTTACACTGATAGGTGTACCTGAATATCAAATGTTAAAATAATGCATATAAAATGACAGTACCCTAAATAAGGAATAAAACAATTTTATTAATTTACATGTGTTTTTAATTTGAAATTTCAAAATTTTAAAATGTGTTGTGAACTTTTTAAATGGAAGAAGTTTTTTGTAATCGCCTGACGAGTAAGTAATTTTTTTTTAAATTTCCTAACTTTTCTTTTGAAACAACTATTGTTTACTTGCAGGTGAGGCACTGAAGATGGCTTAACATCCGAAAGCGCTTTGCAATTGAAATTAAAAAATTTTTACACAGAATACAAAAAAATTGTTTTCTAAACTTTATAGGATCGTTCTTTATCAACATAATTTTAAAATGTGGTCTTTACCAGTATTTAAACTACCACAGTGAGTAAAATTTATATCGCTTCCCTATAAACTTCCGTCCGGTTGGTTGTGATTCATCGAGTATTTATCTGGATACAAAATATTATAAATATTTCTCACATTTAACCTGTTTCCTTTGAAAGAATAACTCAAATATTCCAGCATATCAGATTGTTTTTCCGGCATGAAGCACTCGGCTACAGGTAGGCGCGAGGATGCTGCCACCTAGAGAGTCCTGTCACTTCTAGAATTGCTAATTTAGTGAGAACTTTAACGCCGTTAGTAGTAGATTATGAACCCATGGGGAAAAAGTGTCGCGATTTGAAACAGCTGCAAACCCATTCAGAACGATAGTTTATCATGCCACCATCGGCTCCAGCACCATGACGTTCATTTTCTCTTGTGCAAAAAGCGCAGTGGAAATTTAAGTTTGGGATTGTGGAAAAAATACAGTTTAGTGGTACAACGCGGGTTTTGATTATATATTTTTTCTTAATTAATTTATTGAACACGAAAATGGGAAAAAAATGTGTTCAATAACTCTAAAGCATGTGACTGAAATGTTTAAATATGGCTACAATATAATTAGGAACAAAAAATATGGAACGAAGATGGCGATGATGTCATCCTGAAAATGTTAACAATTTGGTCTCTATGGTTTATTTACGATAAAAAGACGATGACGTTGCAAAATAAAGTATTGTGATGTTGCCAAGCTTTAGTTTTTTTTTTCGAAAGCTAGAAAAGTTAATCTGATGTAAGATTGACATTTAGATTTAAATATGTAACAATAATATTAATAATAATGAATAGAAATAGCGAATACTATTACTTACTTCTCCAGCAGTAAGCGGGAGAAGCGGCCCCCCCTTTCAGCTTATTGCGGCATTCCTGTTCAAAATAGCTTAACAAAGATTTCACCATCTCTTGACATTAACTGTTTAGCTGCTGCGGCATTTTATTAACTACATACTGCAGATTTGCCTAAATAATTAGTTATGGAAATAACTGTTTTTTTTAATCTTAAAGAAACAATGAATTTAGAAGCACAAAAAACTTGTAAATATTAGACGATGATCGAATGTCAATAGATGTCAAAACAAAATGGGGAGTTTTACCTGGGGTGCGTTCATAAACGAATGTACAAAGTAACACTTTACTGTAATGGAATTGGTTGACATTTGAAATGGAGCACATTGTAATCCGTGATTTATGAACGCATTATGGTAACATTTGCTGTCAAATTTTAACTGTCGTCGAGTTTTAAAATTTGATGATGAACCAAAACCAAAGTAAAATTGTAACATTGGCAGCTGCACTCGGTGCAAAATAACTTTTATTTGATGATATTGACAATGAGAGCGATAATGACGACGAAGAAGAAATGTTAATAGTTTCTCTTGAAAAAATATATAGTACTAATTAAAATAAATTGTGAGAACTTGGGTAATTCTATATAAATTTGTTAAATTCTCTTGAAATTATATTATATTTCAACCAAGTAAGATCAGAAACAGTTAAAGTATCTTAAATGTACAAAACAAAATTTTTATACTATTTATTGTTATAATTCCTATATTACTTTTAACAATGTAGAACATATTGAACTAATAAATGTTAGAATTTTTCTATTAGTTTATCCTTTTTTTCAGAAAATACCTCGATGGATCTATTCCTTACATCTATAATTTCTTCGTGTCTCTTCTTTCTTCCCTCTTCTCTTTTTGCTGCTTCTTCTTTAAGATATATCAATAAAGAATTATCCTGAGAATATAGTAAAAAAAATGTACTGATCCATATTGATTATTCTTGAGTTCTTTTAAAAACTTCGTATTTCTAACCGGTTACAAAAACTACGACTTATTTGACATTTTTGTAGAGTGCAAACTCGGATTAAATATTATCACGCTCCATACCGCGGTCTAGAAATGTGTACATTGGAAATGTCAAAGTATATTTATGAACGCTAGGAAAGTAGTTGCAGAGTAACAAAAATTTCATTTATGAACGATGGTTGTCAAAAAAGTGTGAGAAATGTGTACTCTGTAACGTTTATGAACGCACTCCAGTTGATCTGGCAATGTCTTGCCAATCCGTCAGCTGTGAATTGCCCTGGCTGTTGGGGATAAATCGCGGTTGGTAAATTATTATTTATACTGATAAGCTGGAACGTAACTAAAAATGACATCATCATCTTTCTATCGTAAAAATCCTATAGTTTAAGATTTCACCAGTCAATTATCGATGTCACAATGTCCAAACAAATAATTAAGTTTGTTATAAAAAACAATCCTTACAAGAGATAGAAAATTAATTCTGTTCACGTGTGGTGAACGTTAAACATTCTACAAAAAAAATGGGGAAGATTAAGGGGAATAGACCGTAAGCGATTGTCTTAATTTCGCAACATCTGTCAGGACAAAAATAAATGGTTTTGAGGTCACACGAAATGCGGCATTATAATTGTAATGTAAGCAAAAAGTTTGATATATAACAAAAGTGGTCGCGGGAAATTATTTACAGATTCGTAGGCGTAATTGAATGAAAAACAAAAATAATGATTCACAGATTTATATTATTGAAAAAATGCCTCAAAAATGTCATTCAGAACTATACACTATGTAATCTATAGGACGCGATATAGGGATTCCTGTACAAAACTGTCACGCGAGCTAACTTTTTTAGCAAATAGCGTTAATAAAAAATTCTTACAGATTTGGAAAGGTCGTTGAAAAATAAATAAATTCAAATGTACTCTTAATTTTCTGGTTTGGTAAAAAAAGATAGTTACGTTTAAAAGAGTCGAATTCCATTAAAAAACATTTAATTTGAAATAAAGCAAAATTATTTGTTTCCATATTAGTGAAAAAAGAATTAGGAACAGAAACAACAAAAATTTCACTACAGCGGCGAATCGAACATCCATACTTCAGATTCAACATTTAAATTTCCCGTGTCCCTACACTGCTGGCTATCTCCTAAGCGGTTAAAAGTATTTGAAAGTGGTATGGAAAGAAAGTTCGACTTTTTTAAACGTAACTATCCATTTTTTCATTAAACCAGAGCGAATTTAAGAAAATTCAAAGTGTATTTGAACTTCAACGAGCTTCCCAAATATTATTATTTTTTATGAACGCTATTTGGTAACAAAGTTTGATAGTTTTGTACAGGAATCACTATGTCACATATTTTAAATAACACAGTGTATTATAGTTCAAAGTTGAGAAATGATCACAACTAGATGATAGAAAATTATAATTATAAAATGGATAAATAACGGTTTTTTTGTATACTATTCAATGATGCGTTCGAATAATTATTTAAATAGTCCCAACTCCCAACACACTCCTTATGTAATATTTATTTATGTAAGTAAGTATGTAAGTTATGAAAGTGTGTAATTTGACGAATGTAAATATTGACAATCGCATGAGTCGAAAAAAGGCATTTACACACGAATTGCATACAATATTTTTTTTACTATCGAAAACTTAATCAAAATACAGAAGTTTAGGTAATATGCCACTAGAACATTTTCGGAATATTTTAACATTTTATTTTTCTACACTATTTGCAAAGTAATCTTCTGAGAGATCCATCTTCATAACTATAATGATCTGAAATAACATCATATAGTTTCCTAAAAATATTCAATACTTGAATATAAATGCAATTGATCACCCTAGGTGCTTAGGTATAGTCGGAAGATCTCAATTTTAATTTTAAATGTCAGATTCAATTCACAAGGAAATGTAAGTCACTCATCGCCAACTTTACCTACATATTTACCGTATTATTTCCAGTACTCAATAATTATTTAACAATAGTTATTAGGTTACTTTATCGAATTCAATCTCCGATTTATGAAAAAAACTTAGATTTAGTATCCGTTTATTATACCTATATTTTTATAAGACTGGATACCTATAACTACATACATATTGGAATTTTTTCTTCACGCACTAGTGCGTAAAATGAAGTTTTACTCACTCGAAAGTGAGTCTAAAGCGAGGTCTAAAGTATGTACTTTACACATGGTAGTAGAAAAAATATCTCTAATGTAAAAAACTCAAAGGAGGTTGATTAAAGCACAACAATAATATTCCCCGTTTTACAATTTTTTTTACACTAAACTCAGTATGTATGAATTCAAAAGAACAAGCTCTATCAAAATCTGTAAAAATGTGTACAAGGTTTCCAATTTAAATTAAAGAAGTTGATGCCATTTCCGGTTAAACCGTAAGTATATTATTAACTAAAAAAAGTACATTAGATGAATTTTGTTCCAAAGCACTTACCTGCAAATTTTCACAAATGATATTTTTTTGGCTGCATACTTTATCCCAACCCTGTATATGAAATGTTAATTGCTCAAAATTACAATACGCGATTTCTTAAATTCAAGTACACGATTATATACAAAAAAAAAATTGAGCCAATAGTGACAACTTCAAAATTTTACAAATTCGAGATTTTTCAAATTCTTTTTTATAGCCACTAATATCTCACTGGAAACTAATAATTTTTTAAATCGCAATAGTTTTCGAGATATTTGAAACAATTATTTAAAAAACAGAAAAAATAGTGAAATCCTGAATTTTGCATAGTTTTTGCAGAACGTCGTTATAAGATAAAATAAAACTTCTGGCCAGAATTCGTCAACATCTAGTAGTCTATTCCAACTATTGGTATATTTGACCTGGAACGACCCAAATGCAGGATAACATTTCTATCTATTATTTCAGTCGAATGTAGTCAAATTTGGTAATCCATATTAAAAAGAAAATTGACATGCTACAAAAATCTAATCGAAAATGGACGTACACGATTAAACGAATATCAACAAAAATAAATATAACTGACCACCGTGGAATTTTGTCATAAAAAATTAAAATTGTAATAAAACTTTAGTCTGTTTCTTATTGTCTGACAGCACGCGAAAAGGTCACAGATGCTAGTCAGGTAGTAAACCATAAGCGTCACCGTTCATCTAAGGAATTTATTTACTATTCAATTATACCCGATCTGATATATAAAGGTAATATGAATTAAATTCGGTTAGTTAAAACAACTTGATAATTTCCAAGAAACATTACAATTGGGTCCTACTAGGGATTGTCCTAATGACTACTTAGAAATTTTGCAGGTATATACGGTGAAACTTTGTCTCGACCAAATTTGTATAATTTGTTTTGCTCAGAGTCGCTTACGTTCCATAAGTGTTAACTGTGTTGTGAAAAATGTCTTCAAGTTTCACCCCAGTAAAGTGTTAGAGCGTGCTTAGCTTACAAACGTGTGAAATGTGCATGATGCTGTTGTACACCAAATGCCGGCTGCTACTGTTAGAAATATAGTTTCGACATGTTTCAATATGACTGGAGTTAGTGAATCTACTATTTACATGCTTCTAAGGGAGAGGAAAAATGGAAATATATCTCCACCTAAAAAGTCAACTGGAAGAAAACCACTTGTTCTTGATGGACATATGCAAAATACAATAAGACGAAATGTACACGAATTATATTTTAAAAAAGAGATCCCAACCCTCGACATAATTCTAAGAATGGTAAAGGAGGACGAGAATTTGCCTGACATAGGGCGAAAAACTTTGTGGAAAATATTACACAAATTAAATATTGCTTGGGAGAATGAAAGATGTTCGTGAACTAATGAAGTACTCATTGACAACAATAACTGAAGAGAACTGGAGAGACGCTGTGAATCATGTAATTGAAGAGGAAGAGAAAATGTGGGTTTTAGATAACCTCATAGAACGAACTATAGAACCGATAGTGATCCCTCTCGACGAGTCTTCGGATGATTCTTGTATGGCCAGCGAAGAGGATGATACTATAGATTGAATTTTATATTTTCTATAAATGGTATGTTTACTTCACTTGACATACATTAATTCATTGTCAATAAATTTGAATTATGAAAATTAAACTATATATTCTTTAATTAATTTAATTTAATAAAAATGTAACTTGTTAATAGGCCTGAACGAATGAATTTTATTTCAACTGTAATGTCGACCGAATCTAATTAAATAAGCAGAATAAACTAATATCGTAATCTCCGCCACTGCCGCAATATTTATCGTTTATCTGGCATTGTTCAGTTTTATTACCATATTGTATTTTGAGCTAAAATAGGGATGTATAGATAACCAATGCAGACACCTACTTGTTTTGCATTAGAATTTTAGTATTTACTTGTAAAATTCCTAGGATCACTCTGTAGAAGATACATTTCCATTTGAATATTTAATGAGGCTACTGTGCTGTCAGACATTAAGAAATAACAGTCGCTTGACGTCTGCTCTTTACGCATATAAAGGGCATACGAAGAACTTCTTTTTCACCAAGTTTCATTTCGTTTTACGCTATATGAGAAAAAAACCAAAAAAATTAGGTTTTTCTCGTTTTAAATATTTATAACAAAAGACTGAACAGAATTTGTGTGTCCAAAACATATCAAAATTATACTAAGCAATGTCTTTTATATGATGGCATCATCCGTTTCTACTAGGATTTTTGTGGAAAATATTTACCTATTGCTTGACGTATATGATTAAATGGTCATCACAACAAATATTTAATTATTCAGAAGCTGGAGCTACAGATCTGGCTCTCAAGGTGGCGCTACTCGTACAATTAACTCGCTACATGAAGCGCCACGGGTCAGTTTCCCATCTATATGTAGGCTATTTCCGGTGCCAACGTATTATGTTATCTATGGTGCCAATCACTAGTCTCTTGCGGCTTCAGTTGTGTTTCAGGCTGTTTGCCAATTAGCACGTGATTTCAAATGGAGTGGACGAATTAGAAAGTTATTAATCAATTAAATCTATACGGAGCTCTATGAAAATTGTGCGACTAAAATAAATAAATTAATTCCAACATATGTAGATGTTTTTAAATGCCCTGGCTTTGCCAATTGTGTGGACGCTTCTTCAGCTGCTTGAAATAATTTCAAATGATATTAAATTCGTTTCAATTGCAGATGTATTTTTATGCAATAAATTCTTACGTTCGAACTTACGTGTTATACTTTAAAAAGGCGCCTCATTTAGAATGGTTCTAGGCAATATTTTTTTTGTATTTGAAAATTTGAATCACTTTATTAAATCTTTGAACTGATGTCATATGTTAACGATAAATAAGTTAATCGCACAGTTACACCAACAAGATAGCTTTTGTGGTGCCCTCTAAAAAATACATCGAAATGGATAACAATTATAATATCCCAGGTACTAAAACACCTATCTTCTAATTTTTACGTTTGTATAATCAAAATCTTTCAATTTACTGAGGGAAAAACATTTTTAACATTTCAACTTTACCATCCTGTATCTTTTTTATCATCAATATTTTATAAAAAAAATTTGCGTCAAATTGTTATATACTTAGGCCAAGAATCTTCCATTTCACTTTGGTCCATTACATATGGACCACCCGGTATATCTTGATACCCAAAAAATAGTTGAGAATGTTCACAAATTGTCGACTACATAAATCCAAGTTTGTATTTTTATGTTTTATTTATTACTCCTTAATTGACAAAGGACAGCTGATAATTCTATTTTGCATGTTGATATCGTTGTGGTTCGGAGGCGGTATATACATAAATAAACTTTAATTTGATAATGTCCGAACTGTGATTATGAAATTGTCGAACGCTCGATATCAGTTAAGAAAATAGTTTACTAATTGGAGTTAATGAACGAGATAATGTGGATATATTTTTTCTGACTGGAAAATATTTTCTTAATAATTTGTATAAGATTTGATAATTATGGAATTGGAAATTGTACACTGGGATAGTTATTAATACTATTTAGAATATCCACTGCAATACATATAAGCTAAACACCATGGTGGAAAATAACCAGAAAATTCTTTCACATATGAAGTTTTGACGAATTCGACTGGGGAGAACGATCCAAATGCACAGCCTACACCAGTTCCATTCGCATTTTCTCTCTGCCATGCATGGAGACTAGATATGAGGAGAACAAACTTGAGTAGGAAAAATATCGAAGAAGTGTCCAGCGGTAAGCATTGAATAGCGCGAGAGTAGCAAATTTGTCGGAAGATAGAGTGAAGTATGCCTACCAAGTTAACCTAACAAAATCTCCGTCTATAGTAGTGTTTACATTTATGAGAAAAGTTGACACTAAATTAACAATAATGGTAAAAACGTGTGTTGTGAAAAGTTGTCAAGCTATCTAAAATGATGAAAAATATACATCGCTATTTCTGTATTTTTTTCGAGCCAACAGTATACGTGAAATATTTTAGCATTGGAAGCAAATTATTATATTGGTCACAAACATTTTAAATAGTAAGAGGATCGTAAAATACAGTATCCGCCAAAATAAACAGTTCCGAAAATAATAATAAAAATTAATTTTTAATTTCTGTAATGTAAGTGTTTAAAATGTTCACCATTTCGACGCAAACAAGCTTCATATCGATTTTGTAAGTCAATTATTTATAAAAAGTGGTTGATGTAACTGCCAAATAGTTATTTGTATACTAAGGCCGCAAAATGCTTTTTCGTGCAACCGGCCGCAAAATGATATTTACCCAGAGTGTAATTTTCTCTATTCGCGTTGAAACGCTGTCTTTGCTAAAGAGACATAATGTTTATTGAAATTATGTAATTTTCACGGTTACACGAAAAATATTGTATAATAATATATAATAATGTAAAATATATACAAATAACTATTGTATACTAAGGCCGCAAAATGCTTTTTCGCGTTCCGAGAGAGAGAGATTATCGCCGAGGCCGCTGCGGCCGAGGCAAGATAATCTCGAGGTCGCGAAAACATTTCGCGGCCATAGTATACACAATATTTTTCGTGCAACCGTGAAAATTACATAATTTCAATAAACATTATGTCTCTTTAGAAAAGACAGCCTTTCAACGCGAATAGAGAAAATTACACATCAATATCACAATGTTTCTATGGAGATGAAATATTTAGCAATACAAATCAATTTGACATTTCTCGTGAAGTCGTGAAGATTTCCGATAGCAATAGTGATATTTCAGTTACTTGTACTCCTCCTGAGCTGAGAGATCTCATAGACTCAGCACTTTCTGAATTGATACCCGAAAAATTTAAACGGAAATATGAAAAATGTTACAGCAGAAATGCAGAGCCGGATCTAGGATTCTAGCGCCTGTGGCAAACTTTCAAAATGCGCCCTTGAAGAAATTCATTTTTCAATAAATACATGTTTTTTATATTCGACATTCACTGATGATTATATTTCGAAGAACTTTCTTATTCGTTCAAAACTTCGCAGTTTTATGTATAGTTTTCCCTATGACTTGAAGAAACTTCATGACGGGAAAGTGAAGGATTCAGATGTTGCCAGTCTCGATAACCTGTAGTCCAAATATCTTTTTTTCCAGAAAAGAGCGAGCAGGGAAAGCAAAATGAAGCATCCATCCTCTTACAATAAATAAGCCAGTTCCTGTGCAGCCTATCTCCATTTGGCAAAACCTTTATGAACCATTTTTTATCAAAACGTCGATTACCGTCACTCATAGGATAAAAATTGAGATCATCGCCACATTCAGGTCCCCGTTCAACAAATATTTTGATATTATTTTTCGTTATTTGCCATGTTGTAGGGTCATTGAAATCAACTAGTTCAAATGGTTTTTCAGTAACTCCTGATTCTTCGGAATAATGTTCTTTGTCTGAATCTGAATTGTCTGGAATAGAATAGTTCAGTTTTATTTGTTTCCAGTTTTCTTTCCAGCAAAAATAAATTCCTGACGCGATAAGACAAGACGGTAAGAGAATTGCACCGTATCACTGGCCTGACTAGTGGAAACACGAGTACGAGGTTCGACGAGTATGCACTGCGATCCTCTAGTATCAACGGAAACTAACAAAAAAAGTTTTTTTTTTAAAGAATTAGGTGAATTAGTTTAAACAAACGGACGGATTTCTGTTATTTGTGGCTAAACAGTAACAGAAGCGTTTGAAAGACACTTTTTAATTGTTATTCAACGCCATTGCGGCGTAACAAGATCTGCCATCAAAAAATACCCCTTAACAAAGGAAATAGCCCTTTCCTTTCTGCTTCTGTTGGTTTTTTTCTTTGCTGAAATTGGCTGGATCATAACTAAGCGAGAAACCTAATTTTGATTATGAGGATGTCACTAAAAATACAGCGCAGTCAATGCAATCGGCACCTTCACACGCACCTCGCGCTGCCCGCTATTTCCCCAATGTATGCGATTAATATTCTTTCTACATATTTTAATCGTGATTTTTAATTCTCTAGTCATGGAGAAACTCTTTTAATTTACCATAAAATGTTAATAATCAAAACCATCTATTAATTACTATCATTATTGAAATATTCAAAAAGTTATATATTATCTATTTTGATTCTAGCATAAAAGTTTGAAATTTTAATTACTCTCGGAACTGGAATCCATATCTGATACCACATTTTATTGCATCGTATTATTACAACTTTGTCCAAGACACTTGCATGATCCAATACATGGTACCTCTACATATATACCTGTATACAGTTAACAGTTACTTGATTTGCAACCTAAAAAGAAATTACATAGTAATAGATATCACAGAATATTAATTATTCTATCGCTTTATAAGTTTTTGAAAAATATTTTTCAAATACATTGACCGTTCAACCAAGAAGAAACAACTACATCCCCGACGAATATTGGATTACACTTCAAAGTCAAATGGGGTTGGCATATCTATCTTTTTGTTAGTTCCCGCTGTTACTAGAGAATCCACTTTTTACCAGATGATAGAACATCTAACATCACCAAACACTCTTTCAATAATGTTTCGGGTAGATATGTGTGCTCTATATTATATCTTTCTTCTGCCTCATTTCCTGGATTCAATAATGGCGTTTTTGTAAAAAACTGTTTATTATTATAAACAACCAAAGGATTTTGCTTTTCCAAGTAAACATTCGGATTTCGGATCAATACCTAATCTAACAACCACTTCTTCAGATTCTTAGCCTCTTGCTTTGCGGCATCCGGCCATCCAACAACCAACATCTCAAATACAAAATAAAATTTCCATTGTTGCCGCATTCATTTTTCTGCTAATATTATTTTACCTAGTTGGAAAAAAATATGCGACTATGAATAGAAAACGTTAGTGGCTTGTTAGTATGATGTTGGTGGCCACTAACTAGTGGTGTTTTAACATTATTTTAAGTAAACGACTATGAATAAGGCTGATAATATTTAATCTAATTAATTTTTTCTACATTCATGCAAAAAACAACACTTTTGTGAACCACATTTAATGGAAAAAGTGGTACTTTATTGCACTAGTGCAATAAAATATTTTTTCTACTCCTGTTTTATAATATACTTATTAAAAGACTAAAATCTGTATCATAATGAAATTCATTATGATACAGATTTTCATTATGATACAGATTTTTAAGCCAATGGGAATGCGACATTCGCACAATATTTAGTATATAGCCATGGATACCTGGTTGACATTTCTGAAATTAATAATATTAGGTCTGTTCCCTGCAATGAAAGTGTAGCACTGAGCTATACGATTTTATTTATTTTAATTATGTTTTAATGCTTCTTGCAGTTTACAAATGCAATATACATAGATATTCCCAAATTTAGTAATTTTATACGTATTTTTTCACAGATAGACCTGAATTCTTCAAAATTATATAGCTCAGTGCTACACTTTTATTGCAGGCGAACAGACATATTAAGTGACACTTAATTTGATAGCTGTCAAATAATTTTGATTTTCAAAAGTAACTATATTTAAAATTGATTTAACTAATAATTATTGATTAAATAATTTTTATTAACCAGAGTAGAAAAAATATTGTATGCCACTTTCATGTAATGGCCATTAATACACTCGCATATTATATACGAAACTCGCCTGCGGCTCGTTTCGTATCTTACAATATGCTCGTGTCTTAATGGCTATCATTACATGTTCGTTGCATAAAATACTATTATTGCACTCATCTGTCATTCTTGTGTCAGTTTTGTGATGATTAATGACAAACATAAACATTTGAATTAAATAAAAATCCATAGCAATATCTAAATTCTGCTTTAATACAACAATAATATATGTATATTTTACTACTTAGTCTCAACGAGATACAATTATTGCAGAAATCTTTAATTATTTAAAATTTAAATGGTCAAAGCGAAAACCAGCTATGATTGAGTGCTGACAAGGTGGAGGCCATAAAGATACAAAAAAAGAAGAACGGGTTGACTTTAATAGGTTAGGTTAAGCTCTTAACATATTTATATTCTAATTTTCCAGTTTTTGCATGAATTTAGAAAAAATATTGTATGCAACTCTTGCAAAACGTGTTTTTTGCACTTGACGTGTTGTCCAACTCGGCCTAAAGACCTCGTTGGACAATTTCACGCCGCGTGCAAAAAACACTCACTTTTTGCACTTGTTGCATAAATAACTATTTTGACACTATTTTCATTGTCATAGAGACGCATATTACTGCACTAGTGCGATAATAAGAGTCAAAGGAATAGTATATTACATGCACACCGCGGAGGGAATTTTCATTACTGCTAAGATTAGTTAGCTATTATCTCAAGACAGGAATGAAACTTCCTACCGAGGTAAGTATACTATTCTGAAACTTTGACTTATAACTATAATGTTATAAGCAACATTTGAAAGACAACCCGCTCACAGCACTGTCAAAACATTGCTAATATTTTAAATAATATTCAACAATTCCTACTTTCTCTTAAATTATAAACTATTTTATATTTCACTTGTAGACTTGAAGTAGGGAGGAGAAAGATGACGCACCTTCATTAGTTACATTTTATTATCATTTATTATACTTGTTTTTCGATAAGGTACCTATAGTGCATAATGCGACTAAAAAATACTAATTTGCGTCATATTTCCCTTCGCTGATGAAAAGATAATGCTCTGTTGTTGGGAAGTATGGAAAATCAATGGAAATTCTGCATACTTGAAACCATTAATCTTAGTTAAATGGAAATTATTCCAAAATATAAATTTAATATAAGAACATTTCTACAATATCCTTTTCTTGAGCAAACGAAAATACTGGAGCTTTTTCAAGTGACTCAAATTTCACTTGTTTTGTTGAATTTTTGATTGTTAGTTTGCGTCTTAACGTAGCTTCATGTATTTCAAACAATCTGGATACATATGTATGAAATAAATTCAATTTTAGCGTTAAGGGCCGGTTTTACAATTGAGATTTATACTAGGTATAAATAGCAGTATAGTTATTCTGGGAATAAAGTTATACCAGAGTTTATACCTAGTATAAAACTAGTTAGTTTTACAATTACAATATAGCAATTCTAGGAGTAACGTGAAAATAGTTCATATAAATTGACATCTCTTGTCCTGTCATATCTGTGATATTTTTCTTCGTTGAGAGAGTATATTTATTATTTTAAAATAAATTTGAATGATCTTCCAATATTTGAACCTTCCGATGAAGAAGATATTTTCATTTCGGTTGCACTAAAATTGCTACAAGGCTTTCTCTTTTGCTTTTAACAGACATAATTTTATTTATGTCACTTTTTGAGGTTATTCGTAGAGTAACCGACATACAGTTGGTTCGGTGGATCTTTTCCCATGCGTCATCATTAATATACAAACGCAATACATCAATACATTAAATAAGACGTAGGTCGTAGTTCAATCGTTTAATTGAGATGTGGCTAAAATTACGGTGTGCGTTATTTATTATCGAAGTTGGTGTGATAGATATTTGTGAATATTTCATAGCCATTTAGCAATGTTCTACCTAAACCTTTAGTTTGGAAAAACTGTTAGAATTCAATAGTTTTATGGGGTTGTTCTGCGAATGTACTTGCACAAGAGTATCAAGAGTTAGTATTAATAACAATTTCCTGGGTAGAAACTTTGCAAATCAGAATTGCCTTTTTTTGGTTGTGGCTGCAACCATTAGTATTGGGCCGTCCCACCCATACGGCTCAACAATGGAAAATAAAAATCTTCTCTGGGTTGTGAAAATACAAAATAAATATTTTGAATATATATATTTGAGACTCATTTAAATATAGTTATAGTAGATATTTGCCGAATAATAATGTACAAGGACAGGAATATTGGGGAAATCAAAATTATTGTTAAATTTATTTACCATTTAAAACAACTTGTAATACAATCTCTAATGCTATCCTTGAAAATGGAAATAAAGATATTCCAAAAGCTTGGAAAATAATGTAAAAAAGAGTAAATTTTTACAAATTTGCTGCTTCCCTAATATTCCTGTCCTTGTATAATATATATACAATAAATTTCATTTAATCCTCCTCATAGTCGGAATCAGAACTATCACCAGTATTTATGTCAATGGTAATTGGTTGAATGCTAATATCAAGTATATTCTGCTCTTGGGCATACTACTTTTCTATAATTTATTGAGTATGTCTAACACATTTTTCCCAAATTTGTTGATCACATTGTTCCAGTGCATCTTCCCAGAGGCACTTCATGACCATGTTCTCGTAGTAATTCATCAATTTTATACACGTTTCCTTTTCTATTCATTTTTGCAGTTTGTAGAAATTCAGGTTTTGTACCAAATTTAATGTTGTTTGTTGTCAACCATGTGACAATCTCATGTTTTGTCGAATTAGTAGAAGGTTGCTTTTCTAAAAGGACACTTTGGTATGGAGCATTATCAATAACAATAAGAGCTCTTCTGAGTTGGGAATTAATTGAGTACTCACATACACTTTTAGTGCTGTTGTCTTGCCAAGAATATTTTCTATTTCCTTTTGAATAGATCCATGTTTCATCCAAACATACAAGTTCTTTTGGGTGAGTACTTGAAAGGTTTTCCATATATTCACGCAGAAAATTGGCTCTTAAGGCTGCAATACTTGTCCGCTCTATTAAAGCTCTTCGATTGTCATCTTTGTTACATTTGATTCCCAATGTTTTCAACAAAATGCTCAGAGATGTTTTGCCAATAGATATACAATTTCTCTTTTCCTAATTCACAATTTGAGGTAGTCAAAGTAACATGCTTCTCTAAAACAAAAACAAAAATTATAGTAGATTCAATTTGAATAAATACTATACTTTCAATGATAATTTGATTGTTCATTTCATCAATTAACCCTGACTTTTAACTAAAATAAATTTAATAGTTGAATTGAATTGTAATGTATTGAAATGTCAATTTAAGGTTAGTTTTCATTGCGAAGTAAATAATAAATAAAGAGATTAATAATATTCACTTACCTCAATAATTCGAACACTCAGGTATAAGTTAGTCGTTATAAAAACTGTTTTTGAAATAAATTTATATGCAAGTGGCGAAAAAATGGATAAAGATATAAAATAAAAATGTAAACAAAGTCTTTGGTCTGTCAACGACGACAAGGTACAAATTCGCGTTAAACCTATCGCCGACATTCATCATATGGCTATCTCTGTTTGTTATATTACGCTGTAATGGAACAAACGGTTTCATTTCGGGGATTAAGATTCTGTGAGTAGGAAAGAGACGTAATACATAAAGTAGTATGTGAATTATTTCATACATGGGAAAAGATTCAGCGAACAGACTGTACCTGTCTGTTCGACGACGGTATAGCTTATTCTAGTCTTTTCGAGAATCTTATTCCACTTTCAAACTTATACCTGCTTTGTAAAACGCCTTATACCGAGAGTAAGCTTACTCCTAGTTTATACCACTATTGTAAAACCGGCCCAATGTACTAGGCGAAAAAAACTTTTAACAGATCGATTGTTATTCTTAAATTGACAATATGAAAAAATTACCCCCCTCTGACTTATAAGCACTCCCTCGAAAATTTTAAATAAGAAAACTGGTGGCAATATAAAGGACCCCGCACCATTTTATAGGTAATCCTGGTTCTCGTACGATTTTCGATTTTTTTTTATATGTTGTAGTCTTAATGATAACTAAGAGATCGTGATGGGTTAAAACTGTGCAGACTCTCCGGTTTGGCGGTGGTGGCGTCTTGAAGTTGCGTCCTGAGCATAACATTTTGCCTCCTAGCACTATAAATCTCGCAATAATAGCAAATTTATTGTATGTCGGGGGCTCATGAGGAGGTCTGCCTCACTTCTGTGCCATCAGAATCACAATTTCTCCAGAGGGTGCCTCCACAATGTCAATTTGTTAGGCCGATGTTTCAACAGCAAGCGGAAGCAATGAAACCGAACAAAATCATCAACAATCACGTTATGTAGGTTAGTTGAATCTATCTTACTTCTAAATTCCTCACGAGTGGGTCCCAAAAGACTTTTTAACATCTTCTGGATACCACACACCCATCCACAAACCACATTGCACCCATCTCTAGAGCCATCACCCGTGACAGACGTCAGTCGGAGATTGTCAGACATTTTCTTGTTGTTTTCCATGCGTATTTGAATTTTTTTCCTTTAAGATAAGCGGAACGACCTACTCAGTTGTGTATATAGTAGGTCTACTCATAGATAAAAAAATACTTAGGTCTACTTTCGATTGTCTGATCTTCAATTACCTAATACATATGGGTATTGTGGAGCTTTTTTCGACTGACGTCTGTCACGGGTGATAGCTATTTTGACAGATTATCTATTTGAACTACCAGATTTTTCATCTACTACTAGAAATGGGTGCGTGGGATCAAGAAAATGTTGAGAAGTCTTTTGGGGCCCACCCGTGAGGAATTTAGGAGTTAGATCGATTCACCTAACCTACATAACGTGATTATAGATGATTTTGTTCGGTTTCATTGCTTTCGCCTGCTGTTGAAACATCGGCCTAACAAATTGCCATTGTGGAGGCAGCCTCTGGAGAAATTGTGATTCTGATGGCACAGAAGTGAGGCAGACCTCCTCATGAGCCCCCGACATACAATACATTTGCTATTATTGCGAGATTTATAGTGCCAGGAGGCAAAATGTTATGCTCAGGACGCAACTTCAAGACGCCACCACCGCCAAACTGGAGGGTCTGCACAGTTTTAACCCATCACGATCTCTTAGTTATCATTAAGACTACAACATATTAAAAAAAAATCGAAAATCGTACGAGAACCAGGATTACCTATAAAATGGTGCGTGGTCCTTTGTTTTTTGAAATTTGGTGCCATCATAACTAAGAAAATTGATTGTTAAGATGTGAAATTTTGTTTGCTTTCGTTACTGGAAGACATGTATTGATTGTGATTTTAGTATACTCCTTAGTCCGTGATTAGGCTCAGGGTAGGGGATCTCTGAAAGCGCGTGGGTGCTGCCACATAAAAAGTCCCGTCAGTACTAAAATTTGTAATTTAATGAAAACTGTAACGCCGTTAGTGGTAGTTGCAGATTCTTCCACATATATATTAGCGCTGATATCCTAACCCGACAACTGCCTATTTGTGTGTGTGTTGAGTATTCGTATTTGTTTTTTATTGTTTATAGTGGGACTTTTACTTTAAGAGACAATACCAAGAATATGTTTTGTGAAAGACTGTAATGTGAAGTGCATACAGTAAGCTTTATCTTCATTAAAAAACATGTTCCATTAAATAGAAACTGACAGAAGTATTAGTTATTCTTCCATACAACTATGAACTTCCCAGCATTATTGTTGAATTCCTAACATTTTTTTTCATGTTTGTCATTGAAATAAGTTTCATTTATTGTATACTTTCTTTATTCAATGAAATATATAAACTCTATGATTATTGCTTTATTTTTCGCAATTCAGGCATAATATGATCCATTTTTTGACATTTAATTTCATTGGACTTTTCAATGTTATTATTGTAATATCAATCTAATGTTGAGTAATTTTGAATGAAATATCAAAAAATGGATCGTAGATGTTATTTTGCAATTAAAGTAAAATTACAGTAATTTTGAATATACCGCAAAAAACTGTAAAATTACAGGAATCTTCTTTTTCGGCTGTTAGCGAAGTTCACAACCTGATTTGTGCCAGAGGTACTGACGGGACTCTCAAGGTAGCGCCACCCGTATGAATAGAGGGCGCCACGGGTCAGTTACCCATCTATAAGTATTTTTTTATCTATAACTAGGCTTTAAGCTCGCGGACGGATAACAGATACCTTTTACTGATAAGTCGCAAGTACTCCGAAACCGGTCTACAAGTTATGTTGTCTCTTTTAACTGCAAATCAGAATGATTGTATGTATGTATTTTTTTGGGGTAACATTCACTGAGGCCTGGAAGATCTATTGTGACCCCTACTTTTACTTAGTTTCTGAGGAGAGTCTTTGTAACCAGCAGCTCGTTCAGTCCTATTTCCCGGAGGAATTTCAGGACATCTGCAGGCCTCTACTTAGGTAAATGTTCCTCTTCTATCCAGTAATCTCCCAGGTACTGTGCTCTAGGATTCTGGAGTGCTGAGCAGTTGGAAAGTATGTGGATGGAGGTTTCTTCTTCCATGCCACAATATCTGCATTCTTCTTTCCCCAATATTTTGAGTTTTTTCAGGTGCCCATTCAGGCGACAATGTCCCGTTAGGATCTTTGTTAAAACTCTCAGCGCAGTTTCACTTTGACTTATGCATTCATTTGATCTCAACAGGTTGTAGTCACCCAGAAGAATCTTTGATTGTCTAAGCCCTCATAGATCTTTCCAATGGTCGGATCTTCTCTTTCTTTCGGCTTCACCTATTTCTTCCAATATTACATTGGGGCTGATTCCGCAAAAGGATTCAGGCCTCCAAAAAGGTATTTTAGTCCCCCTCTTTGCTTGGTTGGTTGGTTTAAATATTTTGTAAATATGTCAACCCCGTTTGACTTTGAAGTATAATCCAATATCCGTCGGGGCCTATAGCTCGGGAAGTAGTTCTCAAAAAGTTATAAAGCGTTGAAATAATCACTATTCTGCGATATCTATTGACAGTATTACAGTTTCTTGTAATAATACTGTAACGTTTATTTTAATTTATATTTACAACTAATTAATTTATGTTTACAAATTTATATGTACGGTCCTTAATTTACTAATTTATATTAAACACTTAACTAACTAACTACACTAATTTATATGGACGTCACTGATTAACACAATATCGATCGGTTTGCTAAGCACTAGATGTCCATCTATGTTACTATGTCTCAACTATCTGATGACTGTTGACTGTTAACTTTTTACTGTTTTAACTGTTCTTTTCAACCTGTGCGGCGATGCTATTTATATCCGAAATGTAGGTCTCTGTAATGTTCTCGATGTTCTCTCGTCGCTCTAGTGACGAGTCTCTGGAACGTTCTCGTCGTTCTGGCGGAGGCGCTACTAGATCTCTCTGGAGGAGTGGGAGGCGTGGGAGAGTGGGAGAGGTAGGCAGTCTCGAAAATTCTCGATAACCATCATAGTCGTCTCACGCGGGAATTTCATTGGGACACTCGCGTAACATTGCCCCCTCCTTAAGAAACAGTTCCTCCTGGAACTAACTAAGAAACTGAGACGAGATGACTGTATCGGCAACTGGTTCCCTTGTTACATTTTCCAGTTGCATGGAAGTAACATGCGACCGTCTTCTCCGTTGACTGTGCCTCCTGGGAATGACCGCAGACAAGTACCTGCACTTCGGTGTCTCGGAAGATTACTTCTAGCATGTTACGGATTATTCGCCAATCTAAATGCCCACATTCAATCTTAGGCATGGCTAGCCTATGAACGTTTAGTTCAAGCACATGCTCTCTCAAGTTTAGTAAAGCTTCCCAGACATTCTCGTACGTTGGTCTTTCGTCGAAGGTGTTTCTCGTCACTAGGTGGAAATGGTAACGGGTGCCATCTTGTACCTTCAAAGCTTTACCAGGTACTGGTAACTGGTTTTCCAATCTTCGTGCGCCACTTTTCTTTATTAACAGAGATGGCAATCCACGCGCATCGGTTATGCTGGCAGAGATGTTTATTGCCAGTGAGTATTCCTCCGGTACGGTGAGCAGATCTTGTCGTTTCTCCATTGTGACGCCGTATCTTGCTTTTCCAGTACCACCATAAGCACCCATGAACTCTACAAAAGCAGGATCGGCTACTTCTTGGAGTTGTCTTATTTCCTCATCGTGGTCACCCTCGAATGGCGCTAATCGATTACGGTGTACCACCTTTGGCTTTCCGTTTGGGATCTTGGTGATGCGATAAATGACGTCGTTGATTCTTTTATTTACAAGGTACGGACCGTCCCAAGCTTTCTGCAACTTTGGAGAAAAACCCTTTTGTCTTCTTGGGTTATGCAGCCAGACTTTGTCTCCTTCGTGGAAACCTCCTTCTGTAGCTTGCGTATCGTACCTTTTCTTCATCCTATCGCTAGCGATCTGGAGATTCGATCGAACCAACTCGTGTATGTCGTCCATTCGTTTTCTCAACTGGGTTACGTAATCTTCACCAGCTGGTGTTTGGCCGGTAGACTCATTGATGGCGGATCTGTAGGCCATCGCAAATAGCGAGAGATACTGGTCCCAATCTCGCTGATGGTTAGATACTACTTTGGACAAATATTTGCCAAGAGTTCTGTTCATTCGCTCAACCATTCCGTCCGACTGTGGATGTAGAGCAGTAGTTCTCGTTTTCTTCATGCCGAGCTTATCACAAACTTCCTGAAACAGCTGGCTTTCGAAGTTTCTGCCCTGGTCGCTGTGTATTTCCAGAGGCACTCCATATCGGCAAATGAACTCCTTAACAAGCACGTCGGCAACAGTTGCGGCTTCTTGGTTTAGAATGGCATACGCTTCCACCCACTTTGTGAAATAGTCCATCACCACCAAAATGTACCTGCTGCCATCTGCTGTCGGTGGAAACGGTCCGGCAATATCCAGGGCAATGCGTTCAAAAGGGCTTCCGACATTGTACTGCTTCATAGGAGCCTTTCTTCTCCCGTGCGGTCCATTGGCCGTGGCACAGGTAGTGCATTTCTCACACCAGTTTTTAACATCTTCGGAACTGTGCATCCAGTAAAACCGTTCTCGCACCCTCTGGAGGGTCTTCTTCACACCTAGATGTCCTCCTGATGGACTGTCGTGTAATTTCTGCAGTACTGCTACTACCCTTGATCTTGGAATCACCAACTGTCTTCTACTTCCGGAACCATCATCGTTCTCGATTACTCGCTGTAGCAAACCGTTTTCCAGAACCAGCGAGTCCCACTGGGCCCAATACGATTTCATCGTTGGCGAGTATCTTGAAATCTCCTGCCAAGTAGGTCGACAGTTTTCCTCTTTCCAATGTCGGATTTTCTTCAAGTCGGGATCGTTCTGTTGTTCCTCTTCCAGTTTTTCTGGTGTCCATTCGTCGCTGGTCACCGTGGTTCTCCGAATCGCAGCTTCCTTAGCTTCTGTTTTGCTGCAGTGGGAGCGTTCTTCAGGACGTGGTCTTCTAGACAGGAAGTCATTGGAACTTTTTCGGGTCGAATCTGTTTTCCGAAGGTCGACCTTTGCTAGTTTTTCCTGCTGGATGTCTTTATTTGTAGCAGTTTTGGCTCTCTTGCACGAACTGCGTACATGTCCCCTTTTTCTACAATTCCGGCATCTCACAGTTTTCGGCTTTTCATTTGAGATGCTTTTCACCATGTTGACAAGCTGGTCGAGCTTATTCTCAACTTCTTTGTCTGCTACAGCCCTCACCTTATCGTATAGTCCGGAAGCCTGTGTAGCAGCTTCGTACTCCAGGGCTGCAGAGAGTACGTCGACCAGTGTCTTATGCCGAGCCAAGCGTAGAGTTCTCTGCATTTCGTTGTCACGAACTCCGTCGATGAATGCCTGTACCCCTAAACATTCCATGACATTCTCCGGTGCCGATGGATAGGCAAACCGCACCAACCTAGCAATATCCGCTTCGAACTCTTGCAGAGTTTCGTCGCGTTTTTGTTTGCGGTTTTTCAACTGCGACTGGTACAGATGCTCCAGGTGTTCCAGGCCATATCTCATGTTTAATCTTTTTTTAAGTTGTTCAAAATCATCAGTCTCTTCTACTGGAATGGTCTGAAGGATATCCATGGCGTCTCCTCTCAGGGCAAGAGTTAAATTCAACGCTTTTTCCTTTTCACTCCAGTTGTTCGCCTTTGATGCGGCCTCGAATTGTTTAAGATAGTTCGGCCATGACCTTTTTTCATCGAAAGTTGGCTTTTTTACTCGACTGTTGATATCGTTTTCTATTTTCGGTTTCAACTCCACTTTCTCTGGCAGTTCGCCGTTGTTATGGGCTTGCCTAGTTGTAACATACGAGCTATTACTAGTCTTCTTTTCGATTTCATCGATTTTTTGTTTCATTTCTTGCTCCATTCTTTTAATTTTTTCTTCTACGGTAGAAATGTCAGTCTTCATGGCCGTCATTTTATTTTCTATGTCTGTCATTTTATTTTCTAGGTCTGCCGAAAGTTTAATTTCCATGGATAAAATTTCGTTTTTTATATCCGTCGAAATTTCGTTCTTCATGTCCGACATTTCGTTTTTCATGTCAGACATTTTGTTTTCTATCGAAGACATTTTGTTATCCATATCTTTCGAAATCTCGTTTTTCATGTCCGACATTTCTTTTTTTATGGAGGAGATTATAGAGGCGGACGCTTCGTCGGTGAATTCAAACGTTTCCGGGTCCAATCCATTGTTAATCATAGCATTTTTCAGTCTATCCACTAACACCGACTTGGTCCCACTTGTGTCCAATTCGTAATCCTTCAACTCTCTTCGAAGTTCTGAAACTTTTAATTCACAAAGTTTCTTTGCCATCTTCCTGTATATTTATTTTTTAATCCCACTTCTGACACCAATGTAACGTTTATTTTAATTTATATTTACAACTAATTAATTTATGTTTACAAATTTATATGTACGGTCCTTAATTTACTAATTTATATTAAACACTTAACTAACTAACTACACCAATTTATATGGACGTCACTGATTAACACAATATCGATCGGTTTGCTAAGCACTAGATGTCCATCTATGTTACTATATCTCAACTATCTGATGACTGTTGACTGTTAACTTTTTACTGTTTTAACTGTTCTTTTCGCCCTGTGCGGCGATGCTATTTTATATCCGAAATGTAGGTCTCTATAATGTTCTCGATGTTCTCTCGTCGCTCTAGTGACGAGTCTCTGGAACGTTCTCGTCGTTCTGGCGGAGGCGCTACTAGATCTCTCTGGAGGAGTGGGAGGCGAGAGGTAGGCAGTCTCGAAAATTCTCGATAACAATCATAGTCATCTCACGCGGGAATTTCATTGGGACACTCGCGTAACAATACTTTATAAGATAATCATGTCGCATAATATTTGGAATGTATTTTTCAATGTTGTAGGACCTACTATTTGTGAATTCAAAAACATTTTTATCTTTTCGGAAAAAGAATTATCGCTTTTTATTTACCTAACAAAAAATTTGATATCACACATTCTTCCATAAGAATGAACAAGTCAATAGTTAAATCTGTCGTTACTCGTAACCTTTTATTCGTCATTTTTCATGTTTACAATTTGAACTCATTATGTTAATATTTATTTTAAGTGTTTCAAAACAAACTGTTGATAAATGTTTATGGTATAATTTCATAGAGAAGTGAAATTTTATTTGATAGCTGCTATACAAAGAATTTTCGAGCTAAAAATTTTGAGAATATTTATAATTATTTGTGTATTTGAAGTGTAAAGTAACAGATTGCTGCTCGAGAGAGAATATTGCTATTCCGTATCGCGCGGCGATCTCTTTAAAATGGCAATTTTACTTTACTCTCGAAAAACATACATTAATTTTTTCTACACTCGTGCGTAATATAACTAAAAACCATTTTACTGGATTGGTGCTTAACGCTCTAGAGCAGTAATTTTAAATAAATCACCTTTATATTATTGTCGAATAGTACTTCCAGTACTTACTGAGTCCGGTGAACTATAGGGAAACAGGAAATATCAACTGATTTTGCGAAAGATCGCGGTGAGTACCTAATTTGATTTTTGAAAATTATAGGTCGAAAAATTTGTGTGCTATACACAATTTACAGTCGAATATAAATTTTAAGTGGAAAAATTACTTAATCACTGTCAAACTAGCTGTCAGCAGTTTTTCTGAAAAAAAATCGAAAAAATTTGGGGTAAATTACCTTTCCTAGCTTGGAAGTTATATTGCTCTTATTGTTACGAACTCAGTAAACAAGCATAAATTTTGCTATTGACGCTTTATCAGGTCTCCTAACACCTTGCATTCCTACCTATTTTCTCAGAATAATATGAATTTTACTTTTAAAACGACTTCAAAAATCATAAAATTTGTCCGTCAAAACGCGCTTTACGTCATAAAGATGGCTGCCCCATCCGTTGAAGTCACTCCCTTTGTTTACGTTAATATCAAGCTCTCAGTTTTTGTGAACTAATTTGTTTTTGAAAGCTTTAAAAATGGATAAAGCCGAAAAAAAGCTTTTTATTTCAAGTGTTGCATTGTTCCAGAGTGTGAATCCACGTCTATTAAAATCCATTTTTTCTCCGATTGGCAGCAAATATTAATTTTGCTGACTGATATCAATCAGCAAAGTATTACCTTTCCTGCCTGTGATTATACATTTCCATAGCAACCAACTAAAATCAAGAGATTGTGGGAATTGTAATAATTAGCAAATACAATATCCTCATGAACAATCGGAGAAAAAATTATACGTTTAGTCAATCTACTACTTTGCTGCCTAGTTAAACAAATAACTATTGTAATAACGAATTTTTAAAATGGACTGACACAGTCTATTGGTTTCGTCACCAACCAATTAAAAGTCGCGAACCATTCTTGCAGATCAACTTCAGTTCCTCAACTGGCAAAATCCTAAGCCCCTGAGCAGCTTCTATTCAAATGACTGGCCACGCTAATACTTCTTCAATTCAACTATAATTGCAGATGGATGAACAACATTACCGTTAACCAGGGTATCTGTATCTGTAGAGTAGGGAGGGTGAGTGCAGGCTCAGAGCACTTAGGCCACATATGACCCATTGTACATCCTCCCGAGGAGTTGTTCTCCTAGGTCATCGTCCATCCTGTCCTTCTCAGGAAGGTGAACAAGTCACCAGGAGACATCTCCTTTATATCGGCAGGTGTAGGCCAAGACTCACCGAACACACACTCTCTTATTGACGATAACTCCAGACACTCGCATAGGACATGCCTGACAGTTTCATCTTCTTGTTCACACATCCTGCATAGTGGTGTGTCCACTAGCCCCATAGTATGGAAGTGCTTCCTTAGTTGACAGTGGCCAGTCAGAAATCCCACTGTTATACGTAGGTTTTTCCTAGTCATCGCCAAGTATTTCTTCGACGCTATCTTCCCAGGGTCGCCTAGGGTGATCCTGGCAAAACTGCATCCTTTGATTCCCTCCCATCTCTCAAGGGATTGAGCATGGGTGTACCGTTTGGTTAGTTCCGCAATTGTCGAAGTCGTTAGGCCGTAGGTGTCACTGGGTCCAAGAATTTTTAGTCCAGCGGCTTCCCTGGCTAAAGAATCGGCAATGCGATTTCCTTTACTCCTGTCGTGCCCTTTAACCCACCTCAGGATAATATTGTTATCTGCCGAGGCGTTAGCTAAATCTTGGTGGCACTCTAGTACTAGCCTCGATATAACACGTTGTCTGTTCAAGGCTAATAGGGCTTGTCTACTATCGGTGCAGATTATTATGTTCTTGTCAGAAATTCCTTTTCTGGTTAGTTCTTTTGTGGCAATTGAGATACCAGCCAGTTCTGTTTGAACCACGCTGGTATTTTTTCCCATTCCCCACTTGATCCTTAGGCTTAGTGCTCTCGAGTAAACTCCACATCCTGAGCCTTTATTCATTTTTGAACCATCTGTATAAATGCATATTGCATCTGCAGCATCTGGCTCTGTGTTGTGTTTTATTTGTATTTTGTAGGGTTTATTAAACAAAAACCTGGGTTTAATTGCATCATTGGCTGCCTGCAGCAGAGGTAGCGCCGTAAGCGCTTCCTGCTATAGGCTTAACCGCAATTGGTCCACTCCTACTTCGGGGTTTACACCAGCCGTGCGCAATCGTACCATGGCCATTGACGCAACCTCCTTGACGTACAGGTCCAGAGGGGTCAGACCAGTAATTAGCTCCATTGCTGCGGTTGGTGTTGTTCTCATGGCTCCTGTGATGTTTAAACAAGCCATCCGCTGTATTTGATATAATTTTTGAATGGCCGTTGCTTGTAGAACCTTCGGTCCCCATGCAATTGCTCCATACGTTAACATAGGTCTTATTATTGCAGTGTAGATCCAAGTGACCACACGGGGTGACAGACCCCATGTGCGTCCCACTGTTCTCCTACACTGTTCATAAGCCACATATGCTCTTTTTGCTCTGCTGTGTAAATGAGAGTTCCATGTTAGTTTCCTGTCGAGGGTAATACCAAGGTATTTCACCTCTTCCGAAAAGTTTAGTTTGCTTTTGAAGATTTCGGGGGATTTTAAACCGGATAAACTCCTTTTCCTGGTAAAAAGGACCATCTCAGTCTTCCTGGGATTGATCCCAGGGTATTTTCAATAGATTGAGAAATCAGAATGAATGTGGTCCTACGGTTAATACTGTCAGTACTTCAAAAGTTGAACAAATGTCACAAATTACACATAGCGTACATGTCATTTATAATGATTGTCTTTCAATTTCCAATTGATGGATTATAAATATGGTGCTGTTTTTGTGTTGATTTTGCTGTTGTGTTTGATATTTTGAATACATTTTTCCAAATTGTTTCATTTTGTGAATATGACTGATATATAGAATTTCATTCAAAACATAATCTTCATAAACATAACATAACCTTGATAAATTGTAGTGTATTTTCATGACTGCTAAATTTTCAATTTTCTCTGTATCTATTGATTTGTCTCGGCATTATTTTGACATTATTAATCATAGAAAAAAGCCCGAGAGTGCTACCGTGCTTTCATCAGATTATTGTTACGCGAGTGCCCCATGAAATTCCCGTATGAGACAACTATGACTCATCCACTCACTAGTTGAGAACCATCGAGACTACCTACCCTGCGCCCTCCCCTAAGTCTATCGCTATCCAGCGCCTTCAGCAGAACGAGATATTTCTAGAATTATACCCCACGCGCGAGTATAAATAGACGAGCATCGCTGCACATGAGATAGTCATATACAGTTGGTTCGTTGGATCTTTTCCCATGCGTCATCATTAATATACAAATGCAATACATCAATACATTCAATAACACGTAGGTCGTAGTTCTAAACAAAGTCTTTGGTCTGTCAACCACGTCAACGTACAGATTCGCGTTAAACCTATCGCCGACATTCATCATATGGCTATCTCTGTTTGTTATACTACGCTGTAATGGAACAAACGGTTTCATTTCGGGGGTTAAGATTCTGTGAGTAGGAAAGAGACGTAATACAAAAAGTAGTATGTGAATCATTTCATACATGGGAAAAGATTCAGCGAACAGACTGTAGATAGACAGTTAGTGTTTATATTGAAAGAAAGCAATCGCGCATCGATAAAGTGTTTATTAAGTGACTCTCATATGAATTATAGTTAGTGTGTGATATAAATCATTAATTAAGGATACATATAAATCTAAAAATATTAATTAAGTAATTGTAAATATAAATTAAAATAAAAGTTACATTATGAATGCCAAAATAATGTCGGGTTTACTATTTATCAAGGTTTTGTTATATTTTGTTAATTAACCTACGCTATTTCCGATAGGTGTAAGTAACCCAGTGGCATATCCTTCAATGACTCCTTCGCAAGAATTTTTTTTGTTACTATCGACCCATGTTTTTTTGTACACTATCGTAGTACAGTACTAGTATACCCCTTTATCAGTTACGTTTCATCCAAATAATAAATTACCTTCCTTTCTGCTCTCCTTCAAATAATTTCTTCTCCAACACACAAATTCCTGTTCATCTATGAGGACGGAATTTTTCTTAGTAAATCCGTTTCTTTATTTTGGAAGTTCGTAATAATTTAAAAAACGTACCAGCAGTCATAATACCATTTCCCAAATCCATGATAGAGTGTGATACATTATGCGTTAAAATTCCAAAATTATCTGCACCGGACGTAAAATCTGCAATACCGGTTCAACAAAGATTACTGGAAACTGGCAATTTAAATCCCAGATTAAATAAGAGTTGTTGGATTGGAAGAGGGGGACCTCTACTATGGTATCCTAGATTTCCAGATCTAAAAGCTTAGATTTTTGTCTTCTGGTTGTATATTTCGAATCCGCGAAGAGTCCGAAAGATGTAGTAGCTCCTTTCCACTCTACTTTGAGGTTTATAAACCAGGACATGCTACAGAGTGCTAGTTGAAGCTGAAGGCGATTTGTTTGAACACCTTTCGTAAATACACTGTGTTATTTATGAGATGCAACTTAGGGATTCCTTTACAAAACTGTCAAACACGAGCTAACTTTTTTACCAAATAGCGTTCATAAAAAATATATGAAAAATATTTGAATAAATAAATTATATGCCATATAGTCGAATATGTAATGCCGCCGATATACAGTGAGGAAACCACATATGGAATATAATTCTTTTTGTCATTATTTCAGAAAATTATAAAAAATGCCGTGACACATCAACTTTTGAATTGAGTTGTGCGTTATGTAAACATAAATTTAAATGTACAGGGTGATTCACGCAAGTGTGCCAAAGTCGGTGTTTTTTTAATGAAACACCCTGTATATTTGCATATTTTTGAAATCCTCTTATTTAACCGATTCCAACAAACTGAATGATGTACCTATGGTCAATTATAAATTATACAGGGTGAAATTTTTATTTTTATGGTTATTAAACACATACATAAAATACCTGATGTGTTTGATTTTAAAACATTGAAATAAATGCTCAAAATGTTCTCCACCTAGCCACCTAGTTGTTGGCAATAGCACAATCTCCTATAGAACTCCTCCTTAACTTTGTTTAAAGTTTGAGGTGAAATATTCCGTATTTCTGTAGTTATCCTGTCTTTAAGGTTGTGTTGCATATACTTTGTTCTTGAGATAACCCCACAGAAAAAATCTAACGGCGTATAAGGTCTGGCGATCTAGCTGCCCACTCAATAGTACCTCTTCGTCCAATCCATTTATTGTGGAAGATTTCATCTAAATAAGTTCTTACCATTAAAGCATAATGGGGTGTTGCCCTGTCTTGATGGAACCAAACATTTTCATTCGGTAAGCTAGGATCTATTGCGTTGGGATAGAATTTTATTCCATAAGTGGTTTCCACACTGTATATAGTTTTGAGAAAAAGTAGCATGGGCGATAAATAACAGTATAAGTCTAACAACTGAAAACTTGCTATTAGCTTTGTTATCTTAACACAACACCGGAAAACTATTTTTATCAAGTTTAGTTTTTATTTAGACATGTTTGGTTTACCTTTCAGTTTCCACAGTAGGAAGTGACTTATTGTAGGTTCAGCATTTATTTATCTCGAGTGAGTGAGACAAATGACTTCATAAAAACGATACTAATCAAATTATACGAGGGTCGTATTGAAGCGTTTGAAACCAATAAAGTAGGCACATTTTCTATTCATTTTCTTCTGTTATACAGGGTGTTTTCAAATGACACTTACCACGTTTGCATGAGGATACTTCTCGTAAAATTGGACAAATATAAGGAATGAGGGGTCCAGCTCATCAACTTTTTGAAATACATGGAGGGGTACATTTGGAAAAATATGTCACTTTTCTCCTCCCATTTTGTACACCACTGGTATTTGTAGCTTTTTTATTAATTTTGTATTCCTCAATGTTCTTCACGTGAAAAACGTATAACCTTAATGTTTTCATGAAATCTGCAACATCACTTTTCTGTAATAAAATCAAGTTTGGACACATATTTTGAGAGTCTTCTCCAAATGTTCAAGATGCATTGCTGCTTCTCAAATTAGTTTCTGTTACATATTCTAACCATTAGTAGTTTCTGGTAGTTATTAAAAAAATACAAAAAAAAATATTTTCTCATTTTATTATTAAAAAATTAACTATTCCCGCATAGCGTGAAAAGCCGCTCTTTAACTTCTTAACTGGCAAGATTATACAAACTTGAGATTTTAAAACATCCAAGTGTACACATAGAATCATTATTTCAAAGAAAATCAATCGCAAATTTATTTTCCTGTTGGTTTTTGAAGTTTCATTTGTTTCAAAATAGCTCTTTAAAAACTTTGAATCTTGCCATTGTTTTCTTGTCTCAATAGTTGGGTTGCTTCGATTATTTTTGGAAAAGGTGCGTGCCAATACAACATTGGAAAAAAGTCATTGATATATTATATGGTTTGTTTATTCAGCAAAATTGCTGCATGTGTTTTTTTTCCTTCATTTGCCAATTTTGTCTCATCCATTTCATGAATCCGAGATCAAGTTAGACAAACTATGACGTAACGACAAAGGATGGTTGAACAAACTCTATCTAGATCAAAAAATATTTTTCCCTACGATCACATAGGAAAGTGACATATATCGCACTGTCTAGTTCTATGGAAAGTGGCCTTAATTCATACCCGTACGGAAAAAAAACTTATCCGTTGGTGTACGGATAAAAAAGCTGTCAAATTATATGTTGAATTGTTAGTGTATATACCCAGAAAATTTATGTATATGTCAAATGCGTATTTCCTGAGTTGATTTGTCCATATAATATAATTTATTATTTTAATTTTTACAATGATTCAAAAATAAATAATTAATTCTGAATCCTAATATTTATGTAACGAAAACAGTTTTATTTTTGATTTTCTGTTTCTAGTTGCTGTTAGTTGTTAAAATAAATGTTCGTAATATTTTGTGCATCAATAATTATTCTAACTTTTTTATGAAGGCACTCTTTTTCATCGCATAAAAATCACAATTTTCTGGGCCACTTTCAAAGGTAAGTAATCACAACTATATCAACTGTAATTACAAATACACATGTAAAACCTCAAACATCTACATAAAAACGCAAGATTGTACATACATGATTCGGTAAAGGTATATCGAGTGGCCGTAGGAAAAATAGTGTACATAACTTGTGCGGAAGTAATTTTTCATTCGTAGGATTGTCTCACTCGGCTTGCGCTCGTGAGACAATACTTTCCACTCGCGTGAAAAATGTCACTTCCCGCACTCGTTACATAATATACTAATTTCTTTATATTAATTTTTGAAATTTTCCAAAATAAAAAATGTAGTTATAAAACATCAAAATAAAGAGAAACGCCGATATTTGGAATAAAATTTTTGTTCCAAAATTAACCAGAACCAGTACAGAAACAATTAAAGGAGAAAAAAGAATACTAGATAAAATGTATATTGCCACGATATTGTTTAGTGGCTGTTGCGTCCGAGGTTGTGTCCCGACTATATTAGATAGAAAAAGAAGAAGAAAAATAGATTAGACTATAGAAACACATGTTCACGAGTTTGTGTAATAACTACTTAGTAATAAAATGACTTGGAGTTAGTTATTTGGTATTAATTTTATTATCCCGGAGGATACACCACAATAAATTGGCGACGAGGTGAAAGAAAAAAAAACGATTTAACTTTGGTGCTAGGGTAAATAATTTTGCTAGACGCAAGATACAGAGCCAAAGCCAAGTGAATATTGTTAGAGGCAGTTTACAAGAATACAAATTAGGCACAGATTGGTCAACGTACCAAGAACGCTTGGAACAATGCTTTCTTGCTAACTTTATTCCAGATGACAGACAAGTGGCAGTATTACTCACTTACTAACACTCATCGGCGACAGAGCCTGCGAAGTTTTAAAAGGATTATGTCTTGCCAAAAGATAAATAGTGTACAGATTTGTGCAACCTATTGAAAAATCAGTTTTCAAAAAAAATTCCTGTTTTCAAGGAGAGGATTGAATTTTATTCACTGAAACAGATGGAAGATGAATCAGTTAGAGAAAAGTAAGAATCAAAAATAAAGCAAAAAACTGCAAATTTGGATTAAACCTTAACGATATTCTTGAAGATAAATTTATATCGGGTTTGAAAAGAGGACCAGTATTAGACCGAATATGTGAGGAGGCTCACACAATTCCCTTGAATGATCTTATTTAGGTGGCGCTGAAGAAAGAAGCAGTGATAACGCAAAGAGACAGTTCGGTCTCTGCCATCAAGATTATAAGTAACAGCAGTGAGAGGCAATTTAAATCCAATAGTGATCCAAATTCCAGGAGCTCCAAGGAGGAAAAGATTTTTAAGTGTAATGCTTGTGGTAAAGATATGATTTTTATTTTTTGAAAAAATAAAATAATGAAGATATTTTCATATAACCTTAACACCAAATAACTCCACGGGACCGACAGTTTGGTATACTTTTTTGAATATACGGTCGTATTAAAAATAATAACTCTTTCCACACTAGTTAGGAAATAGTATATTGTATAATGAGTGGGAAAAGCATCATATTCCCACACGACTGTGATGTCACACACAGGAGTTTGGGAATATGCTTTTCCAACGAATTATACATACTATATTTTCTTCGATCGTTGATTTACATTTGAAAAATTAATTGAATAATATTCCACTCAAAATGTAATCAGATAAGTTCAAATAAGTTTATCTATGTTGATATTGAAATATAGAAGTGGTAACGAGAAAAGCCAAACAATTAGCCATGCAACTGCAGCGTCTATAAATTCTCGTTGCACTCCAGTACAATCTACAAATTGTACAAACTGTACAATGAATGTAAATGTTAACAACAATTGGTTATAAATTAGTTGTTTCTTCCATTTCTTTTATAACAACTTGATAAAAATAAAAATTAAAACCATACTTTGTTTCAATTTATTGTAATAATCAATTTGATACATTACCGCACGCTACAGCAGTGCGGTAAGAATAAGAATATTACCGCACTGTTATTTTATAATTGCTTAGCAACTGCCATCTATTCTGGAATTTTGAACTTTGCGCATAGAAAACAGGTCAATATAGTGTAACTTCTCCCGCGATCGGAGAAAATTAGTAGTAGTGCAACTAGTGTGAATATGATGACCATATCGCAAAAGGACGAAGTTTCGTTCGAGTGCGATATAGATAATCTACACGTGTCGAACAGTATATTTTTTCTACGACACACTTTAAAAAAATCTGGTAAACAAACATTTTATTACATAATGCCCGATTTCACCAACGAGATGCAAGGAAGTTCCTAACTAAGTAATTCCTACGGTAGGAAATACCTAAATCCGATACTTACATAAATCGGATTTCACCAACCTGAGAAATCCTAAGTTAAGAAATACCTAATAAAAAACTTGATTTGGAAAGTTCTGGAACCATTATTTGACAAGTACAGTGTATTTCCATGGAAATAATCCCAAATAATGTGCTGATGTGTATGTTAAATTTATTTGACGTACCTATTACGTTTATTCTTGTTATTATTGAGTTCGTTTATATTGTTCAAAATGGAAGCGAAAAAGAAATAAAGGTGCAGATTATACGGAAGACGAGAAGGTACAACGGTAGCTGAAACGCTACCGAAACGTTGGAATAAATACTTCAAATAATATTGTGGTTTAATTCCCCAAAAAATAAGAAAGTGAAAAAATGAATAATATACCACAAAGAACATACAGAAGATAAATGAAACAATGGAAACGGTCACATCACAGGCAACTGAATTAAAAACTGCAAGCTCCTTCAGCCAAATGCAAAGAACACCTGCGTCAAGAAGAAGGCCATTCATAAAAGCTTCTACCAAGGACCAGTTACAGAAAGAAAAAATTGAGACGGAGGAATTAAAACAAACTTTGATGGGCCAGGAAATAAGACATGGTGTTGCAAAACGAGAGGGTGAAAAAGAGCTTTTCGAGCTGGAAAAGCGGAAAAAAGAACAATCTATAAAATAAAGAAGTACAATGCCTATAACATATACATCTAGCAAATACTCCATTTTCGGACTCTGATGAACTATCAAACGTTTCAAGACGTTCTACAAAATGAACAGCTCGCATATTATCAATATAATGACTAACTAACAACAAAAATTCTCCAAAATTGATGTGTATCGATCTCAATGACAATTAACAACTAAAAATGTCAGATTAAGCATTTCCTAAATACTCTAGACAGACCTAACAAGCTATCCTAACGTTAGGTATTTCCTATCGTCCTTAGGCATTACTTAACGCGTGGTGAAACGCAAATTGAACTTAGGAATTCTTAATTCCGGTTTAGGAATTACCTAACTTTAGGAATTATTTGGTGAAATTCGTTGTGAGTATTATATAATTTCAAACCAAAAATTTCATTTATAATTTTCCCAATTCAATTTTACCTATTTACTGATTTTTTTAAAAACGTTTAGTTCGTGAGTAACAATGTGTATCTATATGTTACGGTTTCTTTTTTTAAATCTGCGATGCTGTTATATAAATGTTTGGAGTTGGCGCACGAAGGGTACCGTACCATTATTTATAATATAATAATAAATATTCCGCTAAATATTTCAAGTGTCTACCTGATGCTATCAGAATTTTATAAATACTGACGTCTGTCAGGAGTCCTCTCGAATATCCATTTTATTCTGTTTTTAGTATTTGTTGTTAATTTTCAGGGATTATTTTACACTAGCTTATTATTGTGAAAAAATATTCTTGATCCGGTACTCCTATAAGAGATTTTTTAAATTTATTAAAGGGGACTTGACGAATACTAAACGCAAATGCTGATTGGTGGATTTCATATACATTCTAGAATGTATATGAAATCATATCCGTTTAGTTAACTTAATAATATACATGTGGGTGAAGAAAAATAACTATTTCATTTATGTGGAAAAGACAGAAAAACTTTACACTCTCCAATACTTCACCTTGGTTAAAAATGTTTCCGCAATTTGAACTATTGAATAGAAAACAATATAATATGGTTCTTTACACTGATGCTTCAAAGACTGAAGTTGGAGTTGGATGCTCTGTAACCACCGCACAAAAACACAACGAATCCTTCAAAATCCGTCTATAGTGTCCATACAGGCGAGCTATTTACTATCTTACAAGCGTTTAAATCTGTGCAACAATACACAAATTCACAGATAGCTATATGCACAGATTCCTTATCCTCTTCACATTCGATAACAAACGCATTCACCAGCCATCCTATTGCACAAGATATACTTGGTGTTGTATACCAGGGTAGGGGATCTCTGAAGGCGCGTTGGTGCTGCCACATAAAGAGTCCCGTCAGTACTAAAATTTGTAATTTAATGAAAACTGTAACGTTGTTAGTGGTAGCTGCAGATTCTTCCACATATATATTAGCGCTGACATCCAAACCTGGCAACCATTGACAACTGTTTATTTATGTGTGTTGAGTATTCGTATTTGGTTTTTATTGTCTATAGTGGGACTTTTACTTTAAAAGACTATGTTAAGAATATGTTTTGTGGAAGACTGTAATGTGAGATGACCACGGTAAGCTTTATCTTCATTAAAAAACACGTTTCATTAAATAGAAAGTGACAGAAGTAGTACTCTATTGATTCTTCCATACAACTTTGAACTTCCCAGCATCATTGTTGAGCTACCAAGATTTATTTTTCTTTATGTTTGTCATTTAAATATGTAAAAATATGTTTCATTTATTGTATACTTTTTTTAATCAATAAAATATTTGAACTTGATGATTATTGCTTTATTTTTTCCAATTCAAACATTATATGAACCATTTTTTGACATTTTATTCATTTTTACTTGAGTTTTCATTGTTATTATTGTAATATCAATCTAATGTTTAGTAATTTTAAATGAAATATCGAAAAATGCATCGTAAATGTCATTTTGCAGTAAAAGTATAGTTACAGTACTTTTGAATATACCGCAAAAAACTGTAAAATTACAGGAATCTTCTTTGTCGGCTGTTAGCGAAGTTCACAACCTGATTTGTGCCAGAGGTACTGACGGGACTCTCAAGGTAGCGCCACCCGTATGAATAGAGGGCGCCATGGGTCAGTTTCCCATCTATAAGTATTTTTTTATCTATGTTGTATACTACTACTGACTACTACTACCTAGGATATACGATTATGGTCACATAGTGAGCAGAAATAATTGTCAATTTAATTTTGATAGAGTTGTCACTAATTTTTGTATCTTTCTTATTTTAATATATTCTTTTGTAATTAACTAGTTGAATAAATATATTCCACAGTAGTTAACAGTTGGCGACGAGGATCATGGAACCAGAACTATTGCAAAGAATGCTGGAACAGCAGATGAAAATTCTGGAAATGCTAGCCGCAAACTCATCCAGCTCGGGTGCATATCGTGATTCGGAATCAAACAAAACCGAATTACTCATTGAATCGTTGGGAAGAAATATTACTGAATTCGTACCAGACCCCGATAACATAATAACATTCGAATCGTGGTACAACAGATACGAAGACTTATTTCTTAAAGACGCTTCAAGACTAGATGATGCAGCTAAGGTCAGACTCATTATTCGAAAATTGAATATACAAGCACACGAAAGGTACACAAATTTCATTCTTCCAAAACATCCACGAGATAACAATTTTGAAACTACCATAAACATTTTGAAAAGAATTTTTGGAAAACCAGTATCTATTTTTAGCATGCGCTATAAATGCTTACAGACGGAGAAAAATACCGCTGATGATTTTTTGACTTACGCAGGATACGTAAACAAGCATTGTGAAGCTTTTGATTTGAAAAGACTGAGCGAGAATCAGTTTAAATGCCTCATATTCATAATAGGTTTAAAATCATCACGATATTCCGATATTACTACAAGGTTACTTTCCAAAATTAATGAAGAAAAAGATGACTTATCTTTACAAACACTAGTGGATGAATGTCAAAGAATACTCAATCTCAAAAGTGATACAGCCCTCGTTGAAAACAAAAACAATCCAACGGTTCACAAGATTTCAGATAAAAAGCATACAGATCAAGAGAAGCCAAGAACACCTTGTTGGCAATGTGGAGGCATGCATTTCAAGAAATTTTGCCAATATTCGCAACACACATGCAAGGTATGTTCCAAAATCGGGCATAAAGAAGGTTACTGTTCATGTTTTGAAAAGAAATCAATCAAAACCAGAGAATCTACAGATAATGAAAGAACATCTTCGACGTCCTCTCAGAACAAAAACAAAAACAAGTTTAGAAAAAAGCAGTTAAAGACAATTTCCGTAAACCAAATCAATACTCCTCGTAAGTACATAACAGTATCTGTGAATGGTCAACAATTATCTCTTCAGTTTGATACTGCGTCAGACATTACCATCATAGACACCGAAATATGGAAAAAAATTGGAGAACCGACTATTTCAAATACGTCAAATGTTGCATTTAACGCTTGTGGAAAAACAGTAGATCTCATCGGTGAAATTGAATGTCAAGTCGGGATGGATAAAGATTCAATTATTCAAACTGCAAATTGTTACGTCACTTCAATCAGAAATTTAAATATACTTGGTTTGGATTGGATATATCAATTTAAGTTGGACGAAGTACCCATTAACAAACTTTGTTCAAAAATTGAAACTTTTATTACAATAGATAAGCTTAAAAATGATTTTAATGAAGTTTTTGAAGAAGGACTGGGTCATTGCACGAAACATAAAGTTAAACTCTACCTTAAGCCAGATTCTAAGCCAGTGTTTCGTCCAAAACGTCCTGTAGCGTTCAACATCAGACAAGCAGTTGAAGAGGAGTTATGCCGATTGGAAGAACAAGGAGCAATCACACCTACCGATTTTTCTAATTGGGCTGTACCAATTGTTGTAGTTAAGAAGCCTACGGGAAAACTACGAATATGCGCTGACTACTCCACTGGTTTGAACGAATGTCTAGAATCACACTGTTATCCGTTACCTGTTCCTGAAGATATATTTTCCAAAATAGCACACGGTATAATCTTCAGTAACTTAGATTTATCTGATGCCTACCTTCAAGTGGAAGTAGATGATGAATCAAAGAAACTTTTAACTATACAGCATGGATATGGTTGTTGCATATCTTGATGACATTATCATATCAGGAAGAACAGTGGAAGAACACAATGCAAATCTTTATTCTGTACTTGAACGAATTAAAGAGTATGGTTTTAGACTTAAATCCGACAAATGCAAAATTTCTATGCAACAAATCAAATATTTAGGTAACATTTTAAGCAGAGAAGGAATAAAACCAGATAATTCGCGCATTGAAGTAATTCAGAAAATGCAACCACCTTCTGATATTACAACTCTTAGATCATTCTTAGGAGCAGTGAATTATTACGGCAAATTTGTAAAAAATCTGAAGAATTTACGATGTCCCTTAGATAATATGTTGAAGAAGAACATGAATTTCAGTTGGACAGCTGAATGCCAAAAATCCTTTGACAACATTAAGAAAACTCTCTCTTCAGACTTACTATTGACGCACTACAAACCAGATTTACCTATCATTGTAGCTGCCGACTCAAGTTCCTATGGACTGGGTGCATGTATTCTTCATAAATTTCCTGATGGTTCTGAAAAAGCTATTTACCATGCTTCTCGTTCACTCACTTCAGCAGAACAAGCATACAGTCAAATTGAGAAGGAGGCGCTAGCGTTAGTATTCGCTGTTACCAAGTTCCATAAATTCATTTTTGGTAGGAGGTTCACATTGCAAACCGATCATAAACCACTCTTGTCTATCTTTGGATCAAGAAAAGGTTTACCTGTTTACACAGCAAATCGTATTCAAAGATGGGGCTTAATACTTTTATCATACGATTTTGAAATCCAGTATACTTCTACCACAGCTTTTGGTCACGCAGATTTCCTGTCAAGATTGATGGATCGAAAATCTCAACCAGACGAAGAGTTTGTTATAGCAGCAGTACATTTAGAAACCAGCGTAAAACAAATTTTGAACGATGCTTTGGAACATTTACCAGTCACAGCCAAAATGTGATAGCTTCAGAGTCTTTGAAAGATGTCACTCTAAAACAAGTTTTACACTACGTCTCTAATAACTGGCCTAATAAGGTAACAGATTTACATCTTCAACAATTCTCAAATCGAATGAATTCACTTTCTATAGTCGAAGACTGTATATTTTTTGGTCATCGCATAGTCATTCCAAAAAAATACCAGGCTAGAATTCTCAAACAACTACACGAAGGACATCCAGGCAAAGAAAGAATGAAGGCTCTTGCAAAAAATTACGTATACTGGCCTGGAATAGATAAAGAAATCGAAGAATATGTACACAAATGCGTAAATTGTTTACAAGCTTCGAAATTCCCGACCAAAATGGTGCTTGCCTATTCCGGAAATGCCTTGGGAAAGAATTCATATAGATTTCGCAGGACCTGTTGAAGGTCAAAACTTTTTAATAATTGTAGACGCTTTTACTAAATGGCCTGAAGTTATCAAAATGAATACTATCACGTCGAATTCTACAATTAATGAATTAAACTCTTTATTTGCAACTTTTGGCATACCAAAAACTGTAGTGTCTGATAATGGAACACAATTCACTAGCAGTACATTCAGTGACTTTTGTCAAAATAATGGAATTGAACATATACGATCTCCTCCATACCATCCACAATCTAATGGCCAAGCGGAACGTTTTGTTGATTCATTCAAAAGAGCATTGAAGGAAATGCGAGGACAGACGACAGAAGAAATTATTACCACATTTTCACAAACATACCGGACTAACCCAAACAGAAACGTCCCTGGAGGAAATTCTCCATTTGAAGCGATGTTTGGTAGGAAACCAAGAATTTTATTAGACCTACTACTTCCATCGGACAATCATAGAAGAATTAAAACAAACACTAAAATGGAAGAACAGCTTAACAAAAAAAACGGTGTGAGAATTCGGCGTTTTCAACCAGGAGAAGCGGTCTATGTAAAAATGAGCCACTCACAGGATTGGATAGAAGGAAAGGTTATCGAAAACATTGGCAAAGTAATGTACAATGTATTACTTAAACCACAAAAGTTGATTAGAGTTCATACCAACCAATTGAAACCAAGATACGAAGTCGTTAACGAAGAGGAAAACAGACTTGAAACAAATTTACCACTTCACATACTGCTGGATACATTCAGTCTTGTTCACTCTTCCGAACCTAATGGTTCCGTACCATCTGAAGATGATATTGGTTCACGTCCAGATGAAATTAATTCTCTTCAAGGTGGAAGTCATCCAAATTTCAGTAGACCTACACGTAGTAAAAAACTGCCTAAAAGACTTGAAGATTACGATCTTACCTAGGAAAATAGAATAACCACTTAAAAGGGGAAGATGTTGTATACTACTACTACCTAGGATATACGATTATGGTCACATAGTGGGCAGAAATAATTGTCAATTTAATTTTGATAGAGTTGTCACTAATTTTTGTATCTTTCTTATTTTAATATATTCTTTTTTCTCCGATCGTGGGAGAAGTGACACTATTTTGACCTGTTTTCCATGCGCAAAGCTCAACATTCCCGAATAGTGGGCAGTTGCTAAGCAATTAGAAAATAACAGTGCGGTAATATTCTTACCGCACTGCTGAAGCGTGCGGTAATGTTATCAATGGATTATTACAATAAAATGTAATAAAGTATGGCTTTAATTTTTATATTGATAAAGCTGTTATGGAAAAAATTAAAGACACATCTAATTTTAAACGATATTTTTGAACACAAATTTATTGTTGTCAATATTTACATGTATTGGACAGTTTGTATAATTTGTAAATTCTACTGGAGGGCAGAGATAATTTATATACGTTGAAGCTGCATGGCTAATTATTTGGTTTATTTCGTTACCACCACTTCTATTTTCCAATATGAACATGGAGAAATGTATCTAAGCTTACTTAATTACATCTTGAACGGAATATTTTTCAATTAATTTTTCAAATGTAAATTAACAATCGAAGAAAAAATAGTATGTATTATTCGTGGGAAAAGCATATTCCCAAACTCCTGTGTTACCAGACTCGTCGCTACGCTCCTCGTCTGGTAATCATCACAGTCGTTTGGGAATATGATGCTTTTCCCACTAATTATACAATATACTATTGTAATTAACTAGTTGAATAAATATATTCCACAGTAGTTAACACTTGGGATACATGAATTGTTCAGAATTCAAAACATAACTGTCACCATTATATGGGTTCCTTCCCACGTCGGGATAATAGGTCACTAAAAAGTCGATTGCTTCGCAAAGAAGCCTCTTCTCTTCCCAACATCATTGATCTACAAATACCTGGAGACGTGAAAGCTTATTTTATAAAACTAAATTTAACCACATGGAAAAATCACTCGAATCAAGTAACTTCAATGCTACGTAACATTCAACTAACAGTGAACCAACCTACCTACTACGCCAATATTGCCATACGATGCCAACAATAAAACATATCCTCAAACTATCCTAAAACAATAACAAAGTGGATTAGGTGATCCAATTCCTGGAGGAAGAGCAGCTTATAAACAAGATAATATAATACCACTCACTTTATTTACTGATTACAACAATTGTTTTTCATTTGTCAACCTATGTTGTGTCATATATTTGTAATGTAACTTGTGCTAATGGCCATAGCTATCACATGCACGTTAAGCTGAATAAAAAAATCTTCAGAATATAATTTATTTATAATTTCTACAAGAACAAATCTAAAAAGAGAATTTAAAGCAAATTACTTGAAGCTGAATGCACAATACACAAACAAAATGCAGAATTTCCCCATTCAATCAAACTTGGGGAAAATTTTATAATTCCTTTTTACTATATCCCGAGACTACTTCACGAAACAAAATCTAATAAAGATCTCACTAAAGGCAAGACGCTTTCGCAGATCGCTGTGCTAAAATCAAAAGTACCTAAGACGTGACAAAGTGAGAAATCGGTTTAAAAATCCGGCTTATTCTATTCCCTGAGGTCTCCAGAGATTAAGCGTTTAATTTTTGTGACGGATATATCCTAATTTTACCCTCGATCCAACCTAATATTGTCATGAGAAATAATTTAATTTCTGGTAGGTTTGAACTATATTCTCTTCTCTCTGTAAAGGACAATGCTGCCTGATAAAATTCTTTAGTTTTACCTGCTGTGCATCACTTCAAAAAAAGTCAACGATAACGAGACAAAAATATCATTTGTTCAAATCAATCTGCGGTTCTGGTAACAGTGGTTGAAATAGGGGGGCAATCAACATTCGGCCAGCCTAGGGAAATAAGTATACACCTTCGTTGACTGCCCACAATTATTCTTTCCATGTCTGTTTTCTCATATTTCCTTGTACTTGTGTAATCAGCAGGGTTCCGTAAGATTTTCCGCAATCTTTATACTATAAAACAATGTTATTCAGTTTTAATTGTCATTATGTATAGGATACTTTCGAATGAGAAAAATTGAAATTTGTTCTCCTTGTGGAAAAATGTTTAATGGAAATACCTAATTATTGTGAATTATAATGGAAATGTATTAAATTCGTAACAGAATGGAGCAAATCACACGTTGAAAGCAATTGGTGGTTTCGGCTGACGCCATACGGTGGTGGATCGTATTGTAGTCCTATCTAGCAGCACTTATCGGAAGTACGCCTGAGGTAGAAAAATAAGTAACTACTGAGAGTAATTGATGTGGCGCCATCTACATTTCAATCACTTAAAAATGTTAATGTTGCCATGTTTCAATTATAAACGAACTGGATATTTCAATGTTCCTGTGGAAACCCAAGACACACCTTAAATATATTTTTCTACTCTCACACTAGTAAATTTCATATTACTTACTATTTGGTTACTAAGTAAATAGATCATTAGGGATACTGACACGTAATGACTAGCACGTAATAAAAAATTACGCTTCAGTTCTGGAAAAACAACAACATATCAAATTATTGCGCTACTCGGCTCGTGCGCAACTTTTCTATTCGCATGTAATAAGCAACTTTCAACTCTTGTTATGTAATATACTATTGTGATATTAATAAAAGTTGAAAAGTTGTGTATTTTGTTTGTTTTGAGTTGAAAACATTATATACAGTTGGTTCGTTGGATCTTTTCCCATGCGTCATCATTAATATACAAACGCAATACATCAATACATTAAATAACACGTAGGTCGTAGTTGTGAACAAAGTCTTTGGTTTGTCAACGACGTCAACGTACAGATTCGCGTTAAACCTATCGCCTACATTCATCATACGGTTATCTCTGTTTGCTGTAATGAAACAAACGGTTCCATTTCGGGGGTTAAGATTCTGTGAGTAGAAAAGAGACGTAATACAAAAAGTAGTATGTGAATCATTTCATACATGGGAAAAGATTCAGCGAACAGACTGTATTTTATATCCCAAATTATGGGGTTTAGTCATCCCTTCATTATTGTCATCTTTGAATTCCAGAATATGTTCTTCTTTAAAATTGCGTGGATATCTCGACAAATTTTTGGTCCATGACCCCTTTTGGAAAACTGAAACTATTTTATTTTACTGTGGTATTGCGCAGCTAAAATTGTGACACTTCATCCATAATAGAAGTCCATCTTTGTCCATAATAGAAGAATAATAAATATATATCTTTGCAACTTAAAACAAATGAAGTACACAATTGTGAAAAACCCTTTTTTTTAGTATAAATTATGTATAAACTTGATAATTTTAAAATGTACACGAAAACATAATATTCATAATACCACAATAGTTATTTTCCTAACAAGTGCGGAAAGTGATACTTTCCCGCACGGGACTGCAGTTGACCCGAACGACGCAAAGCGGAGTTCGGGCAAGCGGTTAAGTGCGGGAAAGACACTTTACGCATGAGTTAGGAACATTATTTTTACTTTACTTCACTATTTTTTTTATTGGTACACTTTGAAATCATAAATACTGGTATCTATTACTACTACAAGGCAAAGAAATGGAAATAACTAATAATGTAAAATGGTTGAATTCGTGATGACATTAGTTTACCTTGCGTTGTCATGGAGATGTTAATAGTATCAAATTAAATACCATATCCTCCGATTCGAAAAATCTGAATATTAATATCTCAAACAATATCAACTGCACTTCACATTTCCATTTATAAAATTGAAATTGTTTAATATTGTTCTAATAAAGGTTTTGACGTTACAAAGTACCTACTCCTGTCAGATCAATAATAAAAAAGTTGTCATTTAAACATTTATACCATCAGACATTACACTTTTGCTGCTTTCGTTTATTTAGGCTTCAAGTCGCCTCAGTCGTCACGACTTTCAAGCAAAACGAACACGATTTTTAGGATCCTCAAAACCACTTGTCATGTGTCAATGTCATCCGAACTATCATCCGATATTACTGTAACGTTTATTTTAATTTATATTTACAACTTATTAATTTATATTTACAAATTTATATGTACGGTCCTTAATTTACTAATTTATATTAAACACTTAACTAACTAACTACACTAATTTATATGAATGTCACTGATTAACACTTTATTGATCGGTTTGTCTTTAGTATAAGCACTACAGTGTCCATCTATGCGACTACGTCTCAACTATCTGATTATTGATGACTGTTCACTGTTAACTGTTAACTGTTCTTCTTCTCCCTGTGCGGCGATGCTTATATTTATATCTGAAATGTAGATTTCTAGAATGTTCTAGTCTTTCTGGTGGAGGCGCTAAATAGACTAGATTTCTCTAGGCGAATGGGAGGGGTAAGAGATAGGCGGTCTCTCGAAGTCTCTGGAATGTTTTCGTCGGCTAGTAGCGTGGAGGGGCATGAGAAGGGACGTAGGGCAGGTAATCTTGAAATGCTCGATTACGTCATAAGCGTCTCATACAGGAATTTCGCTGGGGCACTCGCGTAACATTGCCCCCTCCTTAAGAGACAGTTCCTCCTGGAACTAACTAAGAAACTGAGACGAGATGACTGTATCGGCAACTGGTTCCCTTGTTACATTTTCCAGTTGCATGGAAGTAACATGCGACCGTCTTCTCCGTTGACTGTGCCTCCTGAGAATGTCCGCAGACAAGTACCTGCACTTCGGTGTCTCGGAAGATTACTTCTACCATGTTACGGATTATTCGCCAATCTAAATGCCTACATTCAATCTTGGGCATGGCTAGCCTATGAACGTTTAGTTCAAGCACATGCTCTCTCAAGTTTAGTAAAGCTTCCCAGACATTCTCGTACGTTGGTCTTTCGTCGAAGGTGTTTCTCGTCACTAGGTGGAAATTGTAACGGGTGCCATCTTGTACCTTCAAAGCTTTACCTGGTACTGGTAACTGGTTTTCCAATCTTCGTGCGCCACTCTTCTTTATTAACAGAGATGGTAATCCACGCGCATCGGTTATGCTGGCAGGGATGTTTATTGCCAGTGAGTATTCCTCCGGCACGGTGAGCAGATCTTGTCGTTTCTCCGTGGTGACGCCGTATCTTGCTTTTCCGGTACCACCATAAGCACCCATGAACTCTACAAAAGCAGGATCGGCTACTTCTTGGAGTTGTCTTATTTCCTCATCGTGGTCACCCTCGAATGGCGCTAATCGATTACGGTGTACCACCTTTGGCTTTCCGTTTGGGATCTTGGTGATGCGATAAATGACGTCGTTGATTCTTTTATTTACAAGGTACGGACCGTCCCAAGCTTTCTGCAACTTTGGAGAAAAACCCTTTTGTCTTCTTGGGTTATGCAGCCAGACTTTGTCTCCTTCGTGGAAACCTCCTTCTGTAGCTTGCGTATCGTACCTTTTTTTCATCCTATCGCTAGCGATCTGGAGATTCGATCGAACCAACTCGTGTATGTCGTCCATTCGTTTTCTCAGCTGGGTTACGTAATCTTCACCAGCTATGTCTTCTCCGGATCGGCATCCAAATTCAAGGTCGCAGGGTAATCTCATTTCGCGTCCGAACAGAACTTTTGCTGGTGTTTGGCCGGTAGACTCATTGATGGCGGATCTGTAGGCCATCGCAAATAGCGAGAGATACTGGTTCCAATCTCGCTGATGGTTAGATACTACTTTGGACAAGTATTTGCCAAGAGTTCTGTTCATTCGCTCAACCATTCCGTCCGACTGTGGATGTAGAGCAGTAGTTCTCGTTTTCTTCATGCCGAGCTTATCACAAACTTCCTGAAACAGCTGGCTTTCGAAGTTTCTGCCCTGGTCGCTGTGTATTTCCAGGGGCACTCCATATCGGCAAATGAACTCCTTAACAAGCACGTCGGCAACAGTTGCGGCTTCTTGGTTTGGAATGGCATACGCTTCCACCCATTTTGTGAAATAGTCCATCACCACCAAAATGTACCTGCTGCCATCTGCTGTCGGTGGAAACGGTCCGGAAATATCCAGGGCAATGCGTTCAAAAGGGCTTCCGACATTGTACTGCTTCATAGGAGCCTTTCTTCTCCCGTGCGGTCCATTGGCCGTGGCACAGGTAGTGCATTTCTTACACCATTCCTTAACATCTTCGGAACTGTGCATCCAGTAAAACCGTTCTCGCACCCTCTGGAGGGTCTTCTTCACACCTAGATGTCCTCCTGATGGACTGTCGTGTAATTTCTGCAGTACTGTTACTACCCTTGATCTTGGAATCACCAACTGTCTTCTACTTCCGGAACCATCATCGTTCTCGACTACTCGCTGTAGCAAACCGTTTTCCAGAACCAGCGAGTCCCACTGGGCCCAATACGATTTCATCGTTGGCGAGTATCTTGAAATCTCCTGCCAAGTAGGTCGACAGTTTTCCTCTTTCCAATGTCGGATTTTCTTCAAGTCGGGATCGTTCTCTTGTGCCTCTTCCAGCTTTTCTGGTGTCCATTCGTCGCTGGTCACCGTGGTTCTTCGAATCGCAGCTTCTTTAGCTTCTGTTTTACTGCAATGGGAGCATTCTGCAGGACATGGTCTTCTTGATAGGGTGTCTGCATTTCGGTGGCTTATTCCGGCTCTATGCTCAATAGTGAAATTATATTCTTGGAGCCGCTCTATCCATCTGGCGATTTGTCCTTCAGGGTTCTTAAATTGCATAAGCCACTTAAGTGCTGCATGATCGGTTCTAATTACAAATTTCTTCCCATACAGATACTGATAGAAGTGCTCCACGGACTTCACTACTGCCAGGAGCTCTCTTCTTGTGACGCAGTAGTTTTGTTCCGGTTTGGAAAGGACTTTGCTAAAATATCCCAGAACTTTCTCTTGTCCTCCTTGAACTTGTGATAGCACTCCTCCAATTCCAACATTGCTAGCATCAGTATCTAATATGAATTCTCCATCTGGTAGTGGATAGCCGAGTATGGGTGCAGTAGTCAAATGTTTCTTTAAGGTTTCGAACGAAGTTTGGCAATCTTCGTCCCAGTGAAACTCCCTTGCTTCCTCTGTAAGTCGTGTCAAAGGCTTAGCGATATCTGCAAACTTCTTTATAAATCGCCTGTAGTATGTACAGAGTCCAAGGAAGCTTCTAACTTGGTGCTTGTCGGTAGGTCTTGGCCACTTTCGTACAGCAGCAACTTTTTCTTCGTCTACAGCTACACCATCCTTGCTGACTACATGGCCTAGGTAATTGACTTTGTTTTGAAATAGTTGACATTTCTTGGGGTTGAGCATCAGTTGGGCAGCTTGCAGCCTTTTGAAGACATCTTCCAAATTCCTTCGATGTTCTTCGAATGTCCTTCCCAAGACAATGATGTCATCAAGGTACACTAAGCAGGTTTTCCAGGACAACCCTCGCAATACGTTTTCCATCAGTCTTTCGAACGTTGCGGGGGCATTGCACAGCCCAAATGGCATAACGGTGAAATGCCATAATCCAGATCCGGTGGTAAACGCTGTCTTTTCTTTATCGGCTGGATCCATTTCTACCTGCCAATATCCAGACTTCAAGTCCAAGGTAGAAAACAACTTGCTACCGACCAGCGTATCCAGAGTGTCGTCGATTCTTGGCAGCGGATAACTATCTTTCTTGGTAACATTGTTCAACTGCCGGTAGTCCACGCAGAACCTCGTGGTTCCATCCTTCTTCTTTACCAGAACTACCGGAGAGACCCAAGGACTGGTAGACGGTTCTATTACCTTTTCCTCTTCCATCTCGCGAACAATTCTCTCCGCTTCCTCTCTTTTCGCCTGTGGTAGCCGTCGTGCCGATTGTCTTATCGGTTTAGCGTCGCCGGTGTCAATTTTATGTTTGACAGCAGATGTTCTTCCTGTCTTCCCTTCTTTTGGTACAAAAAGAGAACGATATTGCAGCAAGAGTTCCCTGATTTTCTTCTTCTCTTGTCGGCTAAGGGATTGTCCAGCCACTGCTATCATTTGTTCAAATTTATTATTGGCGTCGTTAGAGGTTGTAGTTTGATGAATTACTGACGCCACTGGTACGCAAGTTCCAATTTTGGTCTCTTTTTTTATAGTTACGGGATGGTCATTAACATTTATAATGCGTACAGGTATCTCTTCAGCAGCCATGATTAACCCTTTTCCAACCAGGATTTCTCGACCGACCTCTATATCGTGATTCCATGGTTCCATCATGACCGGTGTTCCTTCTTCGACGGTTCCTTGTAGCCTTGCCACAGTGAAAAATTCACTCCTTGCGGGTACAACCGTATCCTCCTGTACGGCTACCTGAACACTCTTATCCTCGTGTGGGTGAAGGAATACTTCTTCAGAACCTACTCTAATCACTCGGTTCTTGAAATCTAGCTGAAAGCCATGTAGGTTCATTACGTCCATTCCGAGTATTATATCCTCTTCGATATCAGCGACAACCACAGTGTGAGTGAACTTCTCTGTGCCAATTCCCAATTGCACTGGTAGTTCTCCATGGACGTTGGCGCTTTCACCTGTAGCAGTCTTGAGTCGCAGTCTGGTCGGTAACAGTCGTTTTCGGGAGTTGACAGTCTCGGGACGAATAATAGTCCTCGTTGCTCCAGTGTCCACTAATAGTGTATACTTCCTTCCATTAATTTCACCATCCACGTATACACTATCATCGCGACATTTCAGAGAGGCTATTAGGATGAGAGGGTCTTTGGAAGGTCTTCGGGTCGAAGCTGCCCTCTGATGGCCGACCCTTTCTAGTTTTCCTGCTGGTCGTCTTTGTTTGTAGCAGTTCTTGGTCGCTTGCACGAACTGCGTACGTGTCCCATTTCTCCACAATTCCAGCATCTCACAGCTTTCGGCTTTCCATTTGAGATGTTTTTCATCATATTGACAAGCTGGTCGAGCTTGTTCTCCACTTCCTCGTCTGCTACAGCCCTCACCTTACTGTACACTCCGGAAGCCTGTGTAGCAGCTTCGTACTCAAGGGCTGCAGAGAGTACGTCGACCAGTGTCTTATGTCGAGTCAAGCGTAGAGTTCTCTGCATTTCGTTGTCACGAACTCCGTCGATGAATGCCTGTACCCCTAAACATTCCATGACATTCTCCGGTGCCGATGGATAGGCAAACCGCACCAACCTAGCAATATCCGCTTCGAACTCTTGCAGAGTTTCGTCGCGTTTTTGTTTGCGGTTTTTCAGCTGCGACTGGTACAGATGCTCCAGGTGTTCCAGGCCATATCTCATATTTAGTCGCTTTTTGAGTTGTTCGAAATCATCGGTCTCTTCCACTGGAATGGTCTGAAGGATATCCATGGCTTCTCCTCTCAGAGCAAGAGTTAAATTTAACGCTTTTTCCTTCTCACTCCAACTGTTAGCCTTTGATGCCGCCTCGAATTGCTTAAGATAGTTCGGCCATGACGTTTTTCCATCGAAAGTGGGCAGTTTCACTCGACTGTTGATATCGCTTTCTATTTTCGGTTTCAACTCCACTTTCTCTGGCAGTTCGCCGTTGTTATGAGCTTGCCTAGTTGTAATATCCGAACTATTACTAGTCTTTTTTTCGATTTCTTCGATTTTCTGTTTCATTTCTTGCTCCATTCTTTTAATCTTTCCTTCCATGTCCGACATTTTATTTTCCATGTCTGCCGAAAGTTTACTTTCCATGTCCGACATTTTATTTTCCATGTCTGCCGAAAGTTTACTTTCCATGTCCAAAATTTTATTCTCTATATCTGCCATTTTATTTTCTATATCCGCCGAAAGTTTACTTTCCACGCATGAAATTTCGTTTTTCATATCCGTCATTTCGTTTTTTATATCCGTCGAAATTTTACTTTCCATGTTCGACATTTTATTTTCCATTGAAGACAATTCGTTTTTCATCGACGAGAATTCATTTTTTATTGAGGAGGTTATAGAGGCGGACGCTTCGTCGGTGAATTCAAACGTTTCCGGGTCCAATCCATTATTAATCATAGCATTTTTCAGTCTATCCACTAACACCGACTTGGTCCCACTTGTGTCCAATTCGTAATCCTCCAATTCTCTTCGAAGTTCTGAAACTTTTAATTCACAGAGTTTCTTTGCCATCTTCCTGTACATTTATTTTTTGATCCCACTTCTGACACCAATGTAACGTTTATTTTAATTTATATTTACAACTAATTAATTTATATTTACAAATTTATATGTACGGTCCTTAATTTACTAATTTATATTAAACACTTAACTAACTAACTACACTAATTTATATGAACGTCACTGATTAACACTTTATTGATCGGTTTGTCTTTAGTATAAGCACTACAGTGTCCATCTATGCGACTACGTCTCAACTATCTGATTATTGTTGACTGTTCACTGTTAACTGTTCTTCTTCGCCCTGTGCGGCGATGCTATTTATATCCGAAATGTAGGTCTCTGGAATGTTCTAGTCTTTCTGGTGGAGGCGCTAAATAGACTAGATTTCTCTAGGCGAATGGGAGGGGTAAGAGATAGGCGGTCACTCGAAGTCTCTGGAATGTTTTCGTCGGCTAGTAGCGTGGAGGGGCATGAGAAGGGACGTAGGGCAGGTAATCTTGAAATGCTCGATTACGTCATAAGCGTCTCATACAGGAATTTCGCTGGGGCACTCGCGTAACACTATTAACCTTTCCATGACAACGCAAGGTAAACTAATGTCATCTATGGATGTCATCACGAATTCAACCATTTTACCTTATAGTATTTATAATTTCAAAGTGCACCATTCAAAAAACACTTGCCTTTTTTCGAGCACTCGGACTATGAGTATCTCGGACTATGAGTATAGCGGCGAAAGCCCAGATTATAATATGTGACTAGAGGTTGAATCTTACCTGCAGGTCGGCATTAACTTTTTCGTTAGCTTGTTAATCGTTTGCAGATAATCGTTGATCAAGTTTGGGATTCAATAACTCGGGATTAAATTGTCCGAATCGATTGTTCAAACCGCCAAATGTTGTGTTTTTCTAAGTACTTTAAGTAGTTTTTTCAGATTTCAATTAAAATAAAATACCGCACAGATATCTTAATTGTTACTTTTTCTTTTTCAAACTAGCGTCTGAGTCAGTTACACGGAAAAATTGTTGATTAAATCATTGCATATGATAGCTGTAACTTTCTGATATGTGTGAAAACATTATTGTAAGTTTTAACAATTTTTTGTGGCATATGTCTTTATTCTAACAATGTCTATTTATTTTATCTAATGCTTATTAACAATTAGATTTCTAAGCAACTAAATAATATATTGAAACCGCGTTTGTTGCATTCAGTTCGTGAAAAATAACGTATTGTGACACAAATAATGATTTACATTGCTTCATGCAATTCATTAATTCGTATTTTGCGTTTGAAAAACAGCTGATTTTTCAATTTTTTCCACTTATTCATCCGCTGTGGCTGCAATTATGGGAATTTTCACGTTTTGGACCAGATAATTTTATAGCTATATAACTTTGTTCGTATACATATGCATGATCAATTCAATACTTTCCGAGTAAAATTATGAAACATGTCAAAAAATAAGCCCATTTTTGGTTGTTTTTGCTGAAAACTGTTATTGTGCAATTATACGTATAATTTAGAAACCAAGAGAAGTAATTTGAATTTAAGTTGGTAATTCTGTAGACCTCTGATTGGTCAGATTCCCTGTTTTTAAACTAAGAGGAGTGATTTGAATTTAACTTGGCATTTCTGCAGGCTAATTATTGGTCAGATGGCCGCCCGTTTCACACAGATCTTTTGATATAACTGACAACACTATTTGTCAGTTTTGACGTTTATGTTTATTTACATAAAAGTATTCCATTCTTTACTACCACTTTTGCGCGTTTGCTGTTTATCATTCTGTTTGCGTTTGCTATTTCCTATTATGTTTGGACTTATTACCTCATATTATTGTATTTGTGTTGTTTTGTTGTATTGGTTTGTTACTTTTTGAATATGGGCAAATATTGTAGGTACTCCAGTTGACTTTCTTCGCCCCCGAAACGAAGGAAATTATTGAGTTTGGATCATTTATCGCTGACAGAGAAGCAAAGTTTATGAGTTAACAAGTAAAATCTGATTTTTAATAATAGTTTTACACAAATTACGGTACCTACAATATCTTCGTATTTTTTCAAATCAAAACCTGTTTAGCTTTATTTTGTGCTATACCTAAACTTCCAATGTAAATAAACGAATTGTATATTGTATACATTTTTTTTATGCGGCTTCTTTTACGACGGTCGTCGTCTTCCGCTTCTCAACCTCCACAGTTTCCTATCTGTCCAATCATCTTCTTGAAGTCCTCTTGTATTCATGGCACCCTCAACATCTTGTTTCCATCTTCTAGGTGGCCTCCCTCGTTTTCTTCTTTCGGTTGGTGTCCAATTATAGATTTTTCTTGGCCATCGATCTTCCCCCATTCGTTGAAGGTGGCCGTACCAAGTTAATATTTTGCTATCTATAGCGTCGAGAATAGTTTCTTTTTCTCCTATAATTTCTCGAATTCGTTCATTTCGGATATGCTCTAGTCTCGAAATGCGACAACTTCTTCGCCAAAAGTCCATTTCAAGAGATAACAACCTATTTTTTTATTTTTTGTTCAATTCCCATGTTTCAGCACCATAAGTGGTAATGCTCTCTACAATGGCTTTGTATAGCATGATTTTTGTTTTCTTTGACATTTTGTCACTCCATAGCAAAGAGTTAAGTTGACCAATAGCCCGTCTTCCTTGTCCAATTTTATTCGTAATGTCTTGTGTACTTTTTCCATTTGTTGTAAAAGTAACGCCCAAGTATTTAAATGTGCAAACATTTTTAATTTTGCAGATTCCTACATCCAAGTCCTCCCGTTCCTCTTCACCCACTACCAAGTACTCCGTCTTCTTTGTGTTTATTGTTAGGCCCCACCTTGAGTATTCCTCATGCAGCTTTCTAAACATGTAACTAGAGTCGTCTCTATCTCCTGCTATTAGGATCTAGTCGTCGGCACATAGTAAAGTGTACAAAGTTTCCTGTCCTAATATTGTATACATATTATACTAATTTATACTCAAATTATCAAATGGTCATTCATAAAATTTCACATAATATAACCACAATGCTTTCTCAATAATGTGACATTTGGTAGCTGTGTTCGCCATTGTCTGGCCTTATGTCCTGAGTCCAATCACGATTAGGTATTTACACATACCCTGATCTCTCATTGGTCACGACAAATGCGAGCAGTACAATAGATATTTCACATAAGTGTCAATTGGTTCTATAAGTCGGAACACGACCATTTCGGAACACTCTCCCGATCTAGTAACTTTTAGTGGTGTGTTTCAGGTTTCCTAAAATACTCCTCTTAGTTTAAAAACAAGGTATAGTATTGATATCAGCTGATAATTTCCATTTTTGATAGTTCTGACAGATGAATATAATTAATTTTTTCATCGCATCCGCTCTTGTTATTTTATTATTTTCACTGATGAGTTTCGTTGAAACTGTTCATTTAAAAACTCCAGTATGCAATTAATTGTATGGAATATCTGTAATTATGGATCCTTCTACTTCGAGTACCAGCTCTTCGCTTAGTCCGGTAAAACAATGAAAGGTCATTTAGGACTGTCAAAAATCAAATATGTACATTCATCGTATATCTACAATAAACATCTAAATAATCTACTGAACAGACGAGAAACTGATTTATGGCTATTGGTGGCTGATTTTTTCACCAATCAAGGCATGTTTAATAGATTTGGAACACGACTGTTGACTACTTTTTTGGAACACACCTTTCATTAACTAATCTGGTAACTTTTAGTGGTGTGAGTAAGGCTTTTTAAATTACTCCTTCTGGTTATTAAATGGACTATAGCACAGTTTAGAAAATGGTGAAGGCAATTGATTATCATTAACCATAATATTTTTGAGGGATTCCATAAAAAATCCCGCCTATTGCTCTTACATCTACCTCAAATGCTAACTCGACTGGACTAACATAGTAATAACACAGCAATTACAAATAAAAATCTGAATTTATTGAAATACAAACCTTGTTTGATTTCTTCATCATGAATTGATTTCAATAATTGTGATCTTTATCCTAAAAAAAACGCGTAAACAATCTAACTTCGTTAGTGACAGGATGTACCTATTGAGTGGATAAATATGTCCAAAGGTTAAACACTGACTATTACTACTAATGTAGCAATATTAGTATATTATTCAACGATCGTGTAATGATGTCTATTACTCATGAGAATGAACTTTGCGTAATCATTCGAGTGAGTAATAGCCATTACATTCCAGATTTAAGTCATTATTATTTGAAGTAGTGGAGGTATTGTTTTCTATGTTTTCAGACCCCGGATTTGAAGATCAACATCCATAATTGAGTCCACAATTTTTTGTGCCGTTCCATCTTGTTTTCCAGGAAATCGTGGAGAGCCTTTGAATTCCTTTTCACTTTCTTATCCATTCTAACAAAAAGTCAACTTTATATCAGCTTCGGTAGGTAGGCATACTGTCAATGTCAAATTACGTTATGACATTTCATGGCGTGTAATGGCATTATTTGACGGTGATGGGCCATATAGTCGTGTGTAATGGATCATTATCCACGGGGCGTGGCTTGTTTTGTGCAATGCATATGAATGTAGCAAATACCTGCAAATACGTTGTTGTTTCAAATGACCCTCCACTCCTTGGCATCGAAATAAAATCACTGGAGAGTATTAATTTTGACAAAGTGATTGACGAGTTTGCGACAGTCAAATCAACGAGAATTAATTTACTGTAGACTATAACTCTTACAGACACGTATAATTACTTGATGCTTCGAAAATAAACCATATAAACCGCAACATTCCAAAATTTTCTTGTAGGCTCAGATCCTCCAGACTTTTTCTGTACGAGAAGAGTCGCAGACTTTTTATCATGTTCCCAGGCGCAGATGACCCTAGCTACGCCATTGATGATCAGCCTGTAGACAGTTTCATCGATAGTTTTTATTACGATTGCAATTTAAACGAGCTCATGAGTGTTTTATTTGGCAGTCGCTTATGTATTCAAGTTAACACATTATTAATTAAATTGCATACATGCTAGCCAAATAATAGTCTGTTGACCTTGTCTCAATACGCTTATATTCGCATGGAACAGACCACTCGTCGACGTCAATTAAGAATGGAAATAATAATATCAGATTTTTTTGGTCAACCTCGCACTAAATTTTCGATACAATTTTAAAGATGTACTTACTCAGCATAAAATCACAATAAGCTCACAGATTCCGGTGGAGCTTCGACACCATCTTGGTAAAAAGTTTTTGACCGATATCTCGGGAACTATGCACTTCAGGGCAAAAGTTGATGAGAATAATATTGTAGAGAATTTCGTACTTTTTGTTTTCCTAAACTTTTTTTGTGAAACTTACTGCTTACGATTTTTGCATACTTAACTAACCGCTTCTTGTATATCTTGTAATTCATTTTTTAATACCAATTTATTTTCTACAACTTTTGTTCGAAACTTTTTTTAATGTCCAAACTTTTTGAGATATACAGGGTGTCCCACGACGAATTAAAACTATATGTATATGGCAAAATACTTTAGTAAAATCATGAAAATTTCTACGTTTGTGTTTTCGGATACGATCTTTTTTAACTAAAATATTTTTAAAGATAGCAGACTTCCGGTTCTACATGTAACGGTGTACCTTTGTTATTTTAAGTGGTACTTTTTTCGAAAAATTCATACTTTCTTATGAATAATTTCTGTGTGAAAAATTCGACCGTTGCAGACCCTTATAAATTATTTTTTTACGAGGAGACCCTTGAAAAAATGAAAATGGTTTCTGTTAATAGGTTACTTTCCATTTCTTGAATCATTATACGTACCAAGATACATACCCTGAAAATTTCGACCTTAATGTCGGTAGTCCAACAGTGAACGTCCTATAGCTAAAAAAATGGATATAAAAAAAAGCTGTAAACCAAATTCGTGGAGAATAAAGATAATAATCCAATATTTCTTGAATTATCAGTCGAGTTAGAAGATCCGGTTAATTAAATAGGACTTAAAATGTGAATGATAAGTTTTACACTGCCACTTTACTATTTCGACGATTATGAAATGTTTTGTTTTAGAGGCATAATTTTTTTTAATCTAATTTTTTTGTTTCAGTCGGTATACGTGAGAACTGTGCGACATTTTAGGACACATTTTTCGGCAAGTGAAGTGTTAAATTCAAATAAGAAGACGGAATTAGGACAATCAAGTTCGTCTTCTTCGTCGTCTTCCTCTGACAGTGATATAGACAGCGATTCGGAATCTGAAGACGGTGAGTAAAATGAAATATTTTAATAGTAATAATTATTAGGGCTTTGCATGATTAATATCATAAGATGAGTATAAAAAGTGTGTGTTATTATATGCTCATTTCATAACAAAAATAAATCGTATGCTGCATCTCCTAAGCTATTTGATTCAGACTCTTTACACACTCGACATTGTGTGTAATAGTAGTTCACCTAACTAGTGCGGAAAGTGACACTTTTCAGATGTCCGCCAGCAATCGCATGTGGAAAATACCAAATGTTAACATTAAGAAACATTTATTATTACATACACATCAACAAATTGATTATTCATTCTTTGACATTCATATGATAAGACTCACACCGGGGACAATGAATAATTATTGAAAAATTTTATTAAAAATTATAGCAAACTTTTCATAAACTTCATAATTTTTCAGTCATTTGGTTAACTACAACTTAAAAACTAACTTTAAAAAACGCGCGTTTTTGAAAGTTCGATTTGAACAATCTGGGGTGTGCTTTAAATAGGTAAAAGGGTTCACCAATAAAAAAAATATTATAGAAACATATAAGAATTTTTTTCTCTTCATCCGTTTCAAATACTATAATGGTTAGGTGCGAGCCCTCTCAGACCTATCACGCACCATATTAGATTTTGGAAGAAATTATTACAAATTGACGATAATAATAATAAGTGCTTATTTGAAATATACATACGTGACGATTGTCGTACCAATTATGTATTTATACGAGGGTTGGTAAAAATTAAATGCCATGTTACTCCATTTTGAATTTATAATAAACTAATGATGTTACTTAGCACCAAGGACAAAAAGTGCATGTATTGGAATCGGGTAATCTTGCAAGTCAATTAACTGACCCTCCTCTTCCAATTCATAGATTCACATCCTTAGTGTGAAAATATAGACGTACCTATAAATAGCCTTAACAACTTAGACCCAGATTCAGAATACCTTAGAATTTAGTTATTTTTAGTTTCATTTGTCATAACTTTTTGGATTAGATATCTATCTTAGTATTCATATACAGGGTGGTCCTTGAGTGATTTTACGTAGAATTACAGTACAATCTTCACTTCAAAATATTGAGATTTGAACCAACGAGCCTCAATAAAATGTTGATATTAAGAGAGATATAGGGTATCGGACATGAAATTTTAATTCTCGTTTTTCACAGTACCTAAGTAATAACTTTAACGCTTTTTGACGTATATGCACAAACATTTGAGGTTGGGGGTTTTTGGATACGAAAAATCATAGTTTTGTACATATTTCGATGTATTTTGTAGATGGCGCCACAAAAGCCACGTATGCGGCATAAAAAAAGATATCCAAATCCTAACGGTTTTAGAGATAATCACATTTTGGTGATTAACTGTATGATTATTATTTAATGAAATTACGTTCGAAATATGTAGTGTGTGCGATAAGTAATTTTTTTATTATTAGGATTAACAGTCTTAGCGTATACTAGCAGTTAACATGGAAAATATGTATGGTACTTTTAATTTAAAAAAATAATAATTATCGTATATACTCACAACTATAATTTTCGATTCGAATAATAATCGTTTTGTGCATATACGTCAAAAAGCGTAAAAGTTATTACTTTGTATTGTAAAAAACGAAAATTGAAATTTCATGTTTAACACCCTGCTTCTCTCTTAATATCAACATTTTATGAATGCTAGTTGGTTTAAATCGCAATATTTTGCAATATTGTACTTAATGTCTATGTACAATTATTCAAGGACCACCCTGTATACAGGGTGAATCACGTCTAACGGGACGGAGGTTTATGGCGAAACGGTGAAAAATTTGAAATGTTTGTCACCTTAGTAGTTTGTACATCCATATGGGCTACATTTTAAAATTATTTTGAAATTTACAGGATGTTCCAATAAAGTGTGGCGTATCAAAGTTATATTTTTTCTTATGGAACACCCTATATTTGATTGCATTTTCTGATTGCACCTGAAAAATAAAGTACTGTTTCATAATGGTTCCCTATACCTAAATACAGAGGGTTCCGAGTTATGCTGACTTTTTTAAAAATGTGAACATTTCGAAAAAAATTAATAACCCATTGATATAATCAATTCTAGCGAATTACCTCTCACAGCTCAATAGTCGGACATTCGTTGAATGTATTCCACGATTGAGTACTAAACATCTCTTCACAGGGTGTTCAGAATTATCAGTTGAATTATTAGATCATTAAATGTGTTATAACGGGCTTATTTCAAATGGAACACCCTGTATTTTAATAATTCATCATAAAAAAAAAAAAGTCCTCTTTCGAATGATATAAGGGTGTCCTATACCTAGATACCCTATACTTTTCGCGTAATTTACAATTTTCTTAAAATTGTATGCTAAATCGATTTTAAAACGTCTGCATTTCACTAATTATCTTGACAAAGTTATTGTGAAGATTAACAGTGAAGCTGCTAATAAATATGCACACTTGTAGATCCTGTGGTACACTAACTCTTTTGTTACCGATAAGTATTTGAGTACATAATAAATCAAAAACTCGTAAAGCGAATACATAAATACTACGAAATGAACAACAAATTATTAAAAGCAATAAATGAAAAATTACTATAATAGCCGTAACACGGATGAGTGTAACCGTTTCGCCATAAACCTCCGTCCCGTTAGTCGTGATTCACCCTGTATAACAGGGTGAATCAAGTCCAACGGGATGGAAGCTTATAGCAAAACGGTAAAAGTTATAAAATGTTTGTCACTTTATTAATTTGTACATTCATAGGTTTGTTCCAACTGCAGTCAGAAACCGTCAGAAGCGATCAGAGAATAACTGGTCATAGCAAACAACGAGTTATTTCCGCGTAATTCCTATCACTGATTGCAATGGTCGACTATTCTCTGATCGCTTCTGACGTTTTCTGACTGCGGTTGGAACAGACCTCATATAGGCAAGATTTTAAAATTATTTTGAAATATACCTACAGGATGTTCCAATAAAGTGTGGAATTAGAATTTTTTCTTATATATTTTTCCATAAAAGTGGAATTATTTAGTTAGTTTCATTTGAAAAAGTAATTTCAGTAGATTGCATAAATAAAGGGAACAGACCGTAAATTCAATTCTAACCGGTGTTCAATAAAATATCCTTAAACAAGGGTAGCTCAGGAAATAATAGCTATTTGTCATCTGTATATTCGCTATAAAAGTACATAAAACAGTACCCATAAGTGCAATTAGAAGCGGTAAAAGGGATAGTAAAACCATGTAAAACCTAAATTTCCAATGAGATTTTTCATACCAGTCACTAGAGATCCTTTTATGGTGGTCGATGCTTGTAACCTTTTTATTAATAATACAGGAGTGTCGGTCATAAATTTCAATTTAGTAGTTTTCTGATGGTATTAACTGTTGCTGAGAATTTCTTAGTTTTTACCTGCAGTGCTCCAGTCATTCATGATACAGAATAGAAACTTCCGACTAAAGGATTTTCACGATAAAAAAACGATGATGTCATTTTCAGTTACTTTCCTGCTTATCAGAATAAATATTAATACACCTACCGTAAATACAATTTATCCTCAACAGCCAGGGCAATTTACAGCTTACGGGTTGGCAAAACTTCAAGACGTTGTCAGATCAACTGGTAAAAGTTCCCAGTTTGTTTGAACGTTTATTAACATATTTTACATATTTACATGACAAGTTTTATCCGGTGGATGCTCGTGATTACTCGAAACGATCAAATTACAAAGAAATTGAATGTGATCCCTGGCGCCAAATGCGAAAGTTTTAAAGATCATGTGTACTTGTGTGTACGAATCATCACTTTGGTAGAAATGTATGTGTAGTCTTCGACAGGTATTCTGACGATGACGCCCAAATAAGCACCAAATTTGCAGGGCAATCACGACGATATACTGTAGCATCTGCGTAAAATAACAAAGTTTGTCTCATTGGGCATCTCTGTTCTGATTTTGCTGTCAAGTGAATTGAGACAAAAAACGCATGCCACGATATCGTCTCGACTGCTCTCCACTGGCTATATCGTTTTTTTGGAGAGGATAAGGATTTGCTCGTGCCTCTCTGCATGCGGTCTAGGATCCACTATAATACAAACGTATACTTCCAGAAGAGTGGCAGAGTTGAGGTGGGTTGCGTCCAATTCTCCACCAGCTCATTCAACCAAGGGAAAATTAAACCACCACCTAGATTTGAGTTTTTTTCTACGCATTCACTGCATCTGTTCTCTTTGGACAGGGGAAGATGAAAATGTGTGGTTTTTTCCAGACAGTTTCCACACACCTACAATTTGCAGTCGGTGACAATAGCCTAGTTGCCCTATATGGAGGAAACGAAACGGCAAAGCGTATTTACCCTGCTTGCCCTCAATCACAGAGTCTGCGGCGTATTACCACTAGGTACCGCACATACCAGCAGGTGAAAAGTGGTTAGGGAGGAGAAAGAAGCCACCGTCTGGAGTTGGGAATTGACGTCGGCTGAACTCATCCCCATTACTATCCTGCCAGGTTCTGTCCACTCTGAGCTCCTTAAAACACCTCTCTTGCAAATGCAGGAAGGTGGCTGTACTTGCCTGAATGCAGGGCTCAGATGTTCTGTGATGTATGCTACCTGTTCTAGGTAAACATGCCAGAATGTGGCATTGATCATCTTTGAAGAGGACGACAACCCCAAAATACTCCAATTCTTGACTACCTACCAATGTAAGACGAAGACTGTGACCCACCACTATACGCCAAGCAATATAATATGATACTATACTCGCATGCTCCGTTGCCTGGCCTATTAAAGAGCAACGAAAGTGACGGCCCAAGTCCACCAAAAACAAGGCGGTGTATATAATTTGATTGATTGATGAAGCTACTAGGCTCACAGACCCCGTTTTGCACTTGATATAAAGCTTATTAACAAACTATATTTCACAAGTTCTACTCGTAGGCTCTGACGCAAGTTTCGGTCCAAAGTAGGTCGAAGACAAAAATTCCTTATTTCTGGTAAAAACGGCATATAGTGCCGTAGTTCAGCAATCAACACAGACCTCCGGCGGCTGGGCTTAATTTGTAACAAATATAATGTTGTTTATAACATTTTTTTATGGAGAATTGACAATAAACGGGATGTGAATCAAACAAAAATTCATTCCCTCTTTTAGGCTATGTATGGGAAAAAATTGATGTGGACCACCTCCACCTCCACAATTTTAGAAAATTCAATTCAAGTTTCTTTTGTAATCACCACTTTCTGTGTAAAATTGAAAATGAATCAGTTATTCAATTAACAAAAATTGAGCCTTAAACTCAGGAATACCAGTGATGTGCAAAAAAAATTTAGACAACGAGTGACCCTTCCCCCCAGCGAAATTGTTACTTGAAATTTTTTCTGGGTTTGCCCATTTTTTGAGCTAATGCGACTGGGCATGTATTTACCGTATTTGTCACATAATAGTTTCTTTTATTCCAAAACTGAAAAGTCAAGCTTTGCCACGATTGAGGAAGTGAAGATAGCATCGTCAGAATAGAAACAAAGTAGATTTCGAAATATATTTCAAGAAAAATAAAAAGACCATTTTTTAACAAACCTCTCATATTATCAAATAATGTAATTTGAGTCAAAAAATGGATTATTCCATTAGCTTTTTTTCTAAGAAAATAGTTGGCGTCAGCTAGGCGCCAAACGATTTTCTCGTTTATATTTACTATAGAACAGTTGCGTTTTTGGGATCTAAGCCCTTCTAAATGCGGCTTCAGGAATTATTTGTGTGACCAGCCCATATAGAAAAAATATCAATACAAATTTATCTATATTGACTGTTTTGCGACAAACTTACACTATTTACATGTTGTAAACTTCTCACGTGATTTTTATACAAAATTTTTCATCTACGACCAGCTTTAAAATTAGGCATTCACGAACCAAAATGTGTGAAATCATACTTTATACATACGTTAAAAAGCGTGCGTTACTGACGAATGCTTTTCAAATGGGGTTTTCAATTTAACACTATTTTAGCTACCTAATTATCTTGTTGCCTTGAATTTAGTCGTTTGCTGTATAAATTTTTGTGCTGTCAGTAAATTTGACAGAAGTGTCAGACATAGTGAAAAAGCTATTTACCTAACAAGTGCGGAAAATGAATTTTTCACACGAGTCTGCTGTTCACCAAACAATAAACAAAATTTTCGAACCACCATAATATACCGGTTTATTATTATTTTGACATATAGGTGTGGAAAATTTTTTCCACACGGTGCGGGAAATTCAATTTTCCATACTAAAATGTGTATGGAAAATTCAATTTTCCGTCCGCTCGTAGAAAAAATATTTTCCGTTATATTTAAAATTTCAATTACATTTATTTCAAATGCTGGAACCTCGAGAAGAATGCATTTCTTCGGATTGCACTCCACCTGGAATTAGAATTCGTTGTGTTGGTATATTATATTTGTTTGAAAAAATTTATTTTTATGTTTTTCAACTCTAGAGAACATTTTTCATTTTTTTCCATGTGGTTGTAGATAAAGTTTTCTATGACACTAAACTTGTGCGTGAAGTACGTTTGCGCACTTGTTGCGAAAAGTATAACTTCACGCACTTGTATAATATAGTAGTTTGTGCAACTAGTGTGGATATGATGGCCATATCGCACGAGGACGAAGTTTGAGCACGACGCCGTAGGCGGAGTGCTCAATCGTTCGAGTGCGATATGGACAATCCACACGAGTCGAACAGTATATTTTTTCTACGACCCACTTGAAAAATCTGGAAAATAAGCATTTTAATAAACTGTAATCTCGACTGTAATATGACTTTAATTACAAAATTTTCAACAATTTTCATAATTTTACCAATCAATATCAAGCGGAATAATTATTTAAAAATAAAATTAACAATAAAAAAAATTTCTTCATTGGGAATCGAACCCTGGACCTAGCGCGCGAAAGTCTAGTATGCTAACCACTCGACTACCGAGGAATGTGCTAGTTTGATATTTATAACGTCACATGAATTACATAATTTTATAAAAGCTGACGTCTATCAGAAGTCCTTTAAAATACCCATTTTATTCTGTTTTCAGTATTTGTTGTTAATTTATACGGATTATCTTATTTATGTTTATTATTGTTAATAAATATTCTGGATCCAGCGCTTCTAGGAGGGACTTTTTTTGATAAGTTATTTTGACGTTTCTTTGAAATTGAAAAAAGGGGAGTTGACGAATACTAAACGCGAATGCTGATTGGTGGATTTCATATACGTTCTAGGATGTATATGAATATATACGTTCAGTTAACCGATATGGCCTACATTTCCCTTCTGTAAACTGTGCTGAAAATGGATAATATACATGTGGGTGTAGGAAAAATAACTATTCGGCCCTATTCCGTATCACTTTATGTTATTTAACGACTATTGTTAAGTGTGAATTTATGTTATATAACGATATGACTAAAAATATCGATTCTGTATCATCATTCGCATCGTTATGTTAACGAGAATCGTTATTTTATTATCGTTATTTTTGAAAAGTTTGTTGTTAAATAACTGGACCATTTTGACAGCTTGTTATGTCTTAACGATATCGGGACCGAATCCATCTCTTTTTATATTTATTGAAGGTGTATCGTTCCATCTCGCTTCGTAAGAATCAAAACTTACTACTTTTTTAACATACAATTTTAACAATATCGTTAAGGAAGGTTGATACGTAATCACAGATCAGTTAACAATATAGTTAAATACGATCGTTATTATAACATAACGGACCATCGTTAAAAATAACATACATGATACGGAATACGGCTGATTTTATATGGAGTACAAATTGTGACGAATTTATGGAAAATATTTTCATAGACCTGCCACTTTTAGTTGTACTATACCTTGTTTTTAAACTAAGAGGAGCATTTTAAGAATCCTCAAATACACCAGTAACAGTTACTAGATTGGGCGAGTGTTCCGAAAGGGTCGTGTTCAGACTTATTGAACTAATTGACACTTATTTGGAATATGTATTGTACTGTTCGCATTTGTCGTGGCCAATGAGAGATCAAGGTACCTATGCCTAAATACCTAATCGTAATTGGACCCAGGACATGAGGAGAGACAATGGCGAACACAGCTACCATACTGTGAAAGCATTGAGATTATATTATGTACCTAAAATATTATGAACGAGATTATGAATAACCATTCGATAATTTGAGTATAAATTAGTATAGTATGTATAAAATGCAATTAGTTTATATGTTAGTTTATTTACATTGGAAGTTTGGGTATAGCACAAAATAAAGCTAAACAGGTTTTGATTTTAGAAAATACGATAATATTGTTGGTACCGTAAGTAATGTGTGTAAAACTATTATTAAAAATAAGATTTTACTTGTTAACTTATAAACTTTGCTTCTCTGTCAGCGATAAATGACCCAAACTTGATAATTTCCTTCGTTTCGGGGGCGAAGAAAGTCCACTGGTACTTGGAGTACAATCTTGGTCCATATTTAACTAGTAACAAAGCAATACAATATACAACAACACAAAAAGAGATGTAAAGAAACACAAATATAATAATATGAGGTAATAAATAAAAACATAACATGAAATAGCAAACGCAAACAGAATTATAAACATAAACAAAAAAGTGGTAATAAAGATTGGAATATGTTAATAAACGCTGCTGTCAAAACTGACAAATACCGTTGTCAGTTAAATCAAAAGAGCTGTGTGAAACGGGCGGCTATCTGACCAATGATTAGCCTGCAGAAATGCCAACTTAAATTCAAATCGCTCCTCTTAGTTTAAAAACAAGGTATAGATATATGATTAGAAACTTGTATGTTATAACAAAATAGATCCCTGTATATTATTATTTTTTCGGATTCTCCCTAAAAATTTTAATTTTGTGTCGAGTACTCGGTCGAGTACCTACACAAGTATCTAAAATGTGTTCTTATCAAGGTATCAATATTGACCTTGGGGTTAAAAAATTTTTCCACTAGCGTGCGAAAAGGTCCACTTTTCCGCACTAACAAGCGTGCAGAAAGAGTCACTTTTCCGCACTGGTGCGGAAAGTAATATTGTAGAGTTTTTGGGGAGTTTACTAACATTTGAATATTTGAAATATGTATTTGTATTGTTGTAGTTTACCAAATGACTAAAAAATTTAGAAATTCATTAGAATTTTGCTATAATTTTTTCATAAAAAGGAACATTTTTTCCATTAATATTTTTAATGAGCCTTGATATCAGCCTAATCAAATAATAATAATTAAGTTGCTGATATGTATTTAATAATAAATGTTTCTTTATGTTAACTTTCGAGTTTTTTCCGGATGCTAGTAGAAAAAATATTGTACCTAACACGTACGTAAAGTGACTTTTCGCACTAGTTAGGTAAACTGCTATATTGTGGACAACTCCTATATCAAATTTAAAAAAAAAACTGTAGGGATGATCGGTATATAGGAATGTCAAGGTAATTGTTCATTTCTAATACTGCTCTATTGTATACATGGCTACTGAAAAAGCGATGGAAAGCTGTTATGTTGAATATGTCAATATTTCTCACCTCTTATTCAAATCTACCTACAAAAATGAGAGGAATTGTGTTTAATTTTCTATGCACAATTATTGTGAACGGTTTGATATTTGATACATGCTTTGAGTTCCGATGATACAACATCTATGTATTATCTGAATCACTGAGTTCGTAATATTATTTTGGTGACTATGGTTAGTTATGTGGATGATGAGAAGAAAAATACCTATAATAATATTTAAAATCAACAATAACTTGAGCAGCTTTCTTCCACCAATATCAATCCTGAATTCACGAGAATTTCATATTAATTGGCAAAATAATATTTAAGACGCCATTTCCAGTCGTTTTTTGTCCCCCTACAGAAGCTATAGCTATTATAATTTCATGTGCTAAAATACAACGGAAAAAAACTAGTAAAATCATTTCATTATACTCATTTATTCCAACGTTTTAAGTGACTTTCGAATTTCAAGACTAATTTTTGGCTCACTCACAAAAAAACCAACCAAATTCCCTGATTTTTTCAAATATAAACTTGTTTTGTCATATTTTTACATTCGCTTCATTTATATACTCTCCCTCTCTAAATATTAATCATTAATCATTAAAAATCAAGTATTCATCACTATTTATATAATTTTTTTAGAAATGTAGGCAACATTTTCATTTCACTTGCTTCTAAATAATAAATAAAGACATTAATAAAAAAAACACGGATAGAAATGTTTCATCTATAATTGAAATTTTATTTTTCATAGTATATTCGGAATTATTGCGGCGATTATTCCTGTACATTCACTGTAAAGTTTCTTTGTCGGTTTTTACTAAAGTGTACCAAATTAGATCAACTAGTGATATATTTTTGGAATTAGCTCAGCAAAAAAATCGCAAAAATTGGAAAAAGTCTGGTGTTTCATTTGAAAAAACTTTTTTTGGATTTTTGACTACTCGATATGCCTACCCCCACCACGCAAACCGGCAGATTAGTATACCGTCGTTATCAAATGCACTTTTGGCATACGTGGTATGAATATCTGATGCGTTCGAGAATGCCCAAGTAACTGATTTTCTTAAACATTTTTGCAGAACCGTACCAGCCATACCCAACGCTGAAATGGTTTTTATCATACGAGCTTTTCTTTTCGAAATTTCTTTCTTTCGATTTTGATAGGTCTCGACGGCGCTCGAGAATGTCGCCATTTAGGCTACTATAGTCAAAGGCAGTCTTATCATGCGGGTCATACGATTCATCAGAGACATACTCTCTGTTTTTGTTCTCTTTCACTGTGTTTAATCATAACTTCCAAATAAAATCTGTAAGATGAATATATACTTATGCAATTTTTATGGAAAAGAAAAGGATGTATTCAGTTTTCAGCAATTCTCAAGATATACTTTGAACATTTAAACAAAGTATATCACAATGTAAATGTTTTCTTGAGAAAGGGGAGAGGAAAATTATTGAGAAGACAGATCAAAGTGTAACCTATACAAATATCAGAAAATAAGGAATAAAAACCTAAAAAAAAATTCTCCGGGTTTTAAGCGTAGTATACTTTCAACTGGGCTAATCTCTTTAGACTCAATTACATCGAATAGAAGGTTGACGGCTGTATGGACGCTTGCGCACTTAAACATGAGGGGGCAAAACAACAGGGCTGCTCAGCAAAGACGTATGCGGATTGCAAGAGTTCGCTTCGCTGGCAGCATATGTTGCTTGTGGCTGTCAGAATTCGTAAGCTTCGTTTCATTTAAAACTTTGCATGCGGAATGTACGTCTTCTGCTCTGGCAACTACGTTTACATCGTTGTCAAGTTGTATGGCTTTCTCGCGCATCGTCAACTGCCAAAATTGATTTGCCAACCGCAGTACCTAAAAATTCATCAATTCTATAGAGCTTTCTGTGGTAGAGCGTTGTTAGTCGAATATCGCAACATCCCGTAGGTACATTTTTTTTCGTCACAAAATCTATGTTTTTTTTTGTTACGATTTAATGTAATTATTCCGAAAATAACCCTTTTATTTACCACGAAAATTAACGTTAATTACATTTGCTGCGTGACACGACCAAAATTCCATGCGACAATTGGCGCAGAACCGCACGACCGTTTAGTTTGACACTAATCAATTAACTTTCTACGTAAATTTTACGCTACTAACAATTTGCTGCAACACCCCATTTTTTTCTTGTTCACATGTTTACAATTAATGAGATAAATCTAATTTTCAAAAATAAATAATAAAACATTAACTGTTGACTATGTAAACCTGCAAATCAGTAAATTTTTGGTAGATCTATGACCCAAAATTTCTAAAAAAATTATGGTAATTTTCGACATAAGTCTTTGCCGTAACAAGTGATAGGGTCATAGAGAAAATAGTTATTTATGTTACTAGTGTGTAAAGTAGCTTTTATCGACGAATGTTAATGTTGTCACATGGGCCGCAAGCGAATGAGACAATCTAATGAGTCGAAAAAAGGCCTTTACACATGAATTGCATACAATATTTTTTCTACTATCGGAAACTTTATCAAAATACAGGAGTTTAGGTAATAGGTATGCAACTAGAACATTTTCGGAATATTTTATCATTTTATTTTTCCCACACTATTTGCGAAGTAATCTTCTGAGAGATCCATCTTTATAATTATAATAATCTAAAATAACATCATAGTTTCCTAAAAATATTCAATACTGACATAAAAATACAATTGATCACCCGAGGTACAGTCGGAAGAGATCTCAATTTAAATTTTAAATGTCAGATTCAATTCAAAAAGAAATTTCAGTCACTTACCGCCAACTTATACCTATTCAGATACCTATAATACATACATATCGGAACTTTTTCTCAATAGTGCGTAAAGAAAACTCATTACGCACTAGTGCATTAAATAAAGTTTTACACACTCGAAAGTGTCTCTAAATAACCTATTTTACACACGGTGGTAAAAAAATGTATTAATTTTTTAAATAATAGTATATTACGTAACGTGTGTGGTAAGAAAAAATAAAAATGCTTAACAGCACGAGTTACGTACTATACTTTACCTACGGCCTACTTCTACTTGTATTTATACTCTTATTATTGATAATACTTGAACAACATCAATAATATTTGCCTATTTCTGCGATTTCCGTGATAATATTAAATCCATCTTACTTTCACTCGACATTTTTTAATTGAATAAAACTTTCCACAAAATACACAGTTTTAAGTTATAAGAATAATAAAAAAAGTGTTTTAAAAGTTTCTTGACAGTTTGACGGTTTATGTCATATTTTTGAATAAAATGGCGACGTCTATTGACAGTAACTAAGATGTTGCTATGGTTCATACAACAGCCATTTTGGTGTGCGTCATCGTTTGCTAATGTCTTTCTAACGTGGAAAGAAATGGAAAAAAGTCAGGTCTTTGATTAATCCTAATCAAAATATCACAATAATGAACCGTTTGAATGTATTACAAACGTCAACCCTAATCCTTGACTTACCAAAATTTGATTGGTTGATGTTTAGATTAAGCTCAAGTGCGACCTATCAATCGGGAGAAATTTCTTTTTTAAAATAGGATGTAAACATACCTTCCGTATTGTCAATGTGTCTTACATCTTTTTCTACTGTCCCACTGACAGTTGTTGTCAGGTCTGTACTTTGTTGTTCACGGTCAATTATTATTTATGAAAAGGGAATATAAATCTTATTGTTATATTTTTTTGAATAATACAAAAATATGCCTAGATATACGGAAAAACATTAGCATTTCGAAAGTTCGCAAGTATTTTCAGTTAGAAAAAGAAGCTGGTAACTATTAATTTCATAGCCTTTTGGAATTCTGCTGAATACGATACTGATGATTTTATTTATCAAATTTAAGGTTAGATATGTGTCAAAATAGCAAATAAAATAAACGACATATCGAAAACCCGGTTATACGTCACAAACGATGACACACACCAAAAAGGCTGTTGTATGAACTCTAGGCAAGCCGTGCGATTTACTTTACAATTGTGCGTTTTTTTTACTGTGCGTAATAGACGTCATTACATTAGCGCCGACTGTGTGTTATTGACTGATTACAGGGGGGGTCCTAGGTAAAAACTTGAACTGTACCTAAATTTTTTTCACTTTAATCCATTTTGTCTTGAATTTTTTCCGATTTGAGATAAAATTTTACGAACAAAAATTTTCCTTCAATATTCAATAAGTCCTGGATACCGACTTTTCATAAACCTTCTTAAACTTATTGCTTTTCGCACGTGCTGCCTACAACACAACATTATTTTTCTACGATCGAAATAAGATAATACACTCACCGCCAAAAAAAACCAAACCAAAAATATTGCTGTTCGTTGTCAAAGAACTTCTGTAATTCTCCATCGATTTCAATTGTTCCTTTGTCAAATTGGGGATAAATTCTCAGATATTAAGAATAAATTCCAAAATTGTTGATATCTTATTAATACAGGAAAAAAAATCATGTATTTGTGGTCCAATTTCTTAACACCCTGTGGAACAGTTCGGGACATTTGTGGAGTTTACGCTCAAATTATTAAAAAAAACCATCCGTTTCGCCATCTTTCAGTTTTCATTTCACCTTGGAAGCTTGATTCCTTTTGGATATACGTAGTCAAATGAAACTACAAAAATTAGGTTTTAAATTCACTTTTTTGAGTGGATGTCGGTTTACATTTATTGTACAGTTTGTACAATTTTCAAATTGTACTGGAGGGCAACGAGAATTTATAAACGCTGCATGGCTAATTATTTGGTTGAATATTTTATTAGCCACCTCCAAAGTGATTCGTCAATATATTTTTCTACCACATTGGAAGATTTCCATCAGTAAGTATAATTCGTGAGGAAAGCATATTCTCAAACTCCTGTGTTACCAGACTCGACGCTACAATCCTTGTGTGGTAATTATGTCATTCGTTTGGGCATATTATGCTTTACCCACTAATTATGCGTATACTATTATACAACTAGTGCGCGAAGCGTCACTTTCCCGACGAGTGTAGAATTTTGTAGCGCTAACTGTAAGGCGAGTGCCGCAAACCTAGTGATTGGTAGAAGGGCTTTGCGTACAAGTTATATATATTTTTTCTACAATAATATTTATTGATGAAAGGAATACAGTAATTTATGGGCTTATTCTGTACATTTATCTGTAACAGCTGTAAATTTAACATCGATGTAGTTAAAATCGCGATGTTAAATCGAATTCAACAGCGCGGTTGAAAATCGTATTCTGAACTGCCCGATGTAAAATAATTTTTGACAGCGCAATATTACATCGCAGCTAACTTAACTTATATTATGTTGTGTAGTAGAATTTGTATAATTTTCAAGTTATTGGACCGATACTGTAAAGCAAGAGGTCAAAGATAGTCAAGGTAACAGAAGAATTTCAGGTTATTATTTATTAGTGGGTGTAATCAGGTTTATTTATGCATAATTATTATTTGAAAAAATGATGAATTTGCTAACACATCGTCATCATGTGAATAGTGAGTACCTACTTAGATAATACAGTTTGTAAAATAAATTATTAAATAATTAACTATTGTAGAAAAACGAAAAAGAAAAACATCAGATGATCAATATGAATTATATTCAAATGAAAGGAAAATGATTAGGTCTGCAGAAGTGGAACAATTAACCCAACTCATAAAAACAATATTTATATATATTGGTTTTGAATAAAAATTTATTTAAAAATTACAATAAATTGTTTGAATAATATGCCCTAGGATTTTGTAAATCACGTAATATTTTTCTTTCTATTCGCATATAATTCCTAGATAATAATTTCAAATTATAACCTAAAATTTGACAAACAGTGTCAAAACACTCCTAAAGTCGAATATTTTGGTCGGTGTTATTTTAACAGCGAAAATGTTATTATACATCGATGTAAGTTACATCAAAATCGCACAGAATAGCTTTTTCGTAACATCTCTCGACCTTGAAATTTAACAGCGCTGTTACCGCTAACATTTTTGTACAGAATAAGCCCATTATATTGTTATTTCATTTAAACTTTGAACAGAAAAAAAAATAAAAAAATCAGTTCAAAGTATAAATAATTATAAGATTTGAATAATTTTGTATTATTATTATTATTATTATTTTGGTCTTGGCTTATTATGTTCATAATAAATTCCTAAAATAATGTTCAATAGCTTGAATGTTTTTATAATTAATAAATTAAAATAAATAGTTCACTTACCAAAAAATTCACTATGGTTGAATTGTCAAAAAAAGTTGACAGGTCATAGGCAAATTTGTTTGACATTTCGGTGCCATAGCGTGTACTTTTCGCATTACTTTTCCAACGGTTATCAACAGCATTGAGAAAAGGCCTGCTTTGCGTAAAATAGTTTGTGTAGAAAAGCGTGATTAACATAGTGGTTGTAGGAAAATGGTTTTAATATATCACGAAAACGATGGAGGCTGTTAATGTATATCACATTATAGTTACATGTTATTTCTGAAACTTACTATAAAAATATAATAATGAAGCACCCCACGTTTTTTGGGATGAATCAAAAATTATTTTCTACTCAATTCGATCAGCTATAAAAGCTTTTTTTTTAGTTTTTTAGAATAGTTAACAAAAAAGTGTGTTTTCTGTTCCTATATCTAATATATAAATTTCCACCTACCCTATCTACTGTATCAAAATGGTTCCGAAAATAAAAAAAGTCTATTTTAAAATACAAAAGTCTATGTTGAAGTGTTTACGCGTATGCATTTATCAGAGCATAATCGATTATTGACTTTACCATTTCAACAGTTCAACTGATGTAAGTTTATTTCGGAACAATTTCGTTTATAAACTGTCTGTTTACTATAAATATTGAACAGATAAGGAGGGTAAATATACTCGAGTTTTTTATGGTAGTGTCAATGTATTCCTACCACGAGGATCTTGTCTGATCTAATTATGAATGAGAAAATGGACCGACTGATTATAGATAGACTCAGAGAAGTCTAGCCCATTTAACTGCATGTTTTGAAAAATGCAAATATCCTCATTCCTCCACACACGCAAATTATATATTTTGAATTATACAGTCTGTTTCACGAGAAGATACTTTCTATATATTGGAAACTACCCACACACAAAATTGATATAGTTGTAGAACAAGTTTTGACATACCAAATGAAAAACATATCGGGTTGATTAGTAGGACGATTAAACTATTTTGGTAGCACATTAAAAATTTTTTTGTATAATGGAAAAATGTTGAATACCTATCTTAATTTTTTAAATAAAACAAGCCCATTTTTATTCTCAATTCACTCACTCTTAGTCCGAAAATAAGGGACAGTTTTTGTTTCTTATATTCAATCTTAAGCGTTTTTGAGATAATAACATGTACTTAGGTATTTAAAAATAATAATTATTACCTATACATATTCATTATTTCCTTAACTTTTGCTTGATAGCAACCCAATTGTTCAATATTATCTTCAATACATCGGGGTCGACCTGGTTATTTTATAGTGAACAAAACACTGCATGTTCTATTAACAACTCTGTAATCTGTAGATAATCGTTATTACGGATCATTTCTATCACTGTACGATGCAATTGACAAATAATAATAGCTTGTGTACATTTTTATTTTTTCAAATCAAACAACATATTTTTTTTCTACATTTTTGAATACCAAAACAAAAGACATATAGGTATACAAAAATGTTGTATTAGAAATTTTTAACTATAGTCAAAGGCACTCTTATCGTGCGGGTACAAAGGTCACTAACCATATGTATCAAATCAGAAAACACAGAGGATACCAAAATGTGAGATTACACTGATTGACGAATTTTCACTTCTTCTTTCATTCTCGAAATAATCCATCGAACTAAGTACCATTTTTTTGCTTGAGGATACAAAAAAAACGAAAAATTGCTACATACTTATTATTCATATTGTCACTTTGAATTGTCAAAGTGACAAAACTGACATGTTTAAATAAAAACTCTGCTGGTGAAAGACTTTTTAGAATCGCTGAAAACTAAATACATATCCTTCTTTTTCCCGTCAAAATTGCATGTCTGTCTTATTCATCTTACGGATTTCATTTGGAAGTTATAATTTAACGCAATAAAAGAAAACAAAAACTGTGAGTATGTCTTTGTTGAATCGTATGACCCGCACGTTAAGACTGCATCTGACTATATAAAATTTTTATGAAATGACTGGATTAATAAATTTCAAGTTAGATTTTTGAATTGTTAGTAATACGTTATAAAATTAAATATTCAAAGTGCATGGCGTTGACCAAGATGGTGTTTAAATACTCCAACACACTATTTTTTAATAAGATAATCTTTATTAATCAATAACTTATTTTGGTAGGTATTCTATTTAATATTCCTTGTCGGATGAGTAATCTCATTAAGAATTTCCCTTTCGAATCATTGAAGTAATCTTGTAATCCTTAGACTGAAGATAACTCCATAGTATCTGGTCATTTATAGTTAACTCGAGGCTTTTGTGATTAATTTAACAAAAATAAAAAATAAACGGATATTTGCTTGATTACTCACAAACCGATTTTATTTTTGAAATATTAGTTGAATAGACGATGGAAGGCCACATCCAAAATAAAAAAAAAAAAACAGGGTGCTATTAAAATATTTAAAGTTAGGTGTTGTAACTAAGGGATGAATATTTAGAGGATGATTTTTTCTATGCTATTAAAGTGTATTAGATATGGAATGAATTAGTTTTGGTATAATTCGAAAATCTCTTTTCGTTTGAGAGCTATGGCCTGGATAAATTAGTCTGGGACACCCTGTTTATAAGATAAGCTCCATGACGTGAAACATTTTTGAGGCAATTATTCAATCATTTCTTCTCTAGCTTTTAATACATTTTACTATCTCATTTCCAGTATTCAACATTTTTTACATGACTTATACTCTTGAAAACATTTTCATATTATTATTTGTTGCTATAGATGACCGAGACATTACTTTTTTGGAATACTCTTCTAATTATTATACCGTTTGACGTTTTCCACTATTCCATAGTATAATAACAATAATAGTATATAGTATGGGCGACGACCCAGCCTGTAGTGGAACGCATCTCGATGCGATAATTACTGTCAAGCAGAGTCGGCTTTGGTTAGTACTTGGATGGGTGACCGTCAGGGAAAACCATAGTATAGGGCCCGCACAGCCGGCAGCGTAGTAGCATATCACAGCTCGCAGGCATTATACCAATGAGCACGAGGTATAATGTAGATATGCCGTCTTTCGGAGGAGACGTAAAACCGAGGTCCCGAGTCCATGGATGTTGGGCTCGTTAAAGAACGCTACCACTGGTTGGAACACCAGTGGGTTCGCCAAAATTTCCGGTTGGGGGTAGAGTGCTCCCGGCGTCGGTGATTAGCCTCAGTCGCAGAAATAGGCCGACGTTAAAAAACCAAATAAAAAAAAAAAAAAAAAAAAAAAAAAAAAAAAAAAAAAAAAAAAAGTATATAGTATAATATTTAATTTATCTCACATAGTAGATGCTAATTTTCGCCACCATGGACGCTATTGTCTAATTAAGTTGACGGCGTTGACGCAGATTCTCTATTGACAGTATCATTTAAATAAAATGCTGCTTCATTTGAAAACACTTCATGCTCTACAAATTTGGTAGATCATTACTACGTCGCTTCATCATCACTTCTCAAAATTCCATCCATCATCGTTGAGTGTATAATAGTAAATTAACTTTGTGGGGTGGGGAAACTTATTTCATATATCATACAGAGTTCAGCAAAAGTCTGGGACCGGACAAATATCTTTTCATACCACAAGTTTAACTCGAGCCTAAACTATAATTTGAAAATATTTCAAAATATACAGGGTTTACCAATAAAGTGTGGCGTATCAAAGTAATCTTTTTCTCATGGAACACCCTATATTTAATTGAATTTTCTGATTGCTCCTAAAAAATAGAATACTGTTTCATAATGGTTCCCAATACCTAAATACAGAGGGTTCAGAGTTATATTGACTTTTTTTAAAATGTGAACATTTCGAAAAAAAATTAATATCTAATTCTAGCAAATCTCCTCTTACATCTAAATAGTTGGACATTCGTTGAATGTATTCCACGATCGAGTACTCAATATTTCTTTACAGGGTGTAGCGAATCTTCAGTTTCATTATTATATCATTTAATATGTAATATCGTGCTTATTTCAAATGGAACACCCTTTAGTTCAATAAAAAAAATCACTATCCACATTTATGAAATACCAATAAACATAATGACATTAATTTACTGCAAACAACTCCTCTCCCACTACCTCAGACTCCTCCTTGGGTCATTACCATCCCTCAGCTCAACACATCAATTACACGATACGACAATCACCAAGGGAACTCGAAAGTTTTCAATAAAATCGTACTAAAAAATAAATTCTATCTAGTTTTATATACTGATGCCTCATAAAATGAAACAGGAGTAGGCTGCTCTGTTACAACGTCCCATTCTCATATTAATTCCTCTCTTTTCCCCTTTTTTATGCATCGTTCATACTGGCGAATTATTTAGTATAGTTACTTCAAGCACTCAAACATATTACTTCAACAAATAAGCACAGACTCACTAGCCTCAATCTAGGCTATCCAAACATATTGATATGAATTTAGTGTTTTGTGTGTTATTATTATTAATAATTTTTTATTTATTGATGTGTTTGTTTATTGGGCGCCAATGATTTTTAGAAATATATTTTATGTTAATGGTATCATACACCACTTACCGTTTTTCTAGGACTCTTCAATACTCAGGGTGAGTTCAGGTATTAAATTATTTTATTTTAATTTTTTTTTTTAACTTTAATTATATACTAAAACTTTTAAGGCCGGTCCTGTGTCCTTGCCCTTGAAAATGTTCAATAGTGTATTAAATTTGCCAACCTTATGAAAGAAAGAAATTTAGTTTTGTGATCAGTGAAATATTAGTAAGTTTATTATTTTACTTTTTAGTGTATTTATACAGATTTAAATTTAAATTATGTGGACAAATTTGTTTTTTGTACTCTTGTCTAAATGGTCTTTCACTCCTGAACATTCATACTAATGAAAATTAAAAGCTAATTCTTATACTAGTTATGCAACTCTAACACAAAATGGGTAAAAAAAAATAGTATACAAACTTTTCTTATGAAATTTGAAACATATGTTTCAACAAAATGGACGAATCTATTACCTCAACAATGAGAGATAAATATCAAGAGTTTTATTATCACGACACACATGTAAGTTGATGATTCAAATTATTATTTATCAAATACCTTTTCTTCTTCTACGTTTTGAAATTCTAATAATTACTTCCTTTTATGCTTCAGACCGCTCTGGGCCTGTCTTGGATTGCTTCGCTTAGGTTCCGTCGTCAGCTTGGAGAATTTTCAGTGTAAATGGCCTCTGGTTTCCATTTATGGTTTATTTGAAAAGGTTATCATTTATCAACTTAAATGGATATTTACCACGGAATTTTTAACAGGAACTTGTTGGAAAAAGGTTAGTTTCACTTTTAATATTTATTTTGAGTTGTTTTACTTTATTCTAACTTGAAGTTTAATTATTTTTATAACATTCAAAAATTTCTTTTTTATTCTGTATCTCTATCTTTCACTCAGGGACACCTTCCTCCCGTTTCTAATCAATCACAACGTAACTCTTCTTTTTCTAAAATCAACAAGCATGTGTCTCTTAGTTTTAAGTTTATTTTATATCAGCTGACCAATCAAATTCATTTAATAATTTTCAATTTTCATTATTTGAATTGAATGTTTAATTTAATGTTCCTTTTTTAATATGAAAGCTTATTATTAATTTCTTTAAATATAGTCAAAGGCACTCTTAACGTGCGGGTTCAAAGGTCACTAACCATATGTATCAAATCAGAAAACACAGAGGTTACCAAAATGTGAGATTACACTGCAGATTGACGAGTTTCCACTTCTTCTTTCATTCTCGAAATAATCCATCGAACTAAGTACAAAAAAACTGAAAATTGCTACTTATTATTCATATTGTCACTTTGAATTGTCAAAGTGACAAAACTGACATATTTAAATGAAAACTCTGCTGGTGAAAGACTTTTTAGAATCGCTGAAAACTAAATACATATCCTTCTTTTTCCCGTCAAAATTGCATAAGTCTGTCTTATTTATCTAACGGATTTCATTTGGAAGTTATAATTAAACGCAATAAAAGAAAACCAAAACTGTGAGTATGTCTTTGTTGAATCGTATGACCCGCACGTTAAGAGTGCCTTTGACTATACTTCATTATTGTTTTTATCGTTTAATTTCAAAATTTTAAATATTATTTGACATTTGTTTTTATTTCTGTTACTAAGGTCTTTTCTTCCGTTCAAGTTGACAAATCTAAGTTCACTCCATAGACAAATTAATATATTTCTCTATGGTTCACTCTTAATTATCTATGTTCATAGATATACTCTTTCTATTTTTATGTCAGATTTTATAACCTAACTAATACTTATTTTTCAGGTTCTTTCTTTTTAGATTAATATTTGATTAATATTAACCAAGAAACCTTTTATAAAGCTTTGAAGATTGAAGATTCTGAAAAATTTATATGAAAAGGATTTTAATAATTTAGAAAGAAGTTATCAAGATTTCTGTTTAAAGTTTGGATTAAAGTTCTAATATATTTCAGGTGATTTGTTTATTTTTATTTTGTCAAGTTTAATTCAAATTTTAGTTTATTTTATATTAGTTACATTATAAATTTGAAACTGTCTTCTCTAGTTTGATTTATTTTTGTTTATTTATAAGAGAAATTTCCCTTTTAAATAGTTTTTATTTTTAAAATTTTATATAGAAATACCCTTGTTTAGTGTATGTGATGTATGATACTATTTTCCATATCAATATATACCGAACACCCAATCGCCAAAATATCCAAGATATTTACCACCAGTTTAACACTTTCCAAAATATATCAGTTACTATAATTTGGCTACCATCACACATTAGTATAGTAGGCAATGAACTCGCAGATCATTACGCTAAAGTCGCTTCAACAACCACTGAAATTACTGGCAATATCCAAATATGTAACGACTTAAAGGCAAACATCAACAGCACTGGAACACAAACCGTTCATTTTTACACGAAATGCAACCGACAATCAATAGCCCTCTTCCTGCTCCTACATTACTTTCAAGGCGAGATCTAGTCATAATAAGGAGACTATGCATCGGACATTCGAAGTTAACGCATGGATGACATCCAGCAACCGAACCTTTTGTCAAGTCTATCAAACGCATTTAACAATAAAACACCTTTTGACTGAATGTCCCCAATTCTCAGCCAGGAGACAAAATTCTCACCTCTCATCGAGCCTACGATATATACTAAATAATCCTGAGCAAATTAACAAACTACTACAATTCCTCAAAGATGTGCAGCTTTACAGCAAAATTTGATCAAACCTTCATAATAAATCTAAAAGACCGTATAACTTCACATAGAAGTGATTGCAAACGATACGTGAATCGATGTGTATTAGCCCAACATGCCCATAAGACCGGACATAGTATAGACTTTGAGAACACTGAAGTACTTGACAAATGTAAAAGACTTTTTATTGAAATGGCTGGAATATCTCAAGAAGAACATCCAACATTTTTGAATTCCTTGGATCTTGTTGGAAGGAGATGAGCAGTTTCATTTGAAAATATTAAACCGTTGAGGCTATACTAAGGGGGTTTCATACTTTATACTAACTCTGTATAAAAAAAATGAATTTATCCCAACGTAAATCTCCTCACTCTACATATTATTATATGGTTCAATTGACAAATTTCACTACATCGGGAAAACCAAGTTTGTATGCTTAGAATTTAGAAGGTCGGCCACTTGCAGATCGGTTTCGGCGTAGTCTGCATATTGATCGAATAATAATAATGTTAAATCTAGGTCGAAAGCTGACAACGTTAATGCGAAACTATGTTTGGATTTTAAATTAAATTTCGTCTATGACGTATTAATTATTTAGTCCGGAACGATACAAAATAGAGCACTAGAAAAAGCGACAGAAGCATTAAATATAAGCTGAGTGATACATCTGCAGTGTGAAACCGGGAAACCCCATCTGTAGCTTCCAAAAAGTTTCTTTCAGTTTCCTATACACTATTGATAACTGCAAATCACATGAATACATTCTACAGGAATGATAACTTAATTCAAAATTGTAAGGTTTGATGACATTTTATTGATGATTGTATTTTTTTTTGTATCTTTTGACTATTTGTATTTCCATATTTATCATTTTGCTTATTATTCTAACCACATTCTAACCCAACCAAACCATGTAATTTTATTGTGCATTGACAAATGACTTATATCATAAAGTGGACGGCTAATTTATGGAATATTATCATTATTTCGAAAACCGTCGAGTTTTGAGGGTGATCCCGAAACAGGTCGATTTTTGTTATAAAATACCCATCTTATAACGTACATGGAGTAAGGATGACGTCACCGGTGTGCGTGTAGTGACGTAATCGTTAATTTTTTTAAATAGAAATCGGTATAATGCGACACCTCATTTGAAGGAGAATTTAATTCTCTATTTAACGACATTACATTTGTAACTAAAATATTTTTTTAAGGGTACAAAAACATTTCTTTTTTATTTAAATTCAACCAAATTACAACTAATGATTTAATTGATAACGTACCTTAAAGTAACCAAATTATGCATAATAATTATTTTAAATTAAATGTTCGAAATGCCCTCCATCGGTTTCTTGACAATATGCGAATCTACGGACACATTCATCAAGTACATTGCGGATGACTTCTGGAGTAATGAGACTCATTTCATGCCTAATTCTATCTTTTAAGTTCTGTAAATTTTGGGGTCTATTGACATAAACTTTTGATTTTATGTAACCCCACAGGAAAAAGTCTAGAGGTGTTAGATCTGGCGACCTTGCTGGCCACTCTATAACACCTCGTCTTCCGATCCATCTCCTGGGAAAGCAATTATTTAAAAATTGACGTACTTCACGTGCGTAATGCGGAGGGGCTCCATCTTGTTGAAACCAGATATTGTCACTAGGTAAATTTGCATTATTGGCATTTAGATACATGTTAGCAAGGACAGGTATAAGTTGATTTCTCAAAAAAGTTAAATAACGTTCTCCTGTTAGATTTTCTTCAAAGAAAAAAGGGCCAATGATTCTGTCATCGATGATCCCTGCCCATACATTCACTTTCTGAGGATATTGCGTGTGTGCCTCAGTCATCCAATGTGGGTTTTCTTGACTCCAATACCTGCAATTTTGACGATTCACGGTACCATGTAAAAAAAATGTGGCTTCATCGGAAAAGAGGATTTGATTGATGAAACGTGGATTGCCGATACATAAATCCTGCATAATTTCAGAAAATTGAAGCCGGCGATCGGGATCGTCGTCGTTTAATTCCTGGTGTAGTTGAATTTTGTAGGGATGGTATTTTTCTTTTTTTAAAATACGTAATACCGATCGTTGGGAAACTCCAGCATATTCACTCATTTGTGTTGAACTACTGTGAGGATTGTCATTGACATTTAATAAAACATCAAGTTTCACATTGTCTGCAATTTTAGGACGCCCAGCGTTTGGAATATGTTTAACGTGCCCAGTTTCTCCAAATTTTCGGACTATTTTACTTACTGTTGATTGGCTGATGGGTCTGTCTGGATATTTTGCGTTGAATAAATTGCATACCTCGTTCTGTGTTCTTTTTGTATCTCCACATCCGCTAAGAATTAATATTTCTATGCGTTGTGTTTCATTTAGGTGAGCCATAATTTAGTAATCAAAAGTAAAAATTACAATTGACAACTGATGGCAATTCACAAAATCAAAAAATATTTACGACAATAAATATTACAGTAACTATGCCAATATCACTTGCTTGATTTAACATTTGACAAAAAGTTTCAGTGTTTATGAGATAACTTTTTGTGTCCATTATTATTTTTACTTATTTTTGCTTTTTTAAGTATTTATTTCAGAAAGTCATGGCAAGAACCGATGGATGGCATTTGGAACATTTAATTTAAAATAATTATTATGCATAATTTGGTTACTTTAAGGTACGTTATCAATTAAATCATTAGTTGTAATTTGGTTGAATTTAAATAAAAAAGAAATGTTTTTGTACCCTTAAAAAAATATTTTAGTTACAAATGTAATGTCGTTAAATAGAGAATTAAATTCTCCTTCAAATGAGGTGTCGCATTATACCGATTTCTATTTAAAAAAATTAACGATTACGTCACTACACCCACACCGGTGACGTCATCCTTACTCCATGTAGGTACGTTATAAGATGGGTATTTTATAACAAAAATCGACCTGTTTCGGGATCACCCTCAAAACTCGACGGTTTTCGAAATAATGATAATATTCCATAAATTAGCCGTCCACTGTAGAATTGATATAGATGCGTTATGGAAAAAGATATTTACATTTATTCTATGTTTAAAAAAGTTTAATTATTTCACTGTCGCTTAACTATAGTATAAAGTATAATTAGGTATGTCTTATTTAAATCAAGATTCTGCATTAAGGGAACAACTAAAAAAATTTTTTAATTTTTGTTGGTTTTTATTTTACGTGGGGATACTTTTATAATAGATTAAAGGAAAATTGCACTAAATTGGATATTATAATCCTGCTACCTGTTCACCCTGATAGGAATATAAGTCTCTTGTTTTTGTTTATTGTGTATATGAGCTAGATCTAAACAAAATTAATAATTGCAATTTAAGTATACTGTAACGTTTATTTTAATTTATATTTATAACTACTTAATTTATATTTACAAATTTATATGTACGGTCCTTAATTTACTAATTTATATTATACACTAAACTAACTAACTACACTAATTTATATGAACTGAATAAACACTTTATCGATCGCTTTCCTTCAATATAAGCACCAGCTGTCCATCTATGTGACTATGTCTCAACTATCTGATGACTGACTCGTGCAGCGATGCTCAATCTATTTATATCTCGTAGGTAGATTACTAGAAATATCTCGGTGTTCTGTCGCCGGCGCTCTGGAATGTGCTCGTAGTCTCTGGAATGTTCTCTGCTAGGAGGGGATGGCAGTCTGGGCTCATTCTCGATTACTTACAGTCATAGTCGTCTCATACGGGAATTTCGCTGGGGCACTCGCGTAACAATACTCATAAAAACCTTTTATAAATTCTGAAAACATAAGAACCCTGATTTAATATTCAATTTTTAAAAAATAAAAAGAAAAATTACAAAATATTATGAAAATATATTGGCTTAACACCCTCGAGGGGGTAGCGCCGTCTCAGAAAGCTTTCTAAATCCTTTTTTTTTCTTTTGGGGTGGGTCAATCCCCTTTTCTTCCCTTTCTTTCTTCACTTCCTTATATTTTTTCGGCAATCTTACATTTCTTCCTATCTTTTGTTTCTTCCTTCCACTGCTCCATTCCTATGCTATTTAGGTCGCTTACAACCTCCTGTAACCACATAATTTTGGGTCTTTCTCCCTTTCGCAATTCACAAGGTTGCCTGCCCTCCATTTGTGTCCCAACCATTTCATTATCTGTTCCTTAATTTTTTATACAATATATTTTCCTATTTCAAGGGTCAGTTCTACGTTTGTTCGTTTTTTATAATCATCTCCAAATTTTTTCGATCCCAATATCATTCTGAATATCTCACGCTCTTCTATTCTCAAATCTTCCTGATGTTTTTTGGTCATTGTTAATATTTCTGATCCATACATCAATACAGGTCCTATAATTGTTTTGGATATCCTCATTTTTGTTCTCTTACTTATCAATTCGCTTCTTAACAGTTTTTTATTGGCATGGAATGCTCTATTATCCATTCTTTTATTTCGGTTCCTTTGTCTCCGTCATTATATATCGTTATACCCACCTCTTGAAACTTATAATCTCCAATCTTGATATGCCTGTATTCACACTTCTATTTGAATCTAAATAGCTTTATTCCATCCTCATTCATTTTAAGACCAATTTTTCTCACTTCTTTTTAGGTAAAAAAGTTAGCTCGCGTTTGACAGTTCTGTACAGGAATCCCTATGTCGTATCTTATAACTAAGTAGAGAAGTAGAGGCGACACGTTCGTGAATAAAAAAATTGAATATAATTGCTAGGAGATGGCTGAAAGTGATGATAATACATCCCGAATAAAGTAGTGAAAAAAATTTTTTTATCGTGCGAATGATTTCAAAAATGCAAAGATAGACATTCTATTTTTGGAGGACAAATATTTTTGGAAACATTTATTTTTCTCATCAACTTTTACTCTACTAAGTTATAAATATCGTATATATATATACCGTGTCCCCATAATGGTTTAATCTTACCCCTCGGGATGCACTGTAATCCCTTGGACAATATAAATACTATTTGATCATTACTATACCACTAGCGAGTTGACTATCTGGTGAAACGTTCTAATTAAACAAACAACATTATATATTATCTGACGACCTAGATCCTCGTTACGAATCACATTGGATATTTTCCACCCAACTCACTTTAATTTGTACAAATACAATAAATTATTAATATGTTCGTGAACTTCAAAGATAATTCAATAGTTTTGTTCCTTTTATGCACTGGAACAGAATGAGGTGTTTTGTCGTCTGACGACCGTAGAATAATGGGACCTTCCGTTTGAGCTCATTTTCACCTCGGAAAATTTGAAATTAAACGAAGCGATTCATTGTGTTTCTTAGTTAATTAATGAATTAGAGTATAATTTCGTGTTTTGCTAACGGGATCTAAATAACGACGAATCATATCTGATTAAAATTTATTCTAAACAAATTTCTCAGTATAGTTTATTTAATTCCTAAGTAGAAGTTCATATTCATCAACGTTAAATTTCCTTTAATAATGAATATTTTTCTATACACAAAAATTAAAATATTCTACTTTATAAAACTCGCAAAAAGGTTACATTAAGCTGAGGGTGACTCTGCAGAACAAAACTGTATACGACATTGTTAAAAGTTTTCTCAACCCCTTGAAAATCTCACGAGAGCAATATATTCCGAAAAAAAACTTCCGCCGCCTCTCCATGTCATCCGATGGGGCCTCAAAGTTGTTTGCATCTGACCTAAATGACTAGTGCTGGGTCTTTTTGCTATGTAACTACGCCAGTTTTATTTCCGTCGGTATTTAGTCTTGTCCCGAGTCTTTTTCTCTGTAATAGGCAAATTCATAGTTCACGAACAGCGACTAAAAACGACGTTATAGATGGCTTCACCCATTATAGCTGACCCTATCTGAAATACTGACTCACATCTCTGTGGATATGACGCTTTCTCGACTATAAGGGACCTCTTTTTTGAGCTCTTCACCCAGTGCTGTTTTGTCTAAGGGGGTTATCTGTTATGGCTTGGGCGTAGATCGCTTCTTGAGCTGTTCCTCTTGAACTGGGGTTTGATATCTTCCTTCTCGTCCTGTTCTTTGAGGATTGGTGATCCTTTGTAATTCGCTCTTGCAGTTTACGCAGTTGGCTTACTTGTCTCTTAGTCTTGGGCACGAGCTGGAGCGATATGGTCTCAAGCACCTGACGCCTTGGTTTTCAATTGCATTGTCGTAATGGAATCATCGGCAGTTTCAGGTCAGTCCAGTTCATCTTTAAAGTTATTCACATCTTATATTCTCGTGTTGGATGTGATGTGAATTCATCATCTTCTATTCTACCTATATTTATCAAAGAAATTCGTTACGGAATTTCGCAACAAGAAGAAATCTGAATACCATTACCAAACTTGGAATGAATGCCATTTAGAAAATCCAGAGCAAGTGTCTGATCCTGCTTTAATACAACAATAATATAATATGTATATCTTACTACTTAGTCTCAACGAGTTACAATTATTGCAAAAATCTTTAATTATTTAAAATTGAAATGGTCAAGGCGAAAACCAGCTATGATTGAGTACTGACAAGATACAAATAAAAGAAGAACGATTTGAGTTTGATTAGGTTAGGTTAGGTTCCCAACATATTATATTCTAATTTTCCAGTTTTTGCATGAATGTAGAAAAAATATTGTATGCAACTCTTGCAAAACGTGTTTTTTGCACTCGACGTGTTGTCCAACTCGGCCTAAAGACCTCGTTGGACAATTTCACGTCGCGTGCAAAAAACACTCACTTTTTGCACTTGTTGCATAAATAACTATTAAACAACAAAGCTTTCATTATTATGCAAGCAAAAGAGCACTGTTTGTGAAGTATGCTTGAAAAATATATCCATAATTGATGAAAGCCAAGAAGATAAAAATTCCTTATAACATCTGAACCGATGTGATAAAATATTAGAAACGGATTCTTCAAAAAACACGCGAAACAAATTTTCAAGAGAAATAGCAATTCAATGTATTGCATACAATTAGGAATACTTCAGATATTTATATCAAATTTTATTAAGATAATTTGTCAGGAATTAATTATGAGATGTGCTTGAGTTATAAGAAGCGATCCTCGATAGCATTTTGTTTGTCAATAATAAAACATTTAATCCCCTTTTTTTATAAACAAAATAAATTAAAAAAAGTCGTGAAATGGTTAGACATTTTCAAAATGAAAGTTTTAAATTGCTACATTATCTCATTGAATTTTTTTCATGTTTTATTGGTTTCATTCATTTCAACTACTATATAAGTGACCGTATTAAAAGTTGCATTTAGGGTATTTGGATTTATGGGTCTCATTAATATAATCCTCTCACCATAAATATAGCTTTATAGTAAAAAATAGAAATTTAGAAAAAATTGTGTGAGTCAATAAAATATTGATTGAACTGAGATAAAAAAGAACAAATAAATGACAAAAATTAAAACAAACAAAATAAAAATTAAATAAATCGACTCACCCTGTAGCGCATTTTCCCAAATTCGAGTGTTTTTTTTCTGAAAGTGGTCTGGACTGCAAAACTGAGGTTGTGGGAGCTTGTTCGGGTCGATGTTGTCTTGGACTGCTTACAGATACCTATAACTCCAAGAGTTCATCCATATCTCAAATGTGGTTTTCGTGTTTTATTGAACCTACTTTAGATACCTATAACCTTGTTTTTAAATTAAGAGGAGCATTTCAAGAAACCTCAAACACACCACTAAAGGTTACTAGATTGGGAGAGTGTTCCGAAAGGGTCGTGTTCAGACTCATTGAACTAATTGACACTTATGTGAAATATGTATTGTACTGCTCGCATTTGTCGTAGCCAATGAGAGATCAAGGTATGTCTAAATACCTAATTGTAATTGGACCCAGGACATGAGGCCAGACAATGGCGAACACAGCTACCAAATGTCACATTAATGTGAAAACATTGTGGTTATATTATGTAAAATATTATGGATTTGATAATTTGAGTGTAATCAGTATAAATTAGTTTAGTTTGTATAAAATGCAATTAGTTTATATGTTAAATTATCTTTTATTTAGTTTGGAAGTTTAGGTATAGCACGATACGATAATATTGTAGGTACTGTAATGTGTGTATAACTTTTTTCTAATCCTGTTTTATAATATACTTATTAAAATACTGATACCTGGTTGACATTTCTGAAATTAATTATATTAGGTCTGTTCCCTGCAATAAAAGTGTAGCACTGTGCTCACGATTTTATTTATTTTAATTATGTTTTAATGCTTCTTGCAGTATACAAATGCAATATACATAGATATTCCCAAATTTAGTAATTTTACACGTATTTTTTCACATAGACTTGAATTCTTTAAAATTATATAGCTCAGTGCTACACTTACACTTGCAGGCGAACAGACCTATAAAGTGACACTTAATTTGATAGCTGTCAAATAATTTTGATTTTCAAAAGTAACAATATTTAAAATTAATTAAACTAATAATAATTATTGATTGAATAATTTTTATTAATCGCAGTAGAAAAAATATTGTATGCAACTTTCATGTAATGGCCATTAATACACTCGCATAATATATATCCTACAATATGCTCGTGTCTTAATTCTTAATGGCTATCATTACATGTTCGTTGCATGAAATACTATTATTGAAACAAAAAAAAAATACTTGTTAACTTATAAACTTTGCTTCTCTATCAGCGATAAATAACCCAAACTTAATAATTTTCTTCGTTTCGGAGGCGAAGAAAGTGCACTGGTACTTGGAGTATAATCTGGGTCCATATTCAATAGTATCAAAGCAATAAAACACAACACAGTTCAAAGTCAAAACTGACAAATAGCGTTGTCAGTTATATCAAAAGAGCTGTGTGAAACGGGCGGCTATTTGACCAATGATTAGCCTGCAGAAATGCCAACTTAAACTAAAATCACTCCTCTTAGTTTAAAAACAAGGTATAGTTGTTCTTCCTCTTTGGAGCTGCTGCATCAACCCAACTTCTAGTGGCCTCACACTGAAGTTGGCTGGTCGTCGAGGGTCGATTAGGAGCCAAGTGGAATGGAAACAAGTGACTTTTCGCTTAAATCTTCAAAGAATTCTTCTGCGTTGATTTACACTAGCAAGGCTGCGTTATCTTCGTACGGCTTTACAATTACTCTTTTTCACTACTTTTGCTATTAAGGATTGTAATTGTGGGACGACTTTTCTTTTCTTGGAAATTCTATCGTTGCTTCAGTGAAGTTTATGATATTCGTTGAAAAAAATTAGGAATTACGAATAACTCATATTCATAATTCATATTATCATGGATCTTAATAGTTCAAAAGAGTACGTAATTTCTATTGAATAAGTTTTTTATGTTTTGCCAATCTGCAGCGATGAAGATGATGTAGCAATATGAGACAGGACAAAACTTATTCAATGAAATAAAATATTCCGACGTCACCATTTTTCTCAGCTGCCCTGTAACTGACACAGGCCGTTACCACAGACACATTGTATAAAAGATGTCATCCAAGAGTGCACGCTCAAAAATATCATTTTTCGTCACTCGTCGTGAAAAGAACAGTAACAAATACTGCACAGAAAGAAATTTTGTACGTAAAATTAATGAACACCGGTCGTCAATATTTTGAACATTAATATTATGAATCGGTGATTGTTACAATGATTTCTGATCATGGATTAATGTTTTAGTACACTGAAACAATGAATTACCTAACATTAAGCAATACACGAAAAACATCAAAAATTGATTATTTTTTTCATTGGTGCAATGAAAAGGTTCATTGAATCAACGTTTGAGAATTATTAAATTGATGTTGCTCGTCTTTAAAACAATAAATTTTTGTTATGGATTTACGAACAGAATATTATATAAACACCATAAACGGTATTCATTGTTTCAATGTTTGCTAAACGTTAATATTACGAACTTGAACATTAACTTCTAATAAGGCGCTAAAATCAATGATACTTGTTCATAGATCCATAACTAAAAACATTAATATCACGAACAGCTTACATGGACTCAGAATAGCGCGCGAAAGTTAATGTAAACCGTTCATAGATCCATGACTGTAATCATTAATATTACGTAAAGGCGTACATAGAAAACAAAATACGTGACCATTTTCGCGCCTAATATTTCAGTCTTTTTGTTTCTCGAGAGGGTTAACCACAGTCTTGTTGTGCTCCGTTGTGAATTTTGTGTGATTTGAGTTTTTTAGTGGGTAAAATTGTGCCATTTTATTGAGGATAGACTATTTACTATTTTTTCAACGAATAGACAATATCTTCATATTGCAAGTGTGAGTACTCTTTTAGTTTTCTTTTTGTAGTGAACTTATTTCAAATATTCATTTAGGTACATATTGGGGGGAAATCCACTCACACAAAATACACAATCAAAGATTTCCAGGAGTCATTTTTGTTTTGTAAAAAGACTCAACAAGAAGTAGAGGACCATATTGCTAACCTGAAGATTTGAAAAATGTCTATTCAGCTTTTTATATTGTGTACTGGTGAAGACATTAACACAATTCCAAATATTTTCGTCTACTTTGAAGACATTGGATATAAATTTCTCCATATTCTTAAGGCAGTAGACATAGTATTATGTTTTGAGATTATTTTTCTTATATAACTTTGACTTTCCTTTGGAAAGCAAAATGTTTTGGAACTTTCTAGAAAAGTCATTTTGTAGACATGATGTACCACTAGAAAGCCAAAAGTTTATAAAATGTGTGAATTTGTAGTAAGTGAATAGAAAATGCGAAAAGTAGTTAACATTTTCACTCTCTAGGTATATTATATTTTTTATACAGCGGAAATATATTGAAAATACAAAAATTGTTTGTCAATATAACATGTTACACCTAATTCACTGTCTCAAAGTAGTAACTTTTGTTTAAAGACAAAATTAAAGAAGCAAATTATCATGAAACCCTCTTGGGGGAAAAACAAGTACTTATTATATAATTAAAAGCTATTTTTGGGACTGTTTTACTTCTTTGTATTCTTATTTGCAGATACTGGTTCTTACATCAAATCAATGGACATATAAGATAATTTTCAGCCAATGTTGCACCTTAAAACTAAAAAAAATATTGCATTGTACTACCACATTATTTTTTTGTTCGTAATATTAATAACCGGTGAACATCGATCAATGTTTATTGTACATTGATTTAACGTACAGCAATCATAAACTAATGGCCGGTGGTCATGGATCCATGCTTTTCGTTTATCGAATCAATGTTTATTGTACATTGATTTAACGTACAACAATCATAAACTAATGACCGGTGGTCATGGATCCATGCTTCTCGTTTATTGTGTTAATGTATGTGGTTCGTTATATTAATAACAGGAAGTCATAGATCCATGTTCTTTATTCATTGATTCAATGTACATTAAACATAACTTGATGAATAAAAAAGTTAACGTACGAACGTTCATTGTATTAACGATATAGCTCATCGGCTGAAAATTAATGTTGATGTTCATTGATTTGATGTACTTTTTTATTAATATAACGTACCTTTTTCGTTCAGTGTGATTTCTACATTTAAAATTAAATTGTATAAAACCCTGATTTTCTTCGCTATTTTGCCGTCTTAAATAATGCTTGTGGGTACTTGAGAATGCTTAACATTTTTATCCAACTAAAACCTGATTTTTTTTTATTTGTAGGCCCACTATTTCAGGACGTGAAAATCCCTGAAAATGTCCCAATATCTGATAAAGGTGTGTATCTTCGACAAAATTAACAATACATCTACGATTGTAAGTATTTCACGCTTTCTGTCCAAAGGTGTGTTCACACATACACATTTAATTTCCCCGAAAATTGAAGATTACTTTTAAATCAGTACCTATGTATTCGATTATTTACCGTATGTCGAATTCTATTGGTGTGGACACAACTTAACAGAAAACTCTGCCAATCTTGTGATAATTACCATTTGATATTTTTTTATGTTTTGATATTGATTAACAATATAAAATTTATTGATTCATATTTATGTATGTTTCGCACATGTAAATATGGCATGGTAAAAAATAATACTAAGCTTGGAACTCTGGAACCGTTAGCAATACGCGACACTGAACATTGCTTACACCACCATTATTCCAATCCTAACATGATATACAGGGTCCGGCAAACCTCTTTCGTAGCTCCATAACTTTTACTCACATATTTATTTGGAAGGTAGGATGGAAAAGGTAATTCTTGGGGTCATTTTGGGGGAGTCCAGGGGGGAGACTGGAAAATCGTGACTTGGGGGTTTTCGGGGATGTCAAATTTAATATTGTCATTACACTTCCTTGGAGGCTCTCGGTGAAAATCACAGCGCTTCCCATGCACTATGCAATTTTTCATCCAGAATGACCCCCTGGATATCCCTGCAGAAGCGCCCCTGAACACACATGGGTAATTCCAATGCCAGAATGGAACTCTGCATTCCCGAAAACCCCCGAGTAATGAGTTGAGCGATTTTCATACACGCTGCCATTCCTCTCCCAATTCATCCCCTAACCGCGCACCCCTGCATAGCCACCCTGAGTTTGACATCCCCGAAAACCCTCGAGTAATTTCCAAGCGATTTTTTCGAGTTTACAATCGTTTTTCCCAGTTTTTTTTTGGACCTTCCCGAACACAATGCATATCGATATCTATTGTGCTCCAAAATTACCTATATTCGGGTGATTTTCTTGTAAATGACCTGGACAAGATCATAGGGACACGTCTCTACAAAAATTCGCCGATGTATGTAATTTGGTCGACTAGTTTCCTCAATAATTATTTTTATACTTTCATAGCACTGTCTCTGTATTCTATATATAAATAATATGCAGAGCATATATTTTTAAATACATTCAGTTTTCACATAACTTGTTTTTGCCAGACTTATTTTTGTATTACCTACCCATTTTCACATCCTAATGCCATAACGTTCTTTATTTATATCTTCCAATAAAAATAGCAGTCATCACCCTAAAATGAAAAAGTAAAAAACATACTCGCTTTAAACTTTTATTTGTTTCACATAAATATTAACAACTTAACAGCATTTTTATTGAAAAAAATGTGAAGTTACATGGTCAGTTTGAATAATCTGCGTAAACACACTAAAAACTGGTATACAGAATAAATTGATTTATCACGTTTATGTAGAGTTTGTTCAACCATTCTTTGCCGTTACGTCATACACTGTCAATCTTAAGGCCGTGTAGAATAAGTGAGCGATTTTCTAAGCTTCTTCAATAATGTCGACGTGAATTTTATTTGTTACTTTTGACAGTTCAGTTGTCATATTTTGCAACGGCTACTTTTTTCATGCTCTTTTTATTATACTTTCTATGGAAGAAGTATTATACAGTATATCGTTTACATTAATACACCTTAAACTCGCTTATGAAATTTTAACATCTTCATCAAAAACGTTATCTTTTTCAAAGGAAGATTTCTAAGGCCAGAAATTAAAGGACCTGAAGTCAGTAAAACCTTGAAAAATATATCCTCCTGCCTTGCTGAGAAGAAAAACATTAAATTTGTTTGATGAAAAAGATACAAAAGACAAAAAGATGAAGAATATACCTACACGATAAAAAATATTGCGTTTTTGTATTAGTATATATGTCTACTATCTATAACATATCAGTACACTCTAAAAGTAATTAATTATCTCATTCAAGAGCAAGTAGAAGGTAGTATTTCATCTCAAACCTTAACTGAACAACCACAAATCATGATTTTGTCAAGCTTTCGATTCGGAAAAATATGGCAAATATCTCAAAACCTTCTTTCTCAATTTTCACAACAGAAATCTTTTCTAGATACTTTAAAGAATAGCATTAAGAAGGGAATAAAAATTAAGTTCAAAATGTGCTACTCTTTAAGGATTTATTGTCAAATTTCGGATATCTAAAATAATTTTTGGAGATGTTTTCGTATCAAATTTTTTTACTTAATAGCTTATAAATTTTGCAATTTTTACAGGCTCCAATTTTTGAGTGAACAATTTTCAATATGCCATTTCGAATTGAATGCGTCAAGAATAATAGTTTTCGTTGGTGTGGGTAAGGATTGAACTGAAAGGGCCTTGTGAACCAGTTTACCGACTTTCGCTAAGAAATTTTCGACACTCTAGACATTTCCCCACATTTGTTAATGCTCTATATAAATGATTGAAAACGCATTGTTTATAGGGAATTAATTTATATTTTAAAATTATAAATACATTGCAGGATAGGTATCTACATTTCAAAATCTATTTATTTAAAGTTATTTGGCAGTTAGGTACACTGCCACTGCTGGTGGAGTCCCAGAAATGGAAATATCATTTTATTGAATTTTTATCATTTAATTGAAATGGTCATTTATCCTCATCCAAAAAAAAAAATGAAATTATTCGTGATTTTTTTGAAATCAATTAAAATCGAATTCTCACCGATTTGCAAAAAAATAGTATGTTCACCTTGTAGGAAAAGGTGCTGCTAAGTCGTCCAGGAATGTTACGCTTTCCCTACTTGGTAAACAATGTACTGTTTGGTCAATTTGGATAAAGCTTGGTAATGTTAATGCATTAACGCTTGTTTTGGAATTTTCGTGATGTCAGTAATTTGCCAAAACGAAAAAATGTAATTGTACCTAAGAGAGTAAGCCCTTTAACTAATTAAATTGAATCCACTAGACTGGCACTTATTTTCATTTGATGAAATGAATACTTCTGGAGCACTGGAAGTTTTCATTGTTCTGTAATTTTTTTATTTCATTAGAAAATGTATTGAAACATCTGAAAGAAAGCTGATCTTATGGTCAGGAAAGAAAACAATTTTTAAGAATGAAAACCGAGATGAAAACTATTCAAAATACATGGATGGAATACATGGAAATGTCAAATGAACTGACCAAATAAAAGTATTAATTTTGATGGTTATTATCGATACCTACTCCAAAATATTAACATTTTGTCGGTTCAGCTGGATCGATAAAAAATGATTGTACTTTTTGATCGATTTGTTTTGGAAGATCTCCATTTTTATGTAAAAATAAAGAAAATCTTCCAGCGTTTAGTAGTTGTAAGAACATTTTCGTTTTTTAATCAACTGAAACTACGAAATTAATTATCTCTGTGGATGCCGGTGGTGCGTGTAATTATGTATACAAGGGCCGTTAAATTGAGAATTAAATTGAATCGATTGGTTGTTATTGTGGAACACATATAGACATCGTTACTTTTAATGAATATGTGGAGTAACACTACCAAGTACACCAATAGCTCCATCGCATTGAGTTTGGTGTAGTTAATACCATTTTTAGGCTACATGGAAAATTGGGATTATCGTTCAAATTGTGATAAAGCTGTAAAGTTTGTATTTATGTGGTAGTAAAGACATACATACCTATGTGATCAATTTCCTTCGTAATGTCATATATTTCTATCAAAATCAATGATGGATCTAAGGTTGGGAAAATTTTCTTTTAAAAGATGGTAACACGGCAGTGCTTTTGGATTTTCCAGTTGACGTGTTTAGATTAGTTTTAGTGAGATGGCAAAACGACCGATTTCACAGCGGCATTTTAGATGTACTGTGGTCTTTTGAACTTTTTTTTTAAATAGCTAATCACCCTCCAGGCTGAACCCTGTAGTGCGTTCGAGGAGGAACAGCTCCTCGGTCCGCCACCATCAAGGTCCCACGTTATCTTATGGGAGAATTGGTGTTCAGGATTGAAGAAAAACAAATTTCACAAAAGTGAACGATAGTTAAAACTAGATTTTCCTAGGAATTTCAGGTTTCAAGTGAAATCGGGTTCTCACGGTAACATATTCATTATAAAAAGATTGTGGTTTAATTTCCCATTTACCAGTGGTTAATGTGTTTACTCAATAAGATATTTTCTTTCATACTTCCAACCCTCTACCTTTTTACACTATACATATTTTTTTAAATAAAAATAGTTACATAATAATACAGTACAATATAGCAATTTCTCAATACCACATAAATGTAGGGAATTTACCAGTTATTCCACGTTAGTATTGAAAAAAAAAGAGAATATTATATCTAAGCACAAATGTTTTAGTTAATCACAACTCAGTTTCAGTCCGAAAATATAAAAATTATAGAGATGAGTAAATTTCATAATACGAGTACATGAATAGCAAAGCATGTGAGGTAAAGGTTGGTGTATATAATTAAATACTTTTTCTACTAGCGTGCGGAAAGATCCACTTTTCCGCACTAAAAAGCGTGCTGAAAGTAAATTTGTAGTTGTTTTGGAGTCTACTGACATTTGAATATTTAAAATATGTATTTGTATGGTTGTAGTTTACAAATGACTGAAAAATTAAGAAATTCATTAGAATTCTGCTATAATTTTTTATAAAAAGAAACATTTTTTTCAATAATTTTTAATGGGCCTCGATATAAGCCTGATCAAATGGATGTCAAATAATTATAATTAAGTTGTTGATATGTATTTAATAATAAATGTTTCTTTATATCAAGTTTTGGGGTTTTTCCGCATGCTAGTAGAAAAAATAGTGTATCTAACACGTGCGTAAAGTGACTTTTCCGTACGCAATTGCTTGCCGAACTCCGCTAAAGCGTCGTTCGGCCATCTGCAATAGCGTACGAAAAAGTATCACTTTCCGCACTAGTTAGGTAAATTACTATTTTAAAAGTTACTTTATAAAGAGTAGCAAAAACAATAAAAAATAGTGTTTGTTATTTTGTGACAGTAAAACTGTAAACAGTAAAGCTGTTCACAAGATAAAAATAATTTCAGTCTTATTCAGCTTGGTTCATACGATTTACGCATCTAAATTTGTATAACTAATACTTATAGATTAGCTGAATAACTGGTAAACACTATATAGAATATATTGACTATGCTTACATAGTTAAACACCGTGAATGAAAAAATTTCTTCATGGTTTTTGCCTATAATATCAAAATGGACGCAAAACTGTCTACTTCGGGAGTTATTGCCTCAGCAGCATATTGTTGGAATTGAAAACAAGAATAAAAAATAATAATAGATCCAGCAATTTTCTCCCAAGTTTTTCTCCCAGTTTCGCGGTATATATAGTTTTCCTCAGTATATTTATGCCAAGAAGTTGTCGTTTTTGAGGTTAGGCTAGTGGAAAAGTTGCCATGGTCAATAATCAATAGAAAAAAAAGCCGTCGTTTCTTCTTTGAGCCTTTTCCTTTTTTTTCTGGCATTTTTTTATCAAACTTGTGCCCTCTGACACTATTACTTAACTTGACATCTCGCAGTTCCAAAACCCTCAATAGAGAAGAAACTACAGTACTGCGATAGATGACAAATTCTCTTGCATCCATCTATCCACCTCAATTCGTCACTAATAAACGCAAATGTCTGCAATGCGACCCTTAGCCTTACGGCCGCGGTCACGTAGAGTGAGATTTCTACCAATTTATGCCTCTGCACAAGTATTTCTAATCGTCTGCATCTTTCATCGGCGCTGCATCTACGCAGCGTTCGGCGTTAAATTGCCGCAGGGCCAGTGTGAATATCTGTTAATCATGGCCTAGAAAAGTACTTTATGGAAGTAAAAAAAACAATACTATAACATTTGATATCAAAGAATATTAATTATTCAAACGCTTGATAAGTTTTAAAAATATTTTTCAAATACTCTTCAAAGTCAAACGGGGTTGGCATATCTACAAGATATTTAAACCAACCATTCTGGTTTGCAGTTAGAAGTGACAACATAACTTGTAGACGGCTTCGGCGTATTTTCGCCTCATCAGTACAAGGTATATGTTATCCGTCCGTGAGCTTAAAGCATAATCGCGGACTGAAGAATACACTAAAATCACAATCAATACATGTCTTCCAGTAACGGAAGTCTAAAAGATGCGATAGTAGTGACATCTTCACCTCCAACCACAAACCAAAATTCGAATCCGACAACGAGACGTAGGCCTCGAAACTATATGAAGTATTATTACAGTCAACTGTAATACTGTTTTATTTAATAAGGCGAGTTACCAATAGATATCAAAGAATATTAATTATTCAAACGCTTTATAAGTTTTGAAAAATATTTTTCAAATACATTGACCGATCAACTAAGAAGAAACAACTACTTCCCGGGAAGTACAGTTTACTGTAATAATACTTTACTATAACATTTAGTTTCAATATGACAGAAAAGTAACATGTATAACAAATGTTAATGAAGTTGAACTAAGTCACTTGAATCTAAGTGAATTGAAGTCAAGTAACCTGACCAATTGAGACTAGGTTGAAGGATACTTATAAAAGTGAAGAAAAGAGAAATATTGTAGTCAGCTTTCTAATCGATACATAAAATCAAATTGTTATGAAAGAATCTTTTATTTTTTTAATAATTGAAATAATGATAAGCGATATCGTTGAAAAACAACTTGGCAAGCACTCTAAGTTTTCATGGGACACGTCGACTCGTTCACGATGTTCACTTTGTGTAGGCTAATAATAACGAAAATGTGCAATTTTCGATGTAGTTATTTTCATCTAGTATCTCTTAAAATACGTTTAGAAATACAGCGTGTCTCTAACAAAAGTGATCGATTTTAAATTTAAATATTAATTGGTGCACCCAAAAGTTTTTTCTTGTTCACATATTTTCCCGTCTTCACAGGATGTTACAGCACTGTTGGACAATTTAAATAAAATGACGTGAATACTTTGATGGTGTTCAAAAAAAAATTAAACTTTTTCCAAATTAATAGTTGGATATTTATTTTGTGATTGCCTTGAATTAGAATAATTCAAGCAACATAGTCCATTTTGTAATTTAAAATTTGACATAAAATAAAAACTAGCAATTAACTTAATTTATAAAAATGTGAAATTCAATGTAATCTCTACCTACATTTTCAATGAAGTAAATAGTTTATATTTCAAAGCAATCCACGCTTGATTTGTTAAATTGAAAATTATGTTCCACTTTCTTACTTGCTATGTGTTATTTATAAGATGTGAGGGATTCCTGTGCAAAACTGTCAAACGCAAGCTATTTTTATCAAATAGCGTTAATAATAGTATATTATGTAACGTGTGTGGTTAGGAGCATTTTACGCACGAATGGAAAAGTTATTCCGTAATTCCGTGAGTGAGTGAAATGCTTTACAACACGAGTTACGTACTATACTCTACCTACGACCTACTTGTACTTGTATTTACTTGAACAACATCAACAATAGATTTTTTCAATAATTTCTTCTACGACCCTCCCTGTAATCAGTAAATAACACACAGTCGGCATCAATGTAATGACTTCTATTACACACGGTAAAAAAACGCACGGCTTCCCTAACAACATCTTAGCAACCGTCAATAGACGTCGCCATTTTATTCAAAAATAAACAGTTTGGTACAGGAATCCTTATGTCGCATTTTATGAATAACACAGTGTATATAATACACATATGTGTTCTTTGAACTGACTTTAAAATATAAAAACTGTTGTATTAAAAATAAATACATAGTGACAATTGTGGAAATAATAATAATTGAATCATCCCGTAGATAAGTAAAGGAATTTGTAAACTTGCATTTTCAAACAATCTTTGCAATTTATAATCGAAAATTCTATTTGGGACACCCTGTTATATCAACGACATAAAAATTCTGAATTTTAACTGTTAAAATCAATAATTCCACGATTTTAAACTTGATAATATATTTGGTAAATTTTAAGCCACCTCGTATGGTTCAAATTCCATCTCTTCTTTTTTCCTGTATTTCTCTTGAATATTGTCAAACTTGTGAAAATTATAAATTTTCTGATTATTTTTTTCGCTGATTTCTTTCCATTGCGTCACCCTACTCTCCGGTACTTTCATTTCTTCCCCAATAATTTTAGGTTGATTATTGAGTTGTTTCTTAATACTTTCGTTTATAGCATTTTTATCATTATTTTTATTATTCAAAGTTTCTCGATCTTCTCTATCACCATCTCTATTATTCAGGTTATTTTTCTCGGTTATATTTCTTTGATTCAAAAGAATTTTTTTCCTTGCATCTCTAGAATTTTCAGTACCGACTAATTCTAAACGACTACTACAACTATTCGATTTCAAAATTTTGAATTTAACCCCCATGTAACTGTCGCTCTCTGCTTTCGATTCATTTTTCTTGCAATTTGGACATTCCATGCATCTTTTTTCATTAAATTTTATCTCATCCATAATCTTCTTAGTTAATACAGATTGTCCAGTTCTTTTATCGAGAACTCTTCCTCCGTAATAAGTAACCGAAGTTCCTCGTTCCCTTATTTTTTGTAAAATATCTTCACTGACATATTCGCAGTAAATTCCATTATTATCGATAGAATCATACAAATTTTCTTGACTTCCAAAGTCTGATACATTCGAAGGATGTGAATTAGAATCAGTAGCAGAACATCGATCTTTATCAGGATCTATGATCGGTGAATCATTTTCTTTAAACGATCCATTTGAACTTTTATTGTTTTTATGTTTAAGAGCTCCCTCTTCGAAAAGTTGTCTAACTTGTCTGACTGTATCAGGACTTGGAAGTTCGTCTTCGTTAACTTCTTTATTCACTCTTATGGGATGGTAGAAAAATTTTCTGTTCAAACTCGTCTTGTTATCGTTGTTATCAACTTGTGCTTTTCTCAGAGTAGCTGTTAAATTTTTCATATTTTTTACACATGGAGACGGTTCGTAGGATACTTTAGAACGAATTGGTTCTATTATAACAATATTATTGTCTACCAAAAGTTCCTGAAAGCTGTAATCTTGTAGGTATTGTATTAAATCGTCAAATTCGCAATCTTTGTCGCAGTTAGCGAAAATTTTCTTCTGAAAAAGATCCGATTTGATCAATTTATATCTGACGTGGTCGAATTCTGGTTTTCCATTTATACTGTTGGACTGTTTTAGAGATCTATAAGGTTTATCTCCATCGACAGTGTCTTCATTTGCGTGAACTATTTCCACTGAATTTGGACATAAGCTTTCATATTTATCATTGTTGTATTGATGATTAGTTTTATTTTCAAAATAACTGCACGATTCCTTTATGTTCGGTGAAATTTTTTCTGACTTTTCTTCGCTAAGTTTAGGTTCAAATATTTGCTTAACTAGCTGTACTTTATTAGGTAAACTCTCTTGCGGCTGCTCGTTGTTTGTTTCAAATATTTTCTTTACTTGTTCCACTTTTGGAGTAATTTCAATCAATTCTTCTTTGTTTTCGTCTTCTATATTGTCGTTTCCTATAACTTTGTTCCAATAAGTTTTTATTGTTCCCATTTTTTCTTGCAACTCTTTGTTGCATTCGTCTTGACAATATAATAAAGCCATTTCTGAATCCGTGCTAGGAACTCGGTGTTCGTTCAAAGAATCTTTTAATTGTTTAACTGCTTCTAGAAATTTTTCAGATTCGCTTTGAGAATTATTTCCCGTTTTCTTAGAAACTTTGGCGATTTTTACTTCGAAATCTACCGGTTTTGAAGTATTTTCAGTTATATCAAAGTGTCTGCCTATGTTTACAATGAATCTATTTTCATTTGAGGTATCGTTTGTCTGGGTAACCCTATTTTTATTGCACTTTCTTAACTTCTTGTCTATCTTCTCACACTTTCTAAGGTTTTTGCTTACTGTTATGTCTGGTAAGGAATGGAATTGGTTTTGTGTTAAATTTGTTGAAGCTTTAGATGTTTTCCGTGACAAATTTGAAAGTTTTTTTGTTATGAAGTTTTGTAAAGGTTTTTTAGATCCTTTTTGGCTCTCTAGAAACTCTCTTAAATAATTGTGACTGTGCGATTTAGATTCGTCGCTGATACTTTCTTTTTCTGTCGCCGAATCGACGTTAACTACAGTTTTATATTGTTCGTTCTCAACGTCTTCTCCTGAAACCTCTAAAAGTGTCTTTATCGGTATATTTGTTAATTTCTGTACATTGGTGAAATTTACATCAGAATTTTCAACTAATGGGGTATTTTTTGTTATATTTTCTATCTTCAGATTGATTTCATCTAAATTTGTATCGATTTCCTCGATTGGCTGCTCAGATATAAGTACTTCTGGAGTTTTTATTCGATTAGGGTTCACTGTGCCGTAGTTTTCGTTGAATGGAGTTGGATTTCGAATGGTTCGAACTTTATTTTCCTGCGATTCGTACAGGTTTTTGTTTGGAGTTAAAACAATATTTTCGTCATAAGATATACTTTCATATTCGTATTTAATATCTTTATATTTACTTGCGTTGTCTAAAGATACTGAAGATATGTTATCGGTCAATGATATATTATCAGTATTATCAGTGTCGTATCTAGCTTCAGGATAATAATTCGGTAAACTTAACTCTGCTAAATCTTCGTATGAAATGTTCTCGAATGAACTATTATTGTTCAAGTGCGAATCCAAGCTGTCTTGTTGAGTGGCGTTTTCGTGTATATTTTGAAGAGATGTATATGAATAAATGTCGTTTTCACGATGATGCTGTTTTTCAAAATAAAACAATTCGCAGGGGGTTAACTCTTGTGAAGTTTGTGTTGAATTAGAATATCTTCTGCTCTTGTATCGATCTTCTTTTTCAAGTGACTTGTTTAGATTGTCGACGCTGAGGTTTCTGTATCTGAAAATAATAAATTAAGTGTAAATATTCACGAACAAACATTCATACAAAATATAAAGTCAGATTGAGAAAGTGCGTATTGAACTAAATTCTTTCGCCCTATTTTTGAGATGTAAGTGGGAGAATACTAGCAATGTTTACTGTCAAAAGTTCTGGTTTGCTTGTAAATTCTTTAAACCATATTTATCGGTAACAAGCAGAACTCAAATGCTTGCTCCAATCAACTGCTTCATTAGTCATAGTATCGTAGGTCTGTTTTCAATCCATTTGATTTTAAATGGTTTTCAAGATACTTCATTGATTGAATATCCGTTAAAAAAGGTTTCCAAAATGTCCATAAGTATTGAATGAGCTTTTGTTAACACCTTTATTGTTCGGAAAGCATATATTCTGGCTTGATGGGGCAACGGCGCATTTGGGAATGTTGGTCGTTAAAAAATAAATACGTTGAGGGTGAGCGCGACGGCGACTCTGTAGGTGATGATCCTGGCACCGACACGTTGTCACAAAAAAGCATTCTAAGCCGAAAATGCATGTATTTCATAATATATAGAAAGTAAAAGTGTACCAAGATCGTTTATCATTTCACGCAATCCAATTCAATAAGTGCAAGTGCAATAAGCAAAAGACGTATTTTAATTTATGTTCAAAAAATTTCCATACAGGGTGTGTATAAATAGTGTTGAAGTTCAACTGCATAAATATCAAACTTCTTGATTTATTAAATAGAACCACCCGGTTTTTTATATTTTAATGCAATCAGGAATAAAAAATAAGGCAAGTTCATTTATATTACTACGCGAGTGCCCCAGTGAAATTCCCGCATGAGACGACTGTGACTCTTCTAGCCACTAGCCGAGAACAATCCAGAGACTACCTACCCCCGCCCTCCTACTTATTCTAGTCTATCTAGCGCCTTCCGCAGAACGAGAGATTTCTAGAATCATACCCCACGCGTATAAATAGATTGAGCATCGCTGCTCAGAATATAGTCATCATATAGTCATATAGATGGACATTTAGTGTTTATACAATCGCGCATCGATAAAGTGTTTCTTCAGTGAGTTTCATATAAATTATAGTTAGTGTGTTTAGTGTATAATATAAATTATTAATTAAGGACAGTACATATAAATCTGTAAATATAAATTAGGTAATTGTACATATAATTTAAAATAAACGTTACATTGGTGTCAGAAGTGGGATTAAAAAATGAATATACAGAAGATGGCGAAAAAACTTTGTGAATTGAAAGTTTCAGAACTTCGAAGAGAGTTGGAGGATTACGAATTGGACACAAGTGGGACCAAGTCGTTGTTAGTGGATCGACTGAAAAATTTTATGATTAACAATAGATTGGACCCGGAAACGTTTGAATTCACCGAAGAAGCGTCCGCGTCTATAACCTCCATAAAAAATGAATTTTCGCCGATGGAAAAAAAGATGAATATCTTTAAGCTGAGTACACATGACAAAAAGTCAAGAAAACAATTTATAGATGATGATGTCTTCGATGGAAAATAAACTTTCGGCGGACATGGAAAACAAAATGTCGGATATAAAAAACGAAAGTTCATCCATGGAAAGTAAACGTTCGGCGGACATAGAAAATACAATAACGGACATGAAAAACGAAATTTCATCAATGGGAAGTAAACTTTCGGCGGACATAGAAAATAAAATTTCGGACATGGAAGAAAAGATGAAGAGAACGGAACAAGAAATGAAACAAAAAATCGAAGAAATCGAAAAGAAAACTAATACTAGGTCGGATATTACAACTAGGCAAGCCCCTAACAACGGCGTACTGACAGAGAAGGTGGGTTGAAACCGAAAATAGAAAACGATATTAAGAGTTGAGTGAAACTGCCAACTTTCGATGGTAAAACGTCATGGCCGAACTATCTTGAGCAATTCGAGGCGGCATCAAAGGCGAACAATTGGAGTGAGAAGGAAAAAGCGTTAAATTTAACTCTTGCCCTGAGAGGAGACGCCATAGATATCGTTCAGACCATTCCAGTGGAAGAGACCGAAGATTTTGAACCACTCAAAAAGCGACTAAACATGAGATATGGCCGGAAGCATCTGTACCAGTCGCAGCTGAAAAACCGCAAACAAAAACGCGACGAAACTCTGCAAGAATTCGAAGCGGACATTGCGAGGTTGGTGCGGTTTGCCTATCCATCGGCACCGGAGAATGTCATGGAATGTCACCCCAGTATGCATACAACTTGGAAACGAGAACCTGTAAGTTTGTAAGACGTACAAATATTATTTTGCATCAACCTATGCTATTTCAACTTTTTTGCCAATATTCCCGATGTCCTGTGTTAAATTGGCACTGTTTTGGTTAATTTTAGCTTGGGAAAGACATAATTTGTCATTTCAAATAATTTGCCTGTAACGAGCTGGGAATAATTTATTATAGACGTCGTCGGTCGGTAAGTAGTATCCACATACATTTGTTTTTTATGTCTGTGGTAGAATCACTTTTCACATTTACATATTATTTTTGTCGATATTGTCGATTAATATCGAGTTCTGAAGTGGAAATCGCTAGGAATAATAAATATTGATGTACTCGCCATGGTAAATATTATGAATGTAACCAATTTGAAAACATTGTATTAATAATATTTCTACTAACCTTTTATGCTCTTTAATTAACTTGGCTCTTGGTATAAGTTGTGACCTCCTTTTTCCATTAAATTGACTATCTTCTTGGGTATTTGTGTAGAATTCCAAACGACTGTACAACTGCTCTCCGGAACTGGCTAAACTTCGACTCCTTCTTAAACTCGAGTGGTCGTCGATATTTTCAAAATTACGTTTATTTTTCCCCCATGGATTAGCGGAGACGTTGTCGAGGCTGGTGCGGGCTGCTCTAGAGAATTTGCGGTGACAGTCTGGAAAATTTAGAGATCGTAAAGTCAAGTTGTGTGGTGATTAGTATTTAATTCATAAATTTAACGGTTCACGTTAAAACAGTTTAGTCAAAGTGTTTTCATCATCAAGAATAATAGAAAAATGATAACAGATAATTATTGATGTTAGTGACATTTGAGTATTTAATCAAAAGTTGAATAAAAAAATAGATAAGAACTTTCCGACCACCACCCAAGGATTTTCGAACGCTACCGATGATACGTGTAATGTCATACCATTTGTCTACTTTTGTAAATATTGCATATTGCATCAGGTTCTGTGTAGTTTTGTGTTTGTATTGTATTTCAATTAACTATTAATTGCTTCATCGACGTAGAAATATCATTTATATGTTTGTCTGAGTTTTTTTGTATATCTAAAAGTCAACGTGGAAAGTGGACATAAATATCTCCGAGTACATTTCAAAACTTTCATGAGAAAATATTTTTTTCTCCGATTGGCAGCAAATATTAATTTTGCTGACTGATATCAATCAGCAAAGTATTACTTTTCCTGTCTAGGCAGCAAAGTGGTTACTTTGCTGCCTGTGATTATACATTTCCATAGCAACCAACCAAAATAGAGATTGTGGGAATTGTAATAATTAGCAAATACAATATCCTCATTATGAACAATCGGAGAAAAAATTATATGTTCAACTAGGCAGCAAAGTAGATTGACTGCCTTAGCTGGATTCCTAGCCTCGCTACGCTCGGCTATGAATTCAGCTTCGGCAGTCAATCTACTACTTTGCTGCCTAGTTAAACAAATAACTATTTCCTACGATCACATAGGAAAGTGACATATATCGCACTGTCTAGTTCTATGGAACCTTTATTCATACGTGTACGGATAAAAAAGCTGTCAAATTTAATGTTGAATTGTTAGTCCATTTACCCCGCAAATTTACGTAAGTATATGTCAAATGCGTATTTCCTAAGTTGATTTGCCCATAAAATATAATTTAGAACTTTCAATTTTCACAATGATTCACATAAATGATTAATTATGAATCACAATATTTATGTAACAAAAACAATTTTATTCCTGAGGTTCTGTTTCTAATTGTTGTTAGTTGTTAAAATAAATGTTCGTAATAAATGTAAATGTTACCAATATTTATTTTAACTTTTTTATGAAGGCACTCTTTTTGATCGCATAAAAATCACAATTTTCTGGGGTACTTTCAAAGGTAAGTAATTAAAACTATAATTACTGTAATTACAAATACACATATGTGAAACATCTCACATCTACATAAAAACACAAGATTGTATAGGTCTGATTCGGTAAAAGTATATCGCGTGGTCGTAGGAAAAATAGTGTACATAACTTGTGCGAAAGGGATTTTTCACACTCGTGGGATTGTCTCACTCCGCACTCGATACGTAATATACTATATTCACTAATTCAGTGCTCAGTGATAATTCTTTAATATTTTGTGAGTTAGGATATTGCTAGCGAAGGTTTTGTAAAAGCACAAACTAATAACTTGCCCAAAGTAGACTGCTGCTTAAGTCAAACAGCTGCTTCAATGCAGAGGAAATAAGAGGAGTTGAAGCATTTTCGTAAGTAAAATTCAAACTATTTATCGTATATAAATTATACCAACCATATTTCGATGCCGTGTGAGAAAATCACTGTCTCACGAGCCGTTTCCACTATTTTTCTTACGAATATACTCAAAAATGACTTAATCGTGCTCTTTAGGTACCCACTGGGAAACCACTAAATTTCACTCCTGTTTAATAATATTTATGCACATTTTCAGATGAAACTTGATGTATTGTGTGGTCGTAAGAAAATATTGTTTTTACGGTTGATTTCTAGATATATAGGTACATATCCTCCAACTATTAAAGAAGAAAAATTACCAATATAGAAGTAGACATTTACATTATAATGGTCTTCACAAACAAAAGTCGAAATATCGTCTTTGTTTCGACGCATAGATTGCACCACAATGCCCTTCTCTTAGGTGCATTTTTGCTTGCGCCACCAAGTAATATTATTTTATGTATTATTGGACATTTCGAAGGATTTCTGATGATGAAATTGACTGATAAATTTTTTTTGACGAAACTTTCTCGACATACGAGTCAATCCAAAATATAATTAAATTGACAGCACTTGAAGATTTGTTGTGATCTTCGAGAGGATTAGCTTCTCTATTCGGAAGGAAAATAAGTTTATAGTTAAAATCGCATTCTTTCCTTTTTATATTCGGTGTAATAATATATTATTCTTCGTCTGAATACCCAAAAGCCATATCAGTGTTGACCCTACTTTTCGACACGACTTTTCGACACCCAATTCCCTGAAACTATTTGTTTTACTTTTCTAATTTCCTTGTAATATGTTTCCAGCCCCAATATATCTCTCACAGCATCCAGTGCTAGTGTGATATCTTAATTTTGACTCATGTCTATTCCGCCAGTGTGCTTCCTTGCTGCTTCTTAAAGAGGGTAGCTCGATTCGACTGCATCGATTATTGCCCTGGTCAGGTCAAGATGATGTTTAGATTTGGAATTGAAAATCAATTGCTAGCTATAAGGTATTATTATAGTTTCCTGTAATATTGTCGTATATAATAAAGCGCGTTACCAATAGATATCGCGAAATCGCATAATTATAATTATTTTAACGCTTTATGAGTTTTGAAAAATATTTTCCAAAAACAATACGCCGAAATCAGTCTACAAGTTATGATGTCCCTTTTAAATACAAACCAGAATGGTTGGTTTGAATATCTTTTAGATATGCCAACACCGTTAGACTTTGAAGTGTAATCAAATATCTGTCTTGGCCCCTGATCCGGATTCTTCTTAGTTGAACGCACAATGTCTTTGGAAATTATTTTTCTGTAGCCGTCCCGAAAATAGAACTTTCGGTATGATTTATTAAATCGAAAATGAAACTTTACACAAATTATACCGAAAGTAGCTATTTTCGGAATGTTTTGTTTTACTTTCGGGGTGATTTTTTACTTTCGGTACGATTTTTAATATTTTTGCTAGCGTCCTTAGCAATGACTTTTACGGAAAATTTATTATTGTTACGAACTCAGTAATTCGGAGGCCGGTCCTGTCGCAAACTTTAAATGCGACCTTTTTCGGAGGATTACACGATAGCAATGCAGTGGCTTGATCGTGATTGTTCTGGAAACGTAAAAGGCAGGGGAATTCGGGAAACGTCTAGAGTTGCGAAGGACTATATATACGCGGGTTTCTGAGTGAGTCGAAGAGTTCTCGGTATACAGCGAATCGGTGAACAGTTAGTATACAGTGAGTGAACAGGTAGTGAATATAAAAAGTGCATAAGTGTTAGGACAATTATTATACCGAGTGTAGATAAATTAGTAAACATTAAGGAGTCTGTGTATAAATTAACTTTATCATAGTGAGTGTATAATTTTATCCCACGTTAAAAACAGTTTAAATAAATAAGAAAAACATTACTTTATGATATCGCTTGTCAGAATAAATTTGTTGATAGTTCCACTGTATTTTCAATTTCCCGATCCAGAAACGGAAATCGACAACGAAAGTGGCGAGGAAATAATTATTCCACATAAAATCAGTGCAAGCTGCTAATTGTACATTTAGTATACAAAAGAAATATTTATAGTATCTATCTCTATAATTTTTTAATGTATGTATGTATTAGCCTTAACATTTCCGTAGAAATGATCGGCGCTCCATCTTGGAACTCTTGGATTCTTTTATTGCGGTGAATCACTCCGCCTTGTTATCTGAGGTCTATTTTTCCTCACAGTTTTTTGTCTTTTTTCGCCTTGTCTACAATTTCTCTCCACTTCTTCCAGTCCTGGCATAGTTTGTTCCAGTTTCTGATTTCAAGAGTTTTAATGTCTTCCATTATTTGATTCCCCCATTTCTCTTTTGGCCTTCCCCTTGGTCTTGTTGTTTGTGGTGTCCATGCAGTGATTTTTCTTATTAGCTCCTCTGGTTGTCTGCGGTGAATGTGTCCCCACCACCGTAGTCTTTGGGCTTTAACTACATTAACGATATCTTCTCCTTCTAAAATATCTTCAATCTCGTTGTTGTATAGGCTTCTGAACTGATCGTTGTCTATTCTTTTGGGGCCGTTAATTCTTCGTATGATTTTCCTTTCGAATATTTTTAGTTTTTCTATGTCCTTGGCTGTAAGGCACATGGCTTCCGCTGCATATGTTACAATTGGGCGAATTGCCGCTTTATATACTTTCAGCCTTGTTTGTTTACTTAAATTTCTATCTTTCAGAATTTTTTTGTACTTCCAAAACATCTTATTGCCCATTAGTATTCGCTGGTTTATTTCCTCGCTTCGGTTATTATTGCTGGTAATAATTACCCCTAGGTATTTAAAGAGTGACACTTTTTCGAAACAATTTTCTCCTATTCTTATTTGTTTTATGTTCGGTTTCTCTTTTCTTGAACATATGAGGTATTTTGTCTTCTCTTCGTTAACTTGTAAACCTCTTTTCCCTGCTTCCTTGATGAGAGTTAACAGTGCGTTTTCCATGCTTCTCTTGTCTGTTGCCATTAACGCTATATCATCAGCATATGCCACTACCTGCGTTGAGGCTTGTGCAATTGTTCGGCTTATTTCAGTCTGCCTTACTGCTCCATCTAAGGCAATGTTGAAAAGTGTGGTGGATAGGGCGTCTCCTTGTCTTACTCCAGTTTCAATCGAGATTTCTTCCGTGACTCCTTCTCTTGTTATTACTCTTGCCTTGGATTGTTCCATGGACATTTTTGTTAATCTGATCAGCTTTGATGGTATTGCCAACTCTTTCATATCCTGTAATAATTTACTTCGGGAGACACTGTCAAATGCTTGTTTGAAATCTATAAATATTACATGTAAGTCTATACCATGCTCGTAGCATTTTTCTATTGTCTGTGTTACAATGTGTATTGCATCTGTAGTCGACCTATTTTCCCGAAATCCATGTTGGTATTGTCCAATTGATCTTTCTGCGTATCTTGCTAACTTTCGTCGTATAAGTGTCGTGAGTAATTTGTAAGTTGTGTTGAGCAGTGTTATACATCTATAGCTTTGGCATTGTGTTGGATCTCCTTTCTTTAGTATTGGTGTTATCCAGCCTTCTCTCCATTCCACAGGCATATCTTCTTCCTCCCATATCACAGTTATTAATTTGTAGATTGTTTTTAGTAATTTTTCTCCTCCAGTCTTTATTAGTTCGTTCACGATTTGATCAGGACCTGGGGCTCTTTTTTGTTTCAGTTGATTAATTATTTCCTTGAACTCATCATATGTTGGGGGTTCTTCCTCTTTACCATCACGGCTCTCGTTTGTGTCCTCTGTATTTTCTTCCTTGTTTTTAAACATCTCTTTAAAGTAATGTGTCCAGTCTTTTTTTTCTATTTTTGCAGGTACTTTATATCTTTTATTTTGTGATTTTATGTATCCGAATAGTCTTCCACTGTCCCTGCAATTCCTCTCCAAGTCTTCCATTTGCATGTCAATCCATTCTCTTTTTCTGTTTATACAGCATTTATTTGCTTCCTTTTTCAGTTTGTTATATGTTTGTTGATCTTCTTCCCTTTTTGTTTTTAGCCAGTTCAGTCTTGCATGATTCTTCGCCCTGACTTTTTTATCACATTCCTCATCATACCATTCCTTACTTGCTTTAAATGTTAATTGCCCTAGTGACTGCTCTGCGGCGCTAATAATACTTTCTTTTATGTTTTTCCATAGCACTTCGATATTATTTCCATTGATAGTTTCTAACTTACCATTTATTGTTTCCACATATTGTGTCTTACTGTTTTGTGACTTCAATTTGTCTATGTTCCAGCGTTTTTTGACGTTGTGTGTATGGTAAGTCTTCATTAATTTCAATTTCAATTTGGCTATTACTAAAATATGGTCTGAATCTGCATTGGCTCCTCTGTATGATCTAACATCTTGTATTATTTTATTCCATTTTTTGGATATCAAAACATGGTCTATTTGGTTTCCTTCTGTCGTTCCTGGTCTCATCCAGGTTATTTTATGTTCTCTCTTATGTTTATGTCTCGTACTTACAATGAAGGTATTAGTTGCTGCTGCCAGTCCACAGAGTCTGCCTCCGTTGTTATTGGTGTATTCATGAATAGTTTCTTTTCCAGCAACTTCCTTTATATATTTCTCCTTTCCGATCTTTGCGTTGAAGTCTCCAATTAGCAACAGTATATCATTTGCTGGTACTTCAAGAGTAGTCTCTTCTAATAGCTCGTAGAATTGGTTTTTTTTGTTTTCTTCTTCATTTTCCGTGGGTGCGTATGTGTTGATAATAGTTATGTTAGCTTGTTTATGTTTTATTCTTATAAGTGAAAGTCTTCCACTAATTGCTCTAAATTCTATTATTTTATCTTTAAGGCTTTGAGCTACTAAAAATCCTGTTCCATTTCGTCCTTGTTGCTTTTCTCCTGCATAGTAAAATGTGTAGTTTCTCTTCTCTATTGCACCTTCCCCTCTCCATCTTATTTCTTGTAGAGCCAGAATATCTATATTGTATTTTTTCATTTCTCTTGAAATTTCTTCCAGCTTGCCTGGTATCAATAATGTCCTGACATTCCATGTACCTAATGTGATTGATGGCTCGCGCCTTTTATTCATTTTATCTAATAAATCTAATAAACGGCTGCAGAAAAAATATTATACGTAACGCTACCCAAAAGTGATTTTACTGGACTCGCCTACGACTTGTCCTGGAATGCCTACTCATCCCGTAAAATATCACTTTCGGAACTTGTTAGTTAATAACTATTTCAAAACTCATCATAAAGCGTTAGAATAATCATTATTCTGCGATATCAATTGCTAGCTAATTTGTTTGTCAAATGTAGGACAATTGGTCAAAGCTATTACGTTTTTATTATACAGGATGTTCTAAATTATTACCTCAATTTTTTTACAAAAAATATTGTGATCTTAGTCAATTTTTGGAATCAGAGACACTGCATATTTTTACGTTTTTAGATGTCGCAGATAAATTTAACCCCATTCACTTTTATAAGTCCAACTCAATATGTTATCATTTTCAAGATATTTTCAAATAAAAATTGCCTTTAATTAAGCGCTTAATCTGAAAATAAACAGATATTTCATTTAAAATAACAAATTTAATATTTTCCTGTGCTGCTTTATCTATTGACAAATAACACATGCCATTTTGGCATAAGTACACGTGTTTACACTATACAGGGTGGTCCTTAAGTGATTGTACATAGAGTACAGTACAATATCCAATTCAAAATATTGCGATTTAAACCAACTGACCTCAAGTATGTATGTATATATGTATTTTTGGGGTAACATTCACTGAGACCTGAAAGATCTATTGTGCCCCCTTAATTCTACTTAGTTTCTGAGGAAAGTCTCTGAAATCTATCTATCCAGTAATCTCCCAGGTACTGTGCTCTAGGATTCTAGAGTGCTGTGCAGTTGGAAAATATTTGGATGGAGGTTTCTTCTTCCATGCCACAGTATCTGCATTCTTCTTCCTCCTCAAGTGAATGTTAATGTTAAGAGAGAGACAGGGTATTTTACATGAAATTTCAATTTTCGTTTATTTCAATACTCTACGATTTTTGACGTATATGCACAAAAATTTGAGGTTTTGGATATGAGGAACCATAATTTTGTACCTAATTCGATGTATTTTGTAGAAGGCGCTACATATAGGCCACGTATGCCAAATGTAGAAAAAACTTATTTACCCTTTACATCAGCGCTATTTTTGTTAAAATAGCCACATTATTTCAACAAAAAAAAGGTATATTTGTTGTTATCTTAACGGTTTTAGGGATAATCACATTCTAGTGATTAACTACATGATTAGTATTTGATGAAATTACGTTTGAAAAATGTAGTAGCTGTGTGTACGATACATAATATTCTTAAATATTAATAGTACCATACATATTTTTCATGTTAGCTGCTACTAAACCCTTATACATTTCATCAAGGCTATTGGTTTAAATTGCAATATTGTGAACTGAAGATTGTACTGGAGTGGAGAAAGTGATAGAATGGTAAGGAAGAGGGAAAAAGCTTTCTTTTCCTCTCTCTTTTTTTTTTAATAGGAATTCAGTGCCTCTCCAGGGACTATTTGTTAGTAATCGGATTTTGGCTTATTTTGGAAATGTTGCTAATAAAACTAGTTCGTTGTTACTTTTTTGTGCGATGTGATTACTTGTGTTTTCAAATATATCCTACACCATATAGTGTAGAAGATTAACAACAATTCCAACAATAAATCAGAAAAAACCTTGATGATATCATCCTGATAACGAAGATAATTGATTACATTTCCCTGAAATGTTACATATTTTCATGCATTTGGTTATATTAAAGATTTTTCTTCAGTTTGTTATTATTTATGCTTGCTTAATCCCATGTTCAATGATGCCTCCTCTAGACACGTCACCATATAACTGTCTCATCTCTCATATCTCTTATCATAAGTACTTTTTGTGTTCATCCACTTCGATTTTGATTGGTTGTAATGTTTCCTATAAACAAAATTTTTCACATCCACAGGATATTTGATATAGGAACCTTAGATAAATAGGACACTGCCACCTTTTCAGATACGTATTGTAGTATTTTGGTTCTAAATTTCATTCTCCAGTCAAACCATTTGTAACAGTGCAACGAATAGTATAAACATGATTTATTATTTGCGCCACGTTTTTGAATTTTGTGCACGTCAAAGGAAGGTACATGAAAGTTCCATTTGCCATTTCGTAGATCTTATTAAACACTTCGTAGATTTAATTTTCATTTTGGTCATTTTATAATAAGTACTTATATAACCTTTTCACTATATAACGTCCAATGTCAATACTCTTAATTCCCAACTTCTTGAAACTGTGACGTCTCACCAATAACATTGTAACTTGCTTTCTTCCTACACGTAGTTCCTACCATACATTACTATGGATATCCTTCATGATAAATTTCGATACAAATCTTGGGCAACAGATTTTTAACATGATTTGTTCCACGGCCCAAGAGTTCCAGTTATCCTCGGATAGAGGTTATCGAAAATTCCAGGGTTCTTATTGAATCTATTTCACAACTTGGACGAGCCAAATATCGGTATCGGTAATAATTTCCATCTGACTTGTGATGAAACAAAGCCACCTTCAAGTCTGATTAGCACTTGAATTTGAATTAAACCGGAAAACTTCTACTCTGCCAATATAAAAAAATCTACTATTATATTTGAAATATATCCCATTTTCGACACACAGTGTAAGAATAAAGAACCGGAATAAAATTAAAATGCTCCAATTCACATAAATATTACATGTAAATCAACTGCTGATAAATATAAAATGAAATCGTACATTCAATAAAGAACCGGCGAATAGTCAATATCCAGAAATTAAATATTCCACGCTATGTTGAAAATTCTAAAGCAAATCACATTCGTTTACAGATCTTCATTGTTTTTTTTTTAAACAAATAAAAAAACTCACTTTTCAAGGAGAACAATTCTTAAAATCAACATATTTAAGACCCATTCAGTACAATTTTTAAGAAAATATTTCGATCCAGATATTATTTAACTGCGGTACTGAAATATTTTCGAGTACATAGTACATTTGAAAATATTTTTACATTCTTAACTAAAACCGAAGATTAATCTTTGCTAAAACGCTTCGACAAAGGGACACAAATGTATTGTTTCACGTTGATGATAGTGAAAAATTTGATTCCACCAGAAGCTTTTGTAAATTTTTCATTAGCTTGAAAAAATGTATGTAAACTTTTCTGTGGTCTTTACAGTTTACACTCATTGGACTAACTTGTAACGTGACTTTCTTCCTACACGTAGTTCCTATTATAAGAACACGTCACTATGGACAATGTTAATAACCCTTGTTAATCATGAAGAAAACAGGAATGCGAATACTCAGTTCATCAATACTCTGTGGTTTATTTAATTTGATAATTCTTCAGGGACAAGGAACAGGGGAAAGACATGACGGTCGGTGTCGGTCGGTTTATGAAATACGGTACAAATCAGAGGGATGGTCAAACAAGTTATGGTTTAGACACCCTTTTGATTCAATGGAAAGCGAAAAACTTCAACGAACCAATATAGATATGGTTTAATGGGGTCAAAAATTATCGTTTCAAATCGGCAGGGTAATCAAGCAAATTTTGGCTAAGCCACTTCCAAGTCTGATTTACTCTTACTCTTCACAAAAATGTTTTCAATTAACTTCTACTCAAAACACAATCCTGAAACTGCTACGTAAACTATGTCGGATCAAAGAAAGGAAGCACTGAGAGATTTACATATCTATCGCAGTAGCAGAGAGCCCAGAAGAATCAATTGTTCTCATATTCACATTCTCATTAGCAGCGATAAAATTTATGATCAACAAAAAATTTGACATATACCAGACGTGTTTCGATTTTCACTAAAATGATGTATCCAGGGTGTCCCGGGACGAATGGAAAGAAAGTCGGGAGCATATAGACCAAGTCAAAATAATGTACTTTATACAGGGTAGGGCACTATGAACGAACTATTCTCTGGCGTCTTAACGGCGAATAAAATAAGAAAAAATTTGTCGTAGAATCAAGTAGATTACTTTGGACTATAATTTAAAAATATTTTGGACTATATAGGGTGCTTCAAAAAAGCGTGCCGTATCAAAGTTAGGTTCCTTTAAATGGAACACCCCGTATTTTATCACAATTTTGAATTGTACTATTAAAAATAATGTAAGTTCATTAACATTTCCCTATACCTATCTACTTCAGATTCCAAGATAAATCGATTTTACATAATTTGTAGACCCTCCGAAAAAATACAATAACTTCAAAATAAAAACGAATAACCACATTCAAATTAAGCCAGAAATTTACGTATTAAATGGTTAGAGTTATACTCTCATATTAAAAACACCCTGTATATTATAGCAAACCAGTAAATATTGGAAACAGAAGGTCAAAAGCTTTTTGTGAGATGGTGTGAAGGAAATGTGGTTATCTGAAGTAGATAGGTATAGGGAAATGTTAATGAACTCACATTATTTTTAATAGTACAATTCAAAAATGTGATAAAATACGGGGTGTTCCATTTAAAGGAACCTAACTTTGATACGGCACGCTTTTTTGGAGCACCCTGTATAGTCCAAAATATTTTTAAATTATAGTCCAAAGTAATATACTTGATTCTACGTCAAATTTTTTCTAATTTTATTCGCTGTTAAGACGCCAGAGAATAGTTCGTTCATAGTGCCCCACCCTGTATAAACTTTTTCTACGCAGGTCCTCGTTTTCGAGTCATAGGCCAGGGATGGACTACTCGCAATTGTTAGTGATCCAAAAATTTTGCAGGGATGGCACACTCTGAATGATCGAACTGGACATTAAGCTAACAAAAAGGTATACTCTTGCTGGAATTCGATCAAATAAGTCGTTTGGCTAATATTCACAGTTTTATTTATGCACTACGTCACAGATTATAAAAGAGAACAGATGCGAAAGCTTGACAGAGAACAGTAAAAAAGAGAGAGATGGGTGGACATACCCATTTAAAGGTCCATCGTCGTATGTCGACTCCGTTCGGGCTGCTTCGCGAAACTTTTCAACAGGGTTATCAATTTGCATATTTCCCTTAATTCACGATCATAGGTCGAATATTTTATAAACATTATTTTTAGTGTGATAGTTATACACATACAAATATTCGACAATAACTTGTTTTAAATCAATTTCATTAAGATTAAAAGAATTTTACAATTTAAAAGATTATAATGTATAAAAATCATACCATAAATATATACTTTTTTCTACAAACCATCTTTGGCAACCATGCACAATAACGGTGACGGCTTGGCTCAAAAATCAAAATACAAAACGCCATTTTTGACACTTTAGTGATTGTAGGTTGTGATAATATTGACTGAAAATAGTGTACATTAGTATATTATTTTTATAAAATGAATAAACATCACGGGGAGTGTATTGTTCTTACAGAGACTGTCCAAATAAATTTTATTCGGAAAGAAAAGTGAAGAACCGGCACTGGAAACTGTTATTGTCCCCAAGTCAACATTGCAATTTGGTAAGAAATTCTGAAAATATTTCAAATTGACAACATCGCGGCCATACCAAGCTGAAGGTCCAAGGTCATTGAAGTCGGAGTTGAAAATCCTTTGATGTTTTGCCGGGATTCGTATCTGTTCTTTTCTATAATCTGTGACTACGTAGAAATTTACCATTTTTATAAGTACACAACGAAGTAAAACTAACTTATTAAAACGATTTCCAACTTCGTAATTGTTGAATGATAAATGATAATTGTTAATTGTCTGCATAAATGAAGTTATAGTGAAATGAGTATCTTAACTTATAATTGATACATATTAATTGTTGAATGCTAATTGCTAATTGTTAAATGCTCCAGCATAAGTCCACACTTATTTCATCGAATTCCAACAAAGATACCTTTTCGTTGGCCTAATGTGTGGGGAAGACAATTTCTATCATTTCATACAGGTTGTGCCATCCCTGCAAAACTTTTGGATCACTAATCATTGCGAGTAGTCCGAGGAATGGTCCGTCCCCAGCTTCAAGGCACCACTGTAAATCTGTTCACCTTTCCGAAATGAAGATACACGTACATTATAATTTCGCCGTAAATTTCATAAAGATCAAATAACTAGTATGAAAAATGAAGAAAAATTCAAAATTAAAACTTTGGAAGCCTACAACTAGAGAACTAGGGCCAGCATAGAAAAAGTATGAAGTACTAACATTATTTTGACTATACGCTCCTTTTTTCCCATCAAAACCGGGACACCCTATATACTGAAACGTCTGAATTATATTTGGTTGAATTTGAATTTACGTATCGCTCCGGACTAATAATAAAAAACATTATACCTAACAGTGATAAATGAAAAATCAATGCGGAATAGATAGGATGTCGGAAAGTAAGTAACGAGTTATACAGGGTAGTCCTTAAGTAATTGTACATAGAAAATAGAAAGTACAGTAGTTGGTATTGTTCGAGAATAATATTTCGATTTTTCAAATCGGAAGAAATGGTATTTAAATTGATAGTATTAACATTTCTATTGCAACCCAAGGTAAACTAATGTCATCACGAATTCAACCATTTTACATTATTAGTTCATATTTCCACTTCTTGTTGTTGCAGTAGTAAGAGATACCAGTATTTATAATTTCAAAGTGCACCAATGAAAAAAAATAGCGTAAAGTATTCGTGGATAACTGGTCTCTAAAACACTTGCTTTATTTCGAGAAATCGCGAGTGTTTTAAAGACCACTTATACTTTAATATACTATTTCGGTATTAAGATGAGCAATGTTAGGGTATAGTGAAAGATAACATGAAAAATATGTACGGTACTTTTAAAAATATTATTATCGTAGGTACACAACATTTTTCAAACGTAATTTTATTAAATAATTATAATCATATAGCTAGTCACTAAAATATGATTATCTTTAAAACAGTTAAAATTTGGAGATACTAACAAATATACATTTTTCTGTTGTAAGGATGTGGCTTCAATTATTTTTTACAAAAGTATCGCTAATGTAATAGGCAAAAAAGTTTTGCATACATTTGTGCCGCATTCGTGGCCTATGTGGCGCCCTTTACAAAATACATTGGAATAGGTACAAAATTTTTATTTCTTATATTCAAAAGCCCCCAACATAAAATTTTTGTGCATATACGTCAAAAAGCGTAAAGTTATTGTAAAAATGATTTAAATTGTGAACATTGTGCTGTACTTCTTGTACAAATACTTGAGGACCACCCTGTAAAAACATAGTTGTGAAATGAAATAGGAAGGAACCTCAAATCGGTGCCAAGAAAATGACTCGTTACAACCTTCATAGAAGTTTTCAGATTCCAAATAGGAAAAATATCATTTCCTAAAAATAACCATTGTAAACGAAGAAATTTTTCTAGAATTCCATATTACCAATAATAAAGGGTTTTCACATTTGAAAAAATATTTAATCAGTTTTTCAAATTTTATGTGTTCCTTTTGGGCTGTTTAAGAAGTAAATCACTTATCCAAGTTTCTGCCAAAAAATATAGAATATAACATATACATACCTGCGTAACTTTTACTGTAGATTTCGTTCTTGCTATCTTGTTTACTGCAAGAATTGCCAGTTTTAGAACCTGGATCACTGTGTCTGTTGGTAATTTGAAAACAGGGATCGCTCTTGGCGTGAATGTAGGGGTATGAGTGATTATTGTAATCTTTGGTGCAATTTAAGCTGAGCTTAACGTTGTTGATACAAGAATCACTTCTGCAAGAAAAAAAGAAACAATTGATAATAGAAAAAAATATATTTTCAACAAGAATATAGTAGTTTAAAAAATTGTATATTGTGGTGGAGACATTTATAAAGCTAGCAATTTATTCCGCTCGGGACAAAGCCATGTCAAAGCCCCTCGCAAAATGATATTGGTGCTCGGTATGTAATAATAGTTTTCACCACCTTGGTGTATAATATTTGGTAACCCGCTTCACCAAAATGATTCTTCTTTACAAGTAAATGAATATTCTTGACTGATATGATAACTCGCAGTTCATTAATATATATTTTTTGTTCCAGGTGAGTCAAAAACATTTAGTATTACTGGCATTACCGTGAGTATTTTGGTGTATTTATTAACCGACTTTTCAGCAAAGGAGGTTCTCAATCGGAAGAGTTCGGTAAGTTCAGGACCGGACAAGTATTAAAGAAAATATACAGTTTTTGAGAAATCTTCCATACTACAAATTTCACTTACTACAATACTTACTTATTTTTCAATTTTGGTTATAATACAGGGTGAGTCAATACTATACCTTCTTTTGTTTCTGCGTTTTCATTTATATCTCTATTTTGACAAAAGCTATCAGTATGCAGTTCGCGCCATTTTGTTACGAATTCAATCCAGTTCCATTATAATTCACAAAAACTTGTGCAACATAGTTTTGTATACCCAGGAGATTATCTTTAACGTATTTGCTGCTTTAAATTACCTATCAAGATAAAATTATTTAAGCTTAAATGTTATTAGTTCAAAAATTCGCGCTCAACCAAAAATGACTGATGATAACATACCTAAGGAGTGCGTTCATAATAAAATATCGGAAACTGACAGTGTACTTGTTAGTCATACGACAGGGTGAACGCATTTATAATTATTTCCAATTTTTGTCTTAAATTTGGTAGTGGGAAAAATTGTATACACGTGTTATTTATAAGATACGACATATGGAACAAAACGGTCAAAGGCGAATCAATTATTTTACCAAATAGCGTTCATGAAAAATAATAACAGATTTGGAAAGGTCTTTGAAAAATAAGTTCAAATGTACTTTTAATTTCCTTAAATTCGTTCTGCTTCAATAAAAAGTGGATATTTATGTTTCATAAAGTCGAACTCCGTTTTCATACCACTATTGGATGATCTTTATCGATTAAATGATGGCTGACATGGTAGTGCACGGTATAATTTTAAAGATAAACCTGAATCTCTGTCTGTATCTGTAGAGTAGGGAGGGTGAGTGTAGGCTCACAGCACTTAGGCCACATATGACCCATTGTACATCCTCCCGAGGAGTTGTCCTCCTAGGTCATCGTCCATCCTGTCCTTCTCAGGAAGGTGAACAGGTCACCAGGAGACATCTCCTTTATATCGGCAGGTGTAGGCCAAGATAAACCTGAAGTATGGTGGTTCGTTTCGCTGCTGAGATGAAATATTTTTTCCTCCTACCCTTATAGAAAGTATACACACTTTCCTCCCTCAAAACAGGGAGGAAACTCATACTTTTTCTCCCCCTCATTTCAAGTAAGTTGTAAACGATGAAACTTGTGAATTCATTATATTCATATTGTTTCCTGTTTTTTGGTAAAAATCAAACATTAATGTTACTTCAACGTAGTTCTTCAATACAAATTTCAACTTCAGGAATCTTAGATATACGTTTTTTGAGTTCAGAATAAGAAAAGCATAGTATGCTGTGGCTCACTGACAGTAAACACTGCGATTGACTTTTGAGGTGCACAGTCGCTACATTAATTAAATTTAGTTGAATTTTTGAAAAATGGAGAGCGATTGAAGTGATTTTGAATTTCCAAATACACCACCTATTAAGAAACAAGCTAACATAGCGTCATTAACCTTACTACCACAAAAATCTAAATATTTTTTTTCACAATTTTCGTCTAAAAAAAATTAAATTCAAAATAAAGCATAGGTATTTTGTTTGATCGTCTCAGTTATTATTTCAACTATTTCATACTTAATTAAGACGTCAGAAAGTGGGCAGTTCTGATAAAAAAATTAAAATTTTGCTCTTTTCCAAAAAGCCATTTAATGTTCATAAAAAAACAATTTCAATTCTCATTTTCATATAGCCTGTTAGCTCAAGGAAAAAATTTTATATAGAATACTATAATAAAATTATCCTGTCTCTCTACCATAATTTTTTTAGTACGATCATATCTTCTTAAATTAATTTTCCGATCACCCTGCATAAAATACACTCTTATCAATAGTAACCGTTAAATTGGAATAATGTTAAAAGCAATTAGAATGCGTTCAAGTCTGCTAGCGATAGCGTCTGTATGTCTGTTTAAAACTTTACGAACTTTCCTTCTTTAAACTCCATTCCCATTAGGAGCATTCGCCATTTATTATACGCAATGCATCCGCCAAACTTTAGAATAATATCATATGACTGACGTTAAATAGAATTATCTTCAAAATCACTGTACAAAGGCACCGTAATGTACTGAAAGCTGAATTCAACAGACTGTCTAAGATTTTGTCAATAGCGGCAATCTATGGATGTCTTGACTTCCCATTTAGCAGAGTATTGATCTGTTAAATGAATCTGTCTGTTCGAAAGGTATTACATTTTTTTCTTACTGGATTATCTCGTTCCTAATTTCTCTTAATCTAGATGCCATTCTTCGACCTGTCTTTTTTTGTATATAGCTAATCAGCCACATGACTAAACATTCCGTTCTTCATATCGCCTAGTACAAAGAATCGCACATTCACCAGGCAGTGGCCACTCCAGGTTGTTTATGATGATGAATAAACTTTATTATTATTATTATTATTATCATTCCAAGTATGCACTTGCTCAGCACTTGCTGGTAATGTTCACCTATCCCGAGCGTGTGTAAACGCAAATGGGATTAGGCTCGGAAGTCACATATTTAGAAATTTACGGACAGTGTGGCAGGTATTTAGGATGGCAGCCTTCTGCAGATCGATGTAAGTATTTTTGTGAAGACCCAGTTTGGTAAGGCTATCTTGTAGAGTTCTGGGAATTAGTCCCGTAGATGAAACGATGATCGGTACCACCTCTATTTTCTCTGCATGCCACATCTGTCTTACCTCAATTGCAAGATCGGTGTATTTTGCAATTTTCTCGTTGTATTTGTCCAGAATATTGTTATTATTGGGTACTGCAACATCCACCAGATAAACCGAGTTAGCTTTTTTATCCACAACTACAATATCAGGCCGGTTATTCGTCACCCGTCTATCGGTGATAATTGACCTATCGTAGTATAGTCTAAAATCAGCATTCTCTAGCACCGAATTCGGATGGTACTTGTAATATGGGGTGTAGGTGTTCACTAATCCAAATTTGTTGGCCAACTTCTGATGGATGATGTTGCAAAGTTGATTGTGCCTGCGTAGGTAATCAATGTTAGCTAAGGCTGAACATCCCGACGTGATGTGTTGTATCGTCTCTGTTGTTTGTTGGCACCTTCTGCACTTGTCCGTAGCGATGTTTGGATCTTTCATGACAAATTTCTTGTAATTGTTGGTATTAATTACTTGGTCTTGAATTGCCGTCATAAATCCTTCTGTTTCTGGAAATAATGTTCCATCAGATAGCCACTTATTTGATGCTTCCTTGTCGATATGAGGTTGATTGAGGTCGTGATGATGTCGACCATGAAGCGCTTTCTGAGCCCACTCCACCTGTTTGTCAGAATCGGTAACGATATCAAGTCTCATATCAGGGCTTACAAGATTTAAGGGGGAATAGTTTTTATCTGCTTTTGCGACCATCTCATGCAATTCAGATGTTTCAGCCTTGAGAATAAAGAATTCTTGGAGTCTAGATATTTGTTTGTTATGTAAATTAACTATGTCCACTAGACCTCTCCCTCCCTCTCTTCTTGGTAGTGTTGTCCTGATAACTGATGATGTCGGATGGTGACATTTGTGTTTGGTCATCATGGTACGGGTTGTTCTTTGAATATCCTCCAGCTCTGTCTTTGTCCACTTCAGAATTCCAAATGAGTATGTCAGGATCGGTATGGCGTAGGTGTTAATTGCTTTCGCTAGGTTTCCTGCGTTCAACTGGGATTTCAATAAAGTAGTTACCCTTTGAGTGAACTGGCTCCTAATTTTGATTTTTGCTTGCTTTTGGTCTAATAGCTTAGCTTGCTGAAATCCTAGATATTTGTAGGTCTCGCCATTCTGCATGGCAGTTATAATATTCCCATTGGGTAGTAACACATCTCCGTTAACGATTTTACCCTTCTCGATATTTAAGGTTTTGCACTTGTCTAATCCAAATCCCATTTGTATATCACTGGAGAATTTTTCAGTGATATTTAGTAAATGTTGAATTTGACGCTGGTTGGATGCGTATATTTTGATATCATCCATATATAGAAGGTGGGAAACAGTGCAGCTAGTGTTCCTGTTGGCTTTAAGTTTATAGCCGTAATCCGTATCGTTGAGTAGATTGGAGAGTGGGTTCATTGCCAAACAGAACCAAAGTGGACTAAGGGAGTCACCCTGGAAGATCCCCCTACAGATGGAAATTTCATCAGTTTGGAGGTATTGGCCATTTATTTGTAAATGAAGGTTCGTTCGCCAGTGCTTCATCGCTGATTCAAGAAAAGTAACAACAGTGGGATGTACTTTGTAAATTTGCAGAACTTTCACAAGCCAGGAATGTGGAACGCTATCAAATGCTTTCCTGTAATCTACGAAAGCCGTGTGGATGTTGCGCTTTTCCTTTTGCGCCTGTTTCAGTATAACTGAATCAATGATAAGTTGTTCTTTGCAGCCTTGGTGATCTCGTCTGCAACCTTTCTGTTCTTCTGACAGGATGTTGTTTTGGTCCACATGTCTGTAAATACGGTTAGTGATGCAAGCCGTTAATATTTTATATATAGTTGGTAGGCAGGTTATGGGCCTATACTGCGAAGGATCGTGAGTTTGATGAGTTTTGGGAAGCAAGTGGGTCGAGCCCAGTGTCAGAAATGGTGGTGTATCTTCTGGATGTTGCAAAATATGTGAGAATGATGTTGCCATTGCTTTATGTAGACTGTCAAACTTCTTGTACCAAAAGTTTTGGACGTGGTCAACTCCTGGTGTCTTCCAATTACTGGTACTCTTTATAGCTTCGGTTACCTCGCTTGTTGTCAAGTTATTATTATTATTATTATTAGTTCCTTCAGCTGTGCTCTGCAGCTACTCCTATTAGGTGACAGAATCTCCTTTGACATCGTCTGTCGGTTATTCTATAGCTTCCTCTGTTCCTCTCACAGACAGCCTATATGGAATGAAATTATTTGCCGAATCTGTATATTCATTAAGACGGCGGAAGACGATCAGAACAGTTTATATCTACTCAGTAATACGTAACTACCTCTAGAAGTACTGGAGATGCGTGATTTGGGTCGAGGCAGTCCGCAACAGAAATTAAACAACCCTAACTAATTAAGCACATATACATCACTTAAGTGCTCAAGTGCATTGATTACCTTGGCGTAGAAGCAACGGTACGGTAGTGAATAATATATTCATGCATCTGTACAAATTGGAATAATGTGTGACTATAACCAATTAAACATGCACATGTATGGGACAAAAAAATCACGACTTATATCTATTTAGTTACGCAAGATTTCATTATTAGCTAAATAAACAGTGATATGAATAACATGCGAAACTGATTTTTTTTAGCTAAGTTTTTAAGGAACAATCCTATACAGAGGTACAGTGTTAATCTTGTTCATCATATCGTACAACAAACTGTTTCGGTAAAATCCCTTGAACTGGAAGTGAGATGAGAAAATAATTGGAGATAGGATGCGTGACCTCAACAAAATTGCATTGTATTTAATGGAATCCACTATTCCTAATCAAAGATTAACGGAATAGATACAAGCTAGACTTGAGCTCAATGCAAATATTCAACAAGATGTGATTTTTTGTCGGCAGTAGACGTTTCATATTGTACAATCTGGGGATGTATGTATGTATGTATATTTGGGGTAACATTCACTGAGACCTAAAAGATCTATTGTGCCCCCTTACTTCTACTTAGTTTCTGAGGAGTCTCTGAAACTAGTAGCTCCTTTAGTCCTATTTCCCGGAGGAATTTTAGGATATCTGCAGGCTTCAACTTAGGTAAATGTTCCTCTTCTATCCTGTAATCTCCCAGGTACTGTGCTCTAGGATTCTGGAGTGCTGTGCAGTTGGAAAGTATGATGTAGTATGATGGAGGTCTCTTCTTCCATGCCACAGTATCTGCATTCTTCTTCCTCAGCTAATTTGAGCTTTTTCAGGTGCCCATTCAGGCGACAATGTCCCGTTAGGATCCCTGTTAAAACTCTTAGCGCAGTCTTGCTTTGACTTATGCATTCATTTGATCTCCGTAGGTTGTAGTCAACCAGGAGAATCTTTGATTGTCTAAGCAATCTGGGGATACTAAAAAGTCTTATGTGGTGTCTCTCGTATATAATTAGAGTGAATAAAATCCAAGAGTCAGCTATTACTTATTTTTTCTACTACCGTGTGTAGAGTAGGTACTTTAGACACACTTTCGAGTGCTTAAAACCTTATTTTACGTACTAGTGAAAAAAAGTTCCAATATGTATATAGTTATAGGTATCTGAATAGGTATAACTTGGCGGTGAGTGACTGACATTTTTTTGTGAATTGAATCTGACATTTAAATTGAGACTATACCTAGGGTAATTAATTGTATTTTGATGTAAGTATTGATTAGTATTGAATATTTTTAGGGAACTATGTTATTTTAGATTATTATAATTATAAAGATGGATCTCTCAGAATAGGTATTACTTCGCAAATAGTGTGGGAAAAATAAAATGATATTATTATTAGTTCCTTCAGCTGTGCTCTGCAGCTACTCCTATTAGGTGACAGAATCTCCTTTGACATCGTCTGTCGGTTATTCTATAGCTTCCTCTGTTCCTCTCACAGACAGCCTATATGGAATGAAATTATTTGCCGAATCTGTATATTCATTAAGACGGCGGAAGACGATCAGAACAGTTTATATCTACTCAGTAATACGTAACTACCTCTAGAAGTACTGGAGATGCGTGATTTGGGTCGAGGCAGTCCGCAACAGAAATTAAACAACCCTAACTAATTAAGCACATATACATCACTTAAGTGCTCAAGTGCATTGATTACCTTGGCGTAGAAGCAACGGTACGGTAGTGAATAATATATTCATGCATCTGTACAAATTGGAATAATGTGTGACTATAACCAATTAAACATGCACATGTATGGGACAAAAAAATCACGACTTATATCTATTTAGTTACGCAAGATTTCATTATTAGCTAAATAAACAGTGATATGAATAACATGCGAAACTGATTTTTTTTAGCTAAGTTTTTAAGGAACAATCCTATACAGAGGTACAGTGTTAATCTTGTTCATCATATCGTACAACAAACTGTTTCGGTAAAATCCCTTGAACTGGAAGTGAGATGAGAAAATAATTGGAGATAGGATGCGTGACCTCAACAAAATTGCATTGTATTTAATGGAATCCACTATTCCTAATCAAAGATTAACGGAATAGATACAAGCTAGACTTGAGCTCAATGCAAATATTCAACAAGATGTGATTTTTTGTCGGCAGTAGACGTTTCATATTGTACAATCTGGGGATGTATGTATGTATGTATATTTGGGGTAACATTCACTGAGACCTAAAAGATCTATTGTGCCCCCTTACTTCTACTTAGTTTCTGAGGAGTCTCTGAAACTAGTAGCTCCTTTAGTCCTATTTCCCGGAGGAATTTTAGGATATCTGCAGGCTTCAACTTAGGTAAATGTTCCTCTTCTATCCTGTAATCTCCCAGGTACTGTGCTCTAGGATTCTGGAGTGCTGTGCAGTTGGAAAGTATGATGTAGTATGATGGAGGTCTCTTCTTCCATGCCACAGTATCTGCATTCTTCTTCCTCCGCTAATTTGAGCTTTTTCAGGTGCCCATTCAGGCGACAATGTCCCGTTAGGATCCCTGTTAAAACTCTTAGCGCAGTCTTGCTTTGACTTATGCATTCATTTGATCTCCGTAGGTTGTAGTCAACCAGGAGAATCTTTGATTGTCTAAGCAATCTGGGGATACTAAAAAGTCTTATGTGGTGTCTCTCGTATATAATTAGAGTGAATAAAATCCAAGAGTCAGCTATTACTTATTTTTTCTACTACCGTGTGTAGAGTAGGTACTTTAGACACACTTTCGAGTGCTTAAAACCTTATTTTACGTACTAGTGAAAAAAAGTTCCAATATGTATATAGTTATAGGTATCTGAATAGGTATAACTTGGCGGTGAGTGACTGACATTTTTTTGTGAATTGAATCTGACATTTAAATTGAGACTATACCTAGGGTAATTAATTGTATTTTGATGTAAGTATTGATTAGTATTGAATATTTTTAGGGAACTATGTTATTTTAGATTATTATAATTATAAAGATGGATCTCTCAGAATAGGTATTACTTCGCAAATAGTGTGGGAAAAATAAAATGATAAAATATTCCGAAAATGTTCTTGTGGCATATTACCTAAACTTCTGTATTTTGATAAAGTTTTCGATAGTAGAAAAAATATTGTATGCAATTCGTGTGTGAAGGCATTTTTTTCGACTCATGTGATTGTCGCATTCACATTCGTCAAAAAAAGGCTACTTTACACACTAGTTACATAAATAACTATTATCAAAAACCGTACCTTCATAAGTATTCGTAAAATTAAAGAAATAGCATAAAATGAAGTCCAATAAGGTCAGATGACTGTATAAATGACGAAAACCAAAATTGGATGAAAGAATACCATATAGGTACCACAAAAAACATGTATGGATTAGTATTATGCAAAATAATGTTTTTAAATGAAAATTCAATTCAAGATCATTGTTTGCATAATACATAAGTTATAAAGTTCTGATGTGACTTAGCTTTTCCTTAACATCCGTGATCTTGAATCATTAATTAGGTAGATAATGGAATGGAATTATCAGCCATAATATACCAAGGCGATAATTTTGTCATAGATTCCGAATCCGTGTTGTTTAATAACATCCCGACTCCGAAGGCGGAGAGTTGTTACCTCAAAGCAACATGCTTGAGAAAGTTATGACAAAATTATTAAAATGTATCAATGTTCGAGGTTTATTCGGAAAAATTTTTTGACAGTTTCAAGAACCAATTAAATTTCCTTATTTTTTATCATACAGGGTGTTTCATTGGGAAATGGGCATACGGTAGGGGTAGGTAGAGGTCGCCTAGGTGGTTCTAAAAAACCCCCATATGATGGGTCTAGCGCTCTTTATAACCGAGATACAGGGTGTTTTATAAATTTATCCTATTTCTTTCGAACCTCATAACTTCCGAGTTACCCTGTATATTATTTTGAGATTTGGTACACGTAATAACCATTACCTAGAGACTCCATCAAAAGCATCTCCAAAAAGATAGTGCAGGTCCGGCTTAATAAAAAATTTCAAAACTCGTCTTTCCTAAAAACAACACCCTGTATATGGATTTTTTTTAAATTGCTCTTTATAATTGGAAAGGGTATAAAAAATCGAATTACTTATTTCGTTCTCATTTTTCCGCAGACAATTTTACTACCAAAAATTTACCGTAAAAGTTATAATTTATGCACGTTTTGGGGGTTTACAATGGTATCGGAGAGGTTTTTATTTTATTTTTTAGCTTGAAATGAAATCCATTTAATGCATCTAGAGAAGCATCCTAGAAATTCAATTGAGTTTGTATGTTTACGAGTACAGACCACTAAACAATGTGATTACAGAGCCGTACTTAGGACATACCCATTCAATATGTTTCGAATATCTCGAACACCCTGTATAAGGATATGTATCTGGAAACTATGCACTTCTACATTTAGAATAACAAGAGTAAAATACGAGAAATTAATTTATACTTCAAAAAATGTTAAAAGTACTCGTTTGGACAATGTTGTTAGAATTTCTTGTTTTCTGTTCATGTCAATTAATAAAATTAATAAAAATCTCTCCGTTTTTTTAAGTATAAATTCATTTCTCGTATTTTACTCTTGTTATTCAAATGAAGAACTGATGCATAGTTTCCAGATACATATTCTTATACAGGGTGTTCGAAATATTCGAAACATACTGAGTGAGTATGTTCTAAGTACGGCTCTGTAATCACATTTTTTAGTGGTCTGTATTCGTAAACATACAAACTCAATTGAATTTCTAGGATGCTTCTCTAGATGCATTAAATGGATTTCATTTCAAGCTAAAAAATAAAAAAAACCTCTCCGATACCATTGTAAACCCCCAAAACGTGCATAAATTATAACTTTTACGGTAAATTTTTGGTAGTAAAATTGTCAGCGGAAAAATGAAAACGAAATGAGTAGATTCGATTTTTCATACCCTTTCCAATTATAAAGAGCAATTTAAAAAAAAATCCATATACAGGGTGTTGTTTTTAGGAAAGACGAGTTTTGAAATTTTTTATTAAGCCGGACCTGCACTATCTTTTTGGAGATGCTTTTGATGGAGTCTCTAGGTAATGGTTATTACGTGTACCAAATCTCAAAATAATATACAGGGTAACTCGGAAGTTATGAGGTTCGAAAGAAATAGGATAAATTTATAAAACACCCTGTATCTCGGTTATAAAGAGCGCTAGACCCATCATATGGGGGTTTTTTAGAACCACCTCTACCTACCCTTACCGTATGCCCATTTCCCAATGAAACACCCTGTATGAACAATTTCACCCAGTCATGTCAACATTACACTGATTATTTTTTTCACTTGTGAAAATCTGACATTTGGATGGTTTTAACCAATAGCAACACATTATATTAGCAAATCATTCGGTATTATACTGATCATTTCTTTCGTATCATTTTCAACCAATCAGAACGATCAATTTAGTTGGTAAAAAATTGTGATGAAATTTGAAGAGCGAGTTGTATTCGCGAAGATTATTTTTTCAACAATTTAAAACAATTTAATTTTGTATTCTCTTTTTACGAGAAAAACCGATAATTAAAATCAAAAATGAATAAATAGTTGTCTTGAAAATTAAATAAAATTGAGTTGTTGTTGTATTCATTGACATTTGTTGACATTTATAGGGATAGTTTTACTTGGTTTTACTAGCACGTTCAGCAGAATTACGAACTGATGGATCACTTTAAAAATCGCTATACCCTGTTTTTAAACTAAGAGGAGTGATTTGAATTTAAGTTGGCATTTCTGCAGGTTATTGATTGGTCAGATAGCCGCCCGTTTCACACAGATCTTTTGATATAACTGACAACACTATTTGTCAGTTTTGACATTTATGTTTATTTACATAAAAGTATTCCATTCTTTACTACCAATTTTGCTGTTTATCATTCTGTTTGCGTTTGCTATTTCATATTGTGTTTGGATATTACCTCATATTATTGTATTTGTGTTGTTTTGTTGTATTGGTTTGTTACTTTTTGAATATGGACAAATATTGTAATCCAAGTACCAGTGGACTTTCTTCGCCCCCGAAACGAAGGAAATTATTGAGTTTGGATCATTTATCGCTGACAGAGAAGCAAAGTTTATAAGTTAATAAGTAAAATCTTATTTTTAATAATAGTTTTACACAAATATACGATACCTACAATATCTTCGTATTTTTTCAAATCAAAACCTGCTTAGCTTTATTTTGTGCTATGTGTAAATAAAGGATAATTTAACATATAAACTAATTGTATATTTTATACATATTATACTTATTTATATACTCAAATTATCAAATGGTCATTCATAAAATTCCACATAATATAACCACAATGTTTCCACAATAATGTGACATTTGGTAGCTGTGTTCGCCATTGTCTGGCCTCATGTCCTGAGTCCAATTACGATTAGGTATTTATACATACCCTGATCTCTCATTGGTCACGACAAATGCGAGCAGTACAATAGATATTTCACATAAATGTCAATTGGTTTTATAAGTCGGAACACGACCTTTTCGGAACACTCTCCCAATCTAGTAACTTTTAGTGGTGTGTTTTAGGTTTCCTAAAATACTCCTCCTAGTTTAAAAACAAGGTATAGCTAACTTTGTTGGGATGAACGCGACCAATACCACGAGTGCTTCCAATTTTATCGATAATTTTTTATATTCCACGAAAACTTGTTTATTTGACAAAAATATGAAAATAGACCGATTGATTTTATATAAATTTAGTTTGTTTGAATGTTTTTGCCATCAAATGAACAAGTTTGAGTGAAAATAAAAAATTATGTGATAAAATTTGAAGAGCGAGTTGTATTTGGGAAGATTGTTTTTTCCAATAATTCAAAAGCATTTAATTATGTATTAAATGCTCAATATTTTCTTGGGTGATGGTATTGAATCGAAGCCTTTTTTGTTGTCAATAATGACAAACTGAAAGTTAAATTTTGACGTTCTAACGTAAGCAAGGGGTATTATAGATTAGGAAGCAGTTTTATCGGTATAATACCGAATGATTGGCTAGAATAATCTATTGCTATTAGTTGAAACCACCAAAATGTCAGATTTTGACAAGTGAAAGAAGTTTTCGTTCAGTGGTCGATGGAGAACAATCCATAGAGGTGCAGAATCTCCAATTCAGTGGCCTCCTTGATCATACGATTTCAATCGTTTGAACTACACAGTCTGGTCGTGTATTAAGGAAAAAAATTGTAAATTTCTCATTTTTGTAAAGCCCGTGATCACGTATTTTTTATACTAATTTTTATTGTTGTATCCAGTGTTTTACACATCTTTTGAAAATTAGTGAGCTGCATTATTACATATTGAGGCAGTGTTTCGTTTTTACTACAAGATTATACAATATGGAATCAGTATATTTTGACGTGGATGGGTATGGTATTACAAGTGAGTGATTTCATTAGTCGAAATTGTTAATATCCTCTTCGGAAGCTGTCATATCGAGATTCTAACGCAGTTTGAAGCCATTCGATTTATAAAGTCACTAACTAATCGAACTTTTCTCGTATTAACTAGCCTTTACTTTACAATTAAAGTTTTCACCCTTATTTTATAATAGAACTTTAATTCCATGTTATCAATCGAATTACCAGAGCAGTTAATTTAATAACCAGAATAGCGTAATTGGCGAAAGAATATCCTTAACAGTCTATTTTCGTTGGCAATAAATAGTTCCATGTAATTTTGAACATTACTATCAATCTAAAAAACTAAAACCAACATTCTTATGTTATTTCATTCATTTTCTAATCAACTGAGCGTGTCAAATGGAAATTAGAAAAATAAAACATAATCGTGGGGAAGCGGGGGGTTAGAGATGCAAATTAACGGATCAGTGATAATTACCTACAAAGAGAACCAAGCAATGAATATTACAACATGAATGCAGAATAATTGAACATTTGGGTTTTAGTGAATAATTCCAATATATCCAACGTAATACCATAGATAGTCGAGATGATAGGAAGGTCGAAGTCGAGTTGTCTCCCAAACCGGATGTTATTAACTGCTTTCGAAAAGGGTTATATCCGAGTCGTCTCCCATTCAAATCAGGTATACTTTCAATTCAACAAGTTCATGACAATTAAGTATGGGGCAAGGGACATTAAATGCTAACAAATCAATACTTGAGCAGGTGTAATACTATTGTAAGGAAAGGATAACTCCAATTTCAGCAAGTTAATAATTACAAAAATTAGATAGATTTTTGTCAATTTATAGTTATTAACTTTCTATGATTGCTCTATTAATGATATTTAAATTTTGTTTCATTAATTTTTATGTAGTTATACAGGGTGAATCACTACCAACAGGACGGAGGTTTACAGCGAAATGGTAAAATTTTCAAAATATATGTCACTTTAGTAGTTTGTACATCCATATAGGCCACATTTGAAAAAATTATTTGGAAATATACAAGATGTTGCAATAAAATGTGGCGTATATAAGTTATATTTTTTCTTATGGAACACCCTATATTTTTTTGCATTTTCTGATTGCCCTCAAAAAATATAATACTGTTTTATGATAGTTCCCTATAACTAAGTTCAGGGGGATCCGAGTTATGCTGTCTTTTTTAAAAATGCAAACATTCCGAAAAAAAATTAATAGCTCGTTGATAAAGCAAATTCTAGCAAATTCTCTCTCATTTCTATAAGTAGTAGTATAAGTAGTTAGACATTCGTTGAATGTATTCCACGAGTGAGTACTAAACATCTCTTTACAGGGTGGTCCGAATATTCAGTTTCATTATTTGATCATTAAATGTGCAATTTTGGGCTTATTTCAAATGGTACACCCTGTAATTAATAATTCCCACTATTCCAAAAAATGTCCTTTTTCGAATGGTATAGAGGTTTTCTATACCTAGGTATTATACTTTTCATGCAATTTATTATTCTTAAATTGTATGCTAAATCGATTTTAAAACATATTCTTTCTACTCCTGTTTTATAATATACTTATTAAAAGATTAAAATCTGTATCATAATGATATTCATTATGATACAAATTTTCATTAAGATACAGATTTTCAAGCCAATAGGAATGAGACATTCGCACAATATTTAATATAGCCATGGATACCTGGTTGACATTTCTGAAATTAATTATACCAAAATTTTATGAAATGTTTATTAACGACAAAGTTATTACAACATAAATTTAGAAAAAGTGGTATTTTAATTAATTTCTCACGAAAAATGTAAGTAGACAATTTTTTTAAAATAGCAACATGGTTAACAAAAACTAGGACTCAAGGATACTGCACAGTGAAAATTTGAAACCGTTAACCTAACCCATTCTGGAGTTATAATTACAATTATTGTGCTTGATATTAGTGGGTTTTATGATATGGTCGATTATACTTACCAATTTATTTCTGAAATTTCACACTACCATGAATTTTTTAAATGTTCAAATGTGTTTATAGTCGTGAATAAAATTATATACTGAATATATGACAACCTCATTTGTTAAAATTTGTTCATTCCTACATATATGCTAATATTTTGTGAACATATTTTTGATTTTCTACGAGCTGCAAAAATATCAAGACAACAAATATGTTATTTACAGATGTAATTACTTGTTAATTTTTGGTGTTATATAATATGCCAGTATCACTTCTAAATTGTGCTAATAATGTAACTGTGGCTATCAATTAAGGTAGATTGTATCAATGTTAATAATAAGATGACTGTCAAGGCCGATGTGGAAATAGAGGTGAGTGCTTAACACATATATTCCGAAACATCTTTAGTTATGTGCATTTACATAATATTTATTCCATAACAATGCAGAAAATGAAAAATTTGCAAAGTGAAGATGTCCTGTCACAAACGAATGTTTTTTCTATAAAGTGGTTGATTACTGTAATTATGAGTATGTTATTATAAAAGGTCAAAGAAAATTATACATTGATATTTTCGGCACCATTCTTCTTCAAATTTTAAAATGAGTTAGAATGCTACATGATGCTCGACAACTAGGTACCAGATCAAAGTTATGTTTTTCCCAATGGAACAACATATACTTTGCCTTGAAACTGAAATCTTCCATACAGGGTATTTCGTCAAAATCGTATCATGTTCAACGCCAAATATTAGCATGGACGGGACTTGGCTATTTTATTCATAAAATTGAAGAATTGGAGCAGTTAAAATAAAGTAGTAATGCGGGTTCAAAGGTAACAACCATATGTATCAAATCAGAAAACACAGAGGTTACCAAAATGTGAGATTGGCGAATTGCCACTTTTTCTTTAATTGTCGAAATATTCGAAATAATCCATCAGATTAGGTAACTACCATTTTTCTATTGATAATGCAAAAAAAACAGAAAATTCCTTATTATTAATCATATTGTCACTTTGAATTGTCAAAGTCGAACAACTGACATATTTAAATAAAAATTTAGCCGATGGAAGACTTTAGAATCGCTGGAAACTGTATGTAAAGATTAATAAAAATTCCCATTGATGACACACATACTCAAGGTTAGCAAAAATTGAAATAAAAAATATACTACTGACGTACTATCTGATGTAACTGAAGGATACTTAAATATTTATATTTTTCAAGTCAATTTAATTGATACGGTCAGTAGCGTAACGGGAAAAGAAGCTCATCAGTTGTTTGAAAATAATAAAAATCTTGTGGTATAGTGTAACCAAAGTCAGTTTGAGGACCATAAAATAAAGCAATGTTGTCAGAGATATATCTTCTGGAATTGTTGGGCTCACTTTACATATGTTTCCCATTACTTCAGTATACTGTTAGCTCATGATTTTCTTAGAAGCTAGTTTGGAAATATTTAATAATATACATAATATAAATTTATTTGTAAGCATTCAAAAAAGTCGCTTGAAACTGTTATAAGAGAAATTAATTAGAACAACTTCATGTATACCCGATATAATATTTAAGAAAATTTTGAATATCTGGCACCGCAGCTGCAGGTGGCGAGTATCGCCATTTACCGAGTGAAATATTGCTAATAATATCGAAAAGTTCCGAAAGCTTTTAAGGCGGTCCACAACATAAAAAAATCTTATGGTATAGGGTGGATAAATTCTTCAAACGACTTGTTTACAACATAAGTCTCATAGGCGTGTGCAATTCTGTTTGTATATTCATATGTACGGGTGGCCAACTAAGAACGGCCGTCGGCCATATCTCAGGAGTGGATTATAGCACAGGCTCAGGAAAAAAAATTTTATGACAAAAGTGGCCTCGAGAAAATCCTGGAAATTATTTTCAGAATTTTAGGTCCACCGCTAGAGGGCGTATTTGACAGTTAAAATTTTTAAATGAGAATTTTTTTCAAAATTTACCCCATTAATGAGCATATTAAACATTATAATCAGATTCCTCGACAAATTCTGCATACTTTTGATAGGACAAGTTTAAGTCTATCTCTTCAAATAAGGAGTGGGGGAGAGTGGGAACCTTGTTACGAAAAAACACCTGTAATTTCGGTTCTGCTTCACCGATTTTTTAAACTTGATATTGTTCAAAAGAGCTTTTGTTCATCAATCGGAAATTTGTGAAAATAAAGCATTCGGATTGATAACATGAATGCTAGATGGCGCTGCTTTAAATTTTTCAAATAATGTGTTTTCTCGTAACAATTTTAAACAGGAGCATACAAATTGAAGTGGGTCATTGAAAAGTAGACTAAATTTGTAATAAAACACCGCAAACCGCAAGGCGATATCTCTTTCCTATCTTGAGATATCGTAAGAAACAGGTAAATGTCAATAATTGTTCTTATAACACCTAGAAGGCTGGTTCGCGTTAACAGAAATTATTAAATTTATCCTGAATGAAAAGACCTTACATCGGTCTACAGTAATTTAATAGTTATTTATGCAACAAGTGCAAAAAACACGTTTTGCAAGAGTTGCATACAATATTTTTTCTAAATTCATGCAAAAACTGTAAAATTAGAATATAATATGTCAAGAACCTAACCTAACCTAATTAAACTCAACCCGTTCTTCTTTTTTTGAATCTCCATGGCCTCCACCTTGTCAGTAGTCAATCATAGCTGGTTCTCGCCTTGACCATTTAAATTTTAAATAATTAAAGATTTTTGAAATAATTGTAACTCGTTGAGACTAAGATATACATATATTATTGTTGTATTGAAGCAGGATCAGATACCTGCTATGGATTTTTATTCCATTTCAATGTTTATGTTTGTCATTAATCATCACAAAACTGACACAAGAATGACAGATGAGTGCAATGAAATATTTTTTCTACTACCGTGTGTAAAGTAGGTACTTTAGACACACTTTCGAGTGCGTAAAACCTTATTTTACGCACTAGTGCGTGAAGAAAAAGTTCCAGTATTATTATGTATGTAGTTATAGGTATCTGAATAGGTATAAGTTGGCGGTGAGTGACTGACATTTCTTTAATTGTGAATTGAATCTGACAATTAAAGTTTAAATTGAGATCTTCCGACTATACCTAGGGTAATCGATTGTATTTTGATGTAAGTATTGAATATTTTTAGGAAACTATGATGTTATTTTAGATTATTATAATTATAAAGATGGATCTCTCAGAAGATTACTTCGCAAATAGTGTGGGAAAAATAAAATGATAAAATATTTCGAAAATGTTCTAGTGGCATATTACCTAAACTTCTGTATTTTGATAAAGTTTTCGATAGCAGAAAAAATTTTGTATGCAATTCGTGTGTAAAGGCCTTTTTTTCGACTCATGTGATTGTCGACAACATTCACATTCGTCAAAAAAAGGCTACTTTACACACTAGTTACATAAATAACTATTATTGCACTAGTGCAATAAAGTACCACTTTTTCCATTAAATGTGGTTCACAATAGTGTTGTTTTTTGCATGAATGTAGAAAATAGTTATTTATCATGGTTGCCACTACCACTAGATCACCTGATTGTAATGCTACTAATAATAAGTACGAATTTTGAAATAATGTGATAAATCGAAAAATTAAACTTTTAACAAATAGCTAGTTACGCAATTAGTGCCGCCCTAGATGTTCGAAATTTCGTCCATCATTTTCAATGCATAGAATCAATCGCCATTGGCCAGCTTTTTTCTTCATTGGGATTAAAAATATGGATCATCAAATTAACAATAGAACAAGTATAGAACGTTTTCCATTCTCTTATATAAACAATTATAACAATTACATCCCAATTTTTGCTTTAATATCTTATTTAGCCACGTTGAGGAAAATTTTTAAAGTTGATATTTGTCACAGTGTCATCATCAACCAACAAGTCACCATTTTCACGTTTATTGGTTCTCATAGGCCATCATGTAGTTGTTTGAAGAGCACATTGATTACCTTGGAAGGGGTTACAAGCAAATATTATTCGGACATTCCGTCAGATTATACATTGATTTGAAACAAAAACGCCCGCATTTTTCGTAAATCCATTAATTCATCTTGGAGCTGTTACTCCTTCCAGCATTTCTCCCAGACTTATTCTCCCGCAACCATGTTATGGAAAAATTACTTCACGAGAATTTTTTTTAATATTGTTGTTGAAAAAGACGACAATAAAATAATATTGATTATTTTTGTCACTTGTCAAAATCTGACATTTTTGTGGTTTTAACCAATAGCAATACATTATTCTAGCCAATTATTTTTACTTTGAATTTTTCATTATTGTCAATTGAAAGTACTTCTAAGTTTATTGAAAAATGAACACAAATCGTTTTAGTGCCATCACCCAGGAGAATATTGAAGATTTAATACAAGTCCTTTTAAATTGTTGAAAAAAATAATTTTTCCAAATACAACTCGTTTTTGAAATTTTATAACATAATTTTTTATTTTCATCACTCAAACTTGTTTGCTCGAGGCAAAAACATTCAAACAAACCGAAATCAATTCCACCTATTCAAAGCACTGTTTAAATCGAACTTCAAAAATGCGCGTTTTTCAAAGTTACATTAGGCGAATATTCGTTAAAATTTGGAGCACTCTTGGTTTTGATAATTTTATTTCCATTCAAATTGCATGTGAACAGAATAGGCCCCTTGCAGATAATTTTTTTATTGCATTAAAATGATCAATTATACGTAAATATCATCCCACAGGAACATTTTCAAATTATGTGTGATATTGAAGTCGTAATAAATAATTGAAATTCAAACGGGCTAAAATGCCGCCAAAACATATTTCATGCAACAGTGACGTCACGAGGTACTATTGGTTTGACAAGTTTTGACGTCTATCAAAGTTAATATTTTCCGACGTAGCTTTTGGTGATTTTTTTGAGAAAAAATGGTTTATCGTTTCTGTATCGTGCCAGGTTGTGAAAGTACAACTATCTCCACTCTTGGAAAAACATTCATTAAGCTACCCATTGAAGAAAAACTCCGAAAAATTGAGCTCAAAGCCATGAGACGTGAGCCTTAAGATTTTTCATCGAAAAGCCATGTTTATCTATGCGAAGACCTGAATAATGATGTTCCTAACTCATGCGTAAAGTGTATTTCTCGCACTTGACCGCTTGCTCGATCCTCGACCTGCGTCGTTCGGGTCAACTGCAGTCACGTGCGAGAAAGTATCACTTTCCGCACTTGTTAGGAAAATAACTTTTTTATATTATATTGTTTTTTATATACAAATGTTGAATGTATTACCAATTATACAATTTATTTACCTAGATATATTTCTTGAAAATGAACATGAAGTGGTTCGAAAGATCGGAATTAAATTCTTAAATGAGTATGTTGATAGTTGAGTCGACTGTATTACTATTTTTGGTTTGAAACATTTATTTTTTATTTTAAATCCAATACAGAGACATAGTATATCTATCAAAATTATTATTAATGACAGTTGTTGAAAATTCAATTTTTTTTTATTTTCATCCGCTATGTCGTCAGGATACGCACTTTGGTATTATTGTTACATCCCCACAAAAACTTCTATTATGTATTTATGTTGCTAATTACCCCAGAGGTAGATGCGACTTTTCTGTAAATAGTATAAATAAATAAATAAAAGAAAATATGAATTGCTTCACGGTAAGGTATAGTATTCCGGAATTGCGAATGTCAAACCCGTGTTTTGGATTGGGTTTTAGTGACAGAATTAAAAAACATAATTATATTATATTATTTCCATTATATTCACAAACTAATGAACAATGACTGATGTGAAAATCCAAATGACACAGAACTAAAAAATCACGGAATATTAAATATCACAGAAGATATACACTTGATGTGAGGTTGGGAAGTTTAAGAAACAAAGGATAAGCGAGACGTGACTTTTCGCATTTTGAATAGTATATAGTGTTCAAAGGAACGTTTTGCGAATGTTAAACCGAAGTATAAAAAACTTTTTTTGTTTTTTTTTGTCTGTGTTATTCAACAATTATTTTTAATTAATTATTGAAAATCAAAATATGTTATTTGTACTGAAGACAAAATACAATCCTCTATTTTGACGCCGCAGTTACATTGTAACGCCACTGAACGCATTTGATTAAATTATTACTTCTATTGGCTAAGTTCAAGACTGCTTATAAAAAAAATCAGTGAAGGTCTGTGAAAGTCATCAACAAATTGTTTGTTTTATTATTACCACGTTATGCTTAGTTTTTGCCGATAAAATACCTTGAAAATATCCTTTACCTCTTTTTGAACTTTATTTCATGGTTTGAGATGATGGTTTTTGTATTTACAAGCGTATTTAACAGACAAAAATACACAGATTACTCATACGATAATAATAATAATAAATTCCAGATCGTTTCATGAAACGCTGGAGGATATAACAAATTCCATCTAAATTTAAAAATGGGTTATCTCATTCTGGAAGGAAGAAATTGATCAGAAATATTTTGATGTGCGTTTGAATGAACTAGTTTATCATAGAAAAAAAAACTAGTATACTAGTACAAACTCTTTTATCCTAGGAAAAACTTATTTCGTAGTGATGCAATTAATGCTTTCATGATCTGTTATTTTTTACAGTGTACGCCTCCACTAATATCTCTTCTCGTTTCAATTATTTATGTCTAGTTTGATGGTGCATCTAATATTATTTTCTCTGTGAATCACAGAATTTTATGTTTAGTGTTTTATCAAGAGCGCTTTATGACGAGACACTTTGTGGCCGGCAAGTAGTGTCTGAAAAGAATCGCGCGGCTAATAGTTTTTTAACCAACAAGTGTACTAATGAGGGCCATTAACAATCGAGATAAAGTGCGTTAATGTTTGAGTATGTAAATTTCCCTTTTAATACTTGTATTAGTTACAAAGCTTTTCCGTCGACAATATCAGTTGTATTCGTTTTTCTCAATATTTAAAGACGCGTCCACATTATGTCGAATGGTGTCGATCTAGTGTAGATGGTCGCCCGACATTGTCGATCCATGTCGGGTCGAATCGAATCGAAGTCGAATCCACATGGCTAGTTTGGACGTGTCGAAGCATGTTGCTCAACATTTCGCAAACGTACCTATTCATTTTGGTTAGTTTTGTGCGCTGTGTATCTCAATATGGATTGGAATGAGGAGCAAACGCTAACTTTCATTGAAATGTATCATCAACCTCATCTAGCAGTAAATCCTTTATAAATTCCTTTGTATGATATTTTAGCATGGTCACAATATTGGATGCTGAAGTACGCTCAGCAAAAGACAATGTTGATATATCGAAATATCCAAAATTACGTTCTCTGTTGAAAAGAAAATCAGAAAATTATTTACCAAAGAAATCAAAAATTTTTTTACGATGCTTCAGATGAGAAATATTTACTAACAAAGGTAAGGTTTACTTAAAAGTAAGCACCTAAAACCCACATTGTTATTTTATATTCCATAATAGTTATTTTCAATATATTTGAATCTGGATTTAAATAATTAAAAATTCATTTTTTGTATATTTTGAAAAAGTAAATTTGGTATAAATTAAAAAGGTTGAAGTCTCGTATAATCACCTACTTTAAATCCAAGTTAAATGTTAGCGGGTATGGCTCAGTAGCTAACGTGCTTGTCTGCTGCGCAAGTGGTCCGAGTCCCGCCCCGGTACCTTTTTAAATTTTTTATTATTTTGTTTATAATATATTACTTTAAAATAGTTAAATTATTCATTAATTTGAAGTCGTAGAAAAAGTATAGTGAACAACACGTGGGAAAAGTATATTTTCCCACTCGTGTGCTGCGGCACTCGCCTCCCAGGCTCGTGCCACAAACGCACACTCGAGAGAAAAATTAAGCTTTTCCCACTAGTTGCACAATATACTATTTCCGCACTAGTTAGGTAAATAGCTATTTTGTTTCATAGGTAAGTACGGTCCAAAATAAATAATGACATTGAAATGTCACAGAGATGGTCTCTGATTCAAATGTCACTGTTTTTTTTAATTCTTTTTTGGATGTCTTCACACTAATAATTATAATTTTGTAGAATAATAAAATAAAACGATAGGTAAGTTAAAAACTGGAAGTAGTCTATACTGAGATTCAGTTTTTGAAGAAGCTATTGTATGTTTGGTTGCCTACAAAATGTCAATATATAAGATGTGCGTTGGGCTGCCTGCAGAAAAACGTTGATTAATATAGGTAATAATATCATATGAATACACGGTCGATGGAAAAAATACATCAAACACTACGTATTCCTTATTTGTGTCTCATGTGAGTATGTCTATTTATATTAATGTATTTTTAGCCGATGAAAAAAAAAATTCTTAAATATTTATTTGGTCCAATGCTCTTCATTTTGCAAAACACCATTGAGGTTTTGAAGAGAGTTGAAAAAAAGTAAAAAGTAAAAAATAAACGAATAAACAGATTTCAATACACTGGTTGGCTCAGCCACTAGGGACACTCGCTATATAACTTTTGAATTAGTCATTGGCTTGCTCCCAAATTCGGGTTGGTAATACTTTACAAAATTTGCGGTTATTGATCTTGTCACAACAAGTAGGCTTTTTCTGGTACTATGTCTCTCACAAACATAGGAACGAACTATCAACCTAAAAAAATAACTGTGCCAGAAAAGAGAGATAGATACACGGAAGTGTGCATTAATTGCATAAAGCACTAAGAAATCAGTTTCTCCTACAACAAGCTAGTTTGATATGACATTAAATATCAAAATTCAACAAAACTATAGTTTGGCAACTTTATTTGAACCTCTGAAAGGAATGCAGTTGAAAACATTCGATATTGCCACGTTTAACTATGGAAAAGTAAAGTACTAAGTATGTATTGATAATAATAAGAAAAAATATTTTCAATATCAACAATATTCACAATCTAATTAAACGTTAATTCTTCAATGTGCTTGATTACTTGGATTTTGTCTATTAACTTTATTTTTTCAAGTAATGAACATTTAAATATACACTTTTCCAAATTTCCTATGGGTTTCTTCAAGCTCTGGCAGCGTTGTGCGAAAACCATAATTACCACACCCTCCTAATACATAATTGGTTATTTTTATCTACAGCTGACTTCTTATTGGCAAGCGCATGCGTGTGTTCTTCCCTCTCACTTCGTCAGTTGACTGATATTGATTTATCCAGTGGCGTTGGTATGGTCAGTGAGTCAGTGACCATTGTTCTGTCAGTTTTATTTTATAAAATAGGTACAGTACGCCATTTGTACTTTTTGACAAATAAGATCCATGTTTCCTCGCCTCTTACCGATGCCCCGTATGTTTAGATGAAATTTCCAAACTATAGTTCATCCTGAGTGCGTTAGGATGAACAAGTTTGGCGTTAGGAAAAACGGTTTGGCCTATAACATATAAACACTACTCAATATCTACTAATTTATCTACACTCGGCATAATAATTGTCCTAATTTATCTTCAACACTTAAATAATTTACATACACTGTATACTGAAACTGTTTACCGATTCACTCTATACTGAAAAACTGTTCGACTCACTCAAAAACCCGCGTATATAATAGTCCTCCGCAACTCTAGAACCTTCTTGAATTCCACCTCTGCAACATTTGAGTAATACAGAACGGTAAAAACCATCGCATTACTCTATTATGGAATTTCCTAGAAAAGTCGCATTTGCCAAAATTTATAGTTCACGACAGGACCGGCTTCTGAATCACTGAATTCGTAACAATATTATGCTGAGGAATTTTTAATTATACTTTATTCAATTTACTATTTAATTCATTTAAATGGAATTCCACATTGTAAGGATTGAAACAATTTCGTTTCGCCTTTCACAATTTCCAAAATCTAAAATCCCTGTCGTTGTTGAGGAAATATTGACCCTATAATAAAGATTTGTGTTTATTATTTACCTGTTTTCTTCAATAAAATTTTGATAACTGTAAAATCTCTGTATTTGGAAGAAAACATTCAATCTCTTGGGAAGTTTTTATTTCTGCCCAGTGAATGAACAAAATGAAATTCCCTTCCACCTTTCGATACTTATCTGGTAAATGCTACATTCTCACAGCTGTTAGTTGGTATCAATATTTTCAAAGCTGAACATTTTCTTGAGTTTGAAACTACCGCACTGCGGCTTTTCTCAGTTTTACGTGACATAAAGAACTCACCTTTGTGTTTTGCTAGATAAAAGTCCGTTGTCATGAAACATTATAAAGGGTTGGTTTTTTAATACAGAGTGCTACAGAAGTGCTACGGACTTATTTCAACCGCATATATCTCAATATTTTAAGAATTATTCAAATACTTTGATGTCAGTTGAATGGTATTATGGACGTACAAGTCTATAATGAAAAAAAAAAACGAATAAATTTCAAGTAGGTACATTGAAAATGATACACTTTCGAAAGAAATTGTTTATCTTTTACATAGGATTGACGAGCTAACACTATCTATATATTAGAAAACACTCCTGCTTTGGTTTATAGAAACCGGTCTCATACTGAGAATGTGTAAGGGTCCATGAAGGAAAGGAAGAAGACAAACATCTGGAATCAGCTAGAAATCATTAAAATGTCTAGAAATGTCATCAAAACATTTTAAGAACTGTCCGGGACATGTGAAAAGTATACAAAGCGGGACATTTGACGTTAGTTCGTCAGTTGAAATTTTTATGTAAGTTAGCCTAGGTTAGGTGTATGGTGAGTGGGTCTATAAAGCCCTCCACTGAGAGTCGCAAGAGTCCTTTGTGGCTCACACGTTTTCAGATTTCATCAAACAAATTCAGCTTCTTAACAAAGCCGATTAAATTATTCGGTGAATGATATTGTAGGTCCAAGGGCGAGAGAAAGACCCTATCAAACATCAGATACCTGATTCGACCCGCGGCGAAACAGGCACAAATAATATAATCTGCTGTTTCATCATCTTGTAAAAAACCAAAGAAAAACAAGCGTGAAGAATTCGTGGATCGTGGATAACTGGTCTCTAGAATACTTGCTCTATTTCGTGCGTGTTTTAAAGACCTTAATCCATTTATACTTTAATATACTATTTCTTCTAGCAGCAGAATTTCAAGATTAATGTGGAAAAGCTATCTAGTATATCTTGATGATAGAATGTTCATGTCTAAAATTTTGATAAGTATCTGAAACATATTAACTATATCCGAGATGTATACTTTTCGACGTATCAATTTATGGAATGAACGTGCACACCTTTATATTAAAATTTTTGTGAACCTTCCATTACCAAATTAAAAATATCTTGTAATTAGTAGGAAGGTCAAGGTTATGGGCAATGGGTGTCATCTCAAAAAAAGCTATATACAATATGTCCCCCTAAGTTGGAATCATATGGAAAACTTTTTTATTATTAATTTTAGGAAAAAAAATTATTCTTCATAAATATTTCTGCTTTATTTGAAACCTAGAATAGGTACAGTTATTAAATATAAAATTTTTCAGTCGTATACGAGGTTTGTCAAAAAATATAAGTTTTAGTCAAGAGTAAAGTACTTACCTTTAAATTTGACAATATCGAGAAATGTTACAACAAGAAGTATGCTGAAGCATTAGTGTATGGTTGAGAATTAAATTTGTTTGTTTTAACATTAATGTGATGTCTACAACATACTTGTGAAGAAAAAATTTTATATGAAATACCATCATTATTTTTAGTCTTTCTATCATCTCCCAAGTTTTTGCTACGAACTCCTGGGACACGCTGTATAGTGATATTAGAACCAGTTGGTGTGCTGGAACGCTAACCCTAACCCTAACTAAACCCAAATTAAACTCACTGGTGTTGAAACAAGTCCTTATGCAGTTTATTCCTGAATGCTGCCAGTGACAGCGACAACCATGGCACATCCAGAAGAGCACTTACTGATGCAATATCATAGGAAAAGGAAGACTTAAATTATTTTTTTATGAGGGATAGTAATTTTATTCTTTGATCTTAGTTTGATATTGTGAACATCTGTTCTAAATTTTACTTTCTCATATAAATAAGACGGGCTATTGAATTTCAAAATTATGTAAAAGAGACAGTAGGCATACAACTTCCGTCGCTTGAACATACTGAGCAAGCCAATTTCTTTCAGCTTGTGGCTTATTCTGTTCCTTCGTCTGACGCCATATATTGAACGTAGGCATGAATTTTGAACCTTCTGAATGCGATAGCAGTCAGATTTTCTGAGAAAATGTCCATAAACAGTATCGCAATGAGTAAAGTGGGATAAGACATGGGAATCTGTTAACATTTACTTAGTTTTTATATAGTATTTATATTGATTTCTGAGCGATGAGGATAAATTAGTTTTAGTGAAGCATACGCGTTTTTATTTTTTCGGAAACATGCTTGTCGAAGTGGAGCTTGTGGTCAAAGATTACTCCTGAATTTTTACACAGATTGCTAAAACCTAGCATGTCGTTACCAATAAAGATATGCAGTTGTTGCATCGCCAGTAGTCTGTGTGTTTTATGACCGAATAATATTGCACATGATTTTTTTGTATTAATTTTCAGCATATGTTTTTCGGATAGAGAAACAATCTTTGATAAATCTTCGTTGATTCTCTCCATTGCCAAAGTAATTTCAGATAAGGTAAAAGAATAATAATGTTGGAAATCATCCTCGTAGAAATGGTAATTGCAATAAGTTGAGTACTTGTGAAAATCAGAAGTGTATAAAGTATACAGTAGAGGTTTCACGTTTTGAAATCTAAACTGTCAAATTTAAGATCATTAATTTTTATAAAAAATCGTGCCAGTAATTCGAGTACAATGTGCAGTTCTCGCGAGATATATTTTTGCTCAGAATGGCAAACATCCATTCAATATTTTTTCAATTGTTACTTCACAAAATAGATATCTGTGGTTATTTGGAAAAAGGATTTCTTTCTATATAAGAAACAACTAAAATGCATTGAATGTTTATTTCATATGTTATGTCCGTTCCATTTATCTACAACTCGAAAGTGCCCTGGATATGTTTTTTTTAATTTGCATTTCAACCCTTTATATTATTGACTTGAAGGTATCGGTTATATCCGAATTCTATGGAAACTTTCAGCATTGAAGTTTTGCTATTATTGATTTTAGATTCTGGAACCGTTCCAATTTTAAATATCCATCCGGTATTTCTAGTCAAGCGGAGGTGTTCTGAGCGAAATTAACCAGATTAGTTAGGTTGGGTAATTCTGATATGTACTCCAACATTATCAAATCTGTGTTAATTTATACTTTCGGATTCAATTATTCTGAAAGTACTAAGAGATTTGTTTTTTCGTTTGATTCCATTTAAAATGTCCTGAGTGCTTTAAATTCACTACCAGTTCTGTTTTCAAAGAATAACAATGTTGAACGTGATTAGTTGAAAACATCTTGAAATGTTCAAAGTCCATATACTTATAACTTTTTTCATTTTTTTATCCAATCTGGATGATTTAAAAATTGAAGCATTTTTCTTCCCAGATTGATATACATTAATTTGCTTTGCGAATAAAGCTGAACAAAAGAACAGAATCACATTTTAAGACAGATGTACAGTACATGTACATCATGCAATTCAATGCTTGTCAAGGCGTATTGGGGATTCAAATTAAGATCGCAGCACCAACTGAACTATTTCTTTATACATTGTGTATAACCTCAAATATCTTTCAGATAGTATTTCCATTGCTTGATTGTAGTTTCGTCTTTTTTTTTCGTTTTTTTCATTATATTCATAGTTTTAAAAGTATTTTTAATTGTATGCATTACCTATATAAATTGTATGTCAAGGTTATAAAATAATTTACAAAGGAATATAGTTCATTTTCTGCCACCAGATAGAGTATCCCTTATATTTAATTTCCAATAGCACTGAGAGTAGTTATTATTTGTCGTGAAGTTGTCACTTTCTTGTGAAATAAATTTTCCTAAGAGTTCCCCCAAGACTAAAACGTCATTTAGAATTAAACAATATTGCGTTCAATCCTATTACCTCTACCAAAGAAAATATTCTTAATAAATTAGGTATCTATTACACTTTAATAAAAAGTAAGAGATCTTGAAAATGGAGTGTTTTATCGAGTTCAACAAAAAATAGGTAGCTTCGCTGTAGGAAATTTAATAAAAATTTTTATGCAAACGTCTTTAGGTCTAAATGCAGGATCTTTCAAAAATATAGTACAATAACAGTTTACGAAGCCCATCTACTACGCCACTGACTTATTGAAATTTGACATGAATAATACTGTTGATGTGATGTTTTGGTTAGGTTAGGTTAAGGCTCCGTTATTAGCCACCACGGTAAAATAATAAACCTTAGCTTCCACTGAAAACCACAAGATGGGGAGAGGATGTTGTTTTATCCCAAATTTGAATCATATATTCTTGGAACAGGTAATTTAGTTGACAAAGTAAGTAGTTAATGGTTGATTACTATTATAATCTTGAATAAATACTTGTTCAACCATGTACCGGACAAATAAACACGTGTCGTTCTCCACTTCCCATGCCAGTTTGTATCATTCGATACAATACCGAGTGATAAATTTATCGAGATGTTATAGTTTTCGATATAATTTATATTTCCTACCAGATCTGTTAACCTGAGCGGTGCCAGAGATAACGATGCAACGAGGGTAAATATTACCTGATTTGTTGTTGATATTTACGTTCTTGTTTATACAGTGTGTCTACTTAAGTTGGACTCATATGGGAAACTTTTTTATTATTGGTTTTAGGAAAAAAAAGTTATTCTTCATAAAAAGTTCTGCATTATCTAAAACCTAAAATGCGATCATTAGATATTTCTTATTTTTTGCCGTATACGAGGTTTGTCAAAAAATATGTTTCTCACTCAAGAGTAAAGTACCTTGATTTTTCATAATACAGAAAAATTGTAAGAATTGAAGTTGTTTAAAAATAAAAATTATATTCAAATATGCAATTACAGCTATTTAGCATGGAAATTAAGATTTGGTGAATATTTACGATTACAAATACTTTATAATGTAAAACGTAAATAATCACCAAATCTTAATTTTCATGCTTAATAGCTGTAATTGCATATTTGGATATAACTTTCAATTTTAAACAACTTTACTTCCTATAATTTTTCTGTATTGTGAAAAATAAAGGTAGGTACTTTACTCTTGAGTAAAATTAATATTTTTTGACAAACCTCGTATAAGGCTCAAAATAAGAAATATCTAATGATTGCATTCCAGGTTTTAGATAATGCAGAGCTTTTTATAAGGAATAACTTTTTTTCCTAAAACCAATAATAAAAAAGTTTCCCATATGAGTCCAACTTAAGTAAACACACTGTATACACAAAAGTGAAAATCTGACGGAAACGCTATTAGCAAATGCTTGAAATTGTGTTGTGACATTTAAGTTTTAGTGTTAGTGTTTATATTGGATTATTTTATGTTTTTACAGTTTATTTTTGTATTTTCTATGTATCCTTGTATATTTTCTAAATAAATGATAAAGAAACATTTTTTTTTAAATTCTAGCGATAAGGTAGGTACTATACCACCTTGGAAAGTTTTCACAAAGAACGTGCCATTGAATATGAACGTTTTTAATTTAAATTCTAACAATAACTTTTTTCTACTAGCGTGCAGACAGTAAATTTGTCAAGTTTTTGGGTAGTATACTGTTATTTGAACATTTAAAATATATATTTGTATGATTGTAGTTTACCAAATAACTGAGAAATTTATAAATTTATTATAATTCTGATATAATTTTTAATAAAAAAAACTTATAGGTATTTAAATAATTTTTTAATGGCCCTGGTATAAGCCTCGTCAAATGAATGACAAATAATAATAATTAATTTGTTGATATGTATTTAACAATAAATGTTCCTTAATTTATGCTAACTTTTGGGATATCTTGCGCATGCCTTTAAAAAAAATACTGTTCTTAACACGTGTGTAAAGTGACTTCCGCACGAGATTGCTATATATTTAGCGTGCAATAGCGTGCGGAAAAGTATCACTTTCCGCTCTAACTACTATTGTAAGTACTGATCTGAAGTAAATTGCTGGCGGCCGGCAACTAGCTTATGGGTGGCCGACTACTACAAAAAATGCATTTTTAAAATAAAAATTAACAAAGAGTTTTCTCTTAATTGTAATATTTTTTCTGTTAGTACATAAATAGTCACATAGTTGTGCTTTCTTACTATCTCAGAACTAAAATCCTAACTTGGAAAACACCTGGGCAACTTATTATCTAATTTGAATGTCCTATAAAATAGCCGACTACTAGCCATGTGACCCTGTTTATTATAAAATTTGTATCTCTATTATTTTCCCGTCTGTATAATAAAATAATATTTCGATTATTTTTTGTATATAAATATTGTATGACGCTTTTTTTCCTCCATGTATACATCATATTTGTTTTACGTTTTAAAAACCACAGGCAATTCTATCCCAAGGATATTCATCTAATATCCTCGACTCTATCCTATGGAACGAAAATAAGAACACAGTTGCCAGCTACTACCAAAATTATTTACCAGACAAATCCTTTAATTTTAATGAAACCTTCAAGAACAAACAACATTCAATTGAATAAATCAATATGAATAAATTAAATCACATCTAACTTGGCTTATTGTGATTTATTATTGTAAAGAGAAGATATAATGCGAGATCTTTGATTGTCAATATGAAAAACGCTTTGAAGGCGTTCGTGTATAACAATACATTCCCTATTAAAAGTTAACATTATTGCATTACACACGTTGTACCAGTTTACATTAATTATTTTTTATATTATCGAGAGTACGAAATCTGATACAAATGTACCCACTCTGGCAACACTGGATTGGAAATTTAGAGTCCCATATCGATATAATATATACCTATCACTCGAATGATACTGATTCAGTCAGCGCCCTCTGATGCCAAATCGGTTGAACCAAATAAGACAGAATTTTTGGCTACCATATTTGAATTACGGCGCTCATTACGCCGCTTTTATTTCATTCAGTTCTAGATAAAATAACAATATTTTTGCTTCATTGTCACATATTTGTCTATAAAATAATGTTATGAAGGGTGTATCAGAGTGTATCACCTTTATTTCATTTCAATCTTCATTGCTCAAAATTGGGGATATTTGACAACGTCTGTGAAATTTATTACTAACAAGAAACCCATATAAATTATGATGCACACTACCTTAATAGTTTGACAATCAATATAACACCTTACGTCTCCACTGAAATCATTAATAAAAATTAACTGAATGAAAAACGTAAGCCATGTTTTTACGGTCATATTTTCGTTCAATAACGGGCCCTTAAACAATGACCTACAAAAAATTTTAAATTTGTACCTCCATATCCTGAGATATGAAATGAAATGTTTATTTCTTCTGCTCCTTTTAACAGCATGTTGGAGAAAAGTTGAATTTGGGTGTTTTGGATATTTTTTAACGATTTATAATGCTTTTAATTTACGGTACTTATTTACGGGACACCCTGTATATTAAATCCCACTCCCAACTCAAACTCAAAAATGGAAAAAAAAGAATTTTTTCAGTATTTCACCTCTTAATATTAAATTGCTGAAAGCGTAAAATGATTTCTCACTTGAAATACACGAAAACTTGATTTTTTCCAAATATCCATATCTCAGCCGCATTTCATGCTATCTGATTGTTCTAGAGTAAGATTTACTCGGAATTGGAAGCTCTACAAAAATGCTGTCATCTGAATCTGTAAAATGGTATGGGCCACTCAATTAGATTTTGCTGAAAAATTCTCATTTTTTCAAATTTATTTCAATAATGACGGTATTTATTGTAAAAAGTTATCAACGATGAGTTAAATCGATAAAATGAATATTTGTTGAGATAAAGTGTTGATATTTACGTTTTATGTAATAATGATATTGAATGCCAAAAACACAATAAATAAAAATTCATAATTCACGAGCTTAATGTAATTTTTTTTTTTGAAAACCGATGAACAAGGGTTAACCAACGTACCAAGTTTTACCAGAAAAGATTATGGAGTCAGTAGCAGAGGCCACATCAGAATTATTACCAACAAAGTCAAAAAGCAAGTACATGCAAGAATTTCAGAAATTTCCAAATTGGTGCAAGGAGCAAAACTTAGATGGTTCCGTTACTGAAGACGTGCTACTAGCGTATTTTTGGGAAATGTCCAAAAAATATAAAGGATCGACTCTCTGGACAATTTACCCCATGCTGAAAGCCACCCTAATTATTGAGAAGAATTTGAATATCAGCAAATATGGGAAACTTATAGCATTCATTAAGCGTAAAGCTGAAAATGAAAAACCGAAAAAGTCGAAAATCCTCAATAAACAGCAAATTGAAACTTTTATCCTGAATGCCCCAAATAAATCACACTTAATGACTAAGGTATGTATCTACTTCATGTAAAATTAAAGCTAACAATTTCAGAAAAAAAAAACATATTAATTTTTCAAAAAATTAATACATTTTATTGTTATACAGGTCGCCCTAATGATGGGAGTGTATGGCGCATGTCGCAGAGAAGAACTGACGAATTTAACAATCGATGATATTGAAGATTGTGGCTCTGTTTTGATTGTCAAAGTGCGAGAAACCAGAACGAAAGTCACCAGAACATTCACTGTCGTAAACAATGAGTTGAATTTCCTTGAGTTGTTCGAGAATATGTAGCTCTCCGTCCTCCAAATACAAACCACAGGAGATTTTTTGTATTTAACAGAGATGGCACCTGTGGAAAACAGCCTGTGGGAAAATACACCTTTGGAATGCTGCCATCGAAAATTGCTACACGTTTTTGACCCTTCCCAATCCAAATTTGTATACTGGCCACTGTTTCCGCCGTTCGTCTGCCACACTTTTAGCCGATTCCGGTGCAGATATTACCAACCTGAAACGCCACAGAGGATGGAAGTCCTCTTCTGTTGCAGAAGGATATATTGAGGACTCCATCCAACAGAAGGTTATAACTGCTGAAAAAATATTGGGAAGGGACGTAGCCAGTAGCAGTGATAATTGAAGTTCTTATTGTTCAGAAAATGTTAATATTTTAGAAAATATCAATTATTCTTTTTCAAACACCAACACCTCGACCAACAGCAACAATTTACCTTCTATATTAGTATCTAATTGTAAAGAATGTAAAATTGAAATTAATATATCAAAATTGGGATAAAGTATTTGAAATTTTTTACTGGTATTTATTCAACTATTTGAAACGTGCCTGGTGGCACATTGTGGCCCGGCGGGCCGAAAAGTATCAAATTGCGCCAGCAAATTAGGGTACAAATAGGTACTTTGTGGCCCGATCGTACATAAATATAATTTTGTTTACCTGTTATCGTATGTTATATAGTATTTAATGATCTTTCACTTCTGTGTTTAATTAAAACATAATAACTTATAAAATGATAATTTTCCCAATCAACAAGCATATTAGAACCTTGATCCAACAAATACTAATGATTATTTTTTTTGTTACAGGTGAGTTATGAATACATGACTTCTACATAAACTGTGTGTGCTTTGTGTGAGTATATTTTTAGATTTTAATTAGATTATGCAGCATACTGAGGATGTATTTATGTATTTCTGGAAGAATGTTATCTTCCGACTTGATTAATAATTAAAATCTGTCAATTTTTTTCCATATTTTTATCGAACCGGATAGTTTGAAGTAAGGACCCTGCACTCTTCAAGTGCATATCAGGTCCCGGTCAAAGTTAAGGATATTTTGGTATTAAACATTTTTTTTTCCGATCGTTATAGATAACAATTTTCAATATAGGTAGATATCTTTTTAATCGTATTTTATAGGTAATAAATAAATCAAATGTCCTGATTATTATTGTCAATTAAACCTTAAATTGTATTCATAATAATATCTACAAATAATTAATATCGACAATAATAGCGTGCTCAGTGAAATTAGAATATGTGATTGATTGATTCCATGAGTCTGCTCAAATCACATTGTCATTGCCGACGGTATGGGCTGCTATGTACCTTTGTCCACGACCACCTAATAATAAGTCAATATTTTACCTCCTAACAAAAGGTATATGGTACCCATATATCAACTGTCGTGAATTGTGGTTCATAATACACTGTAGTGTATTATGGTTCATAATACACGACTAGAGATGGGGGTACAATATGAAATAAACTATTAAATCTGTGTATTTTGTTCAGGAAATTTGTGTCTGGCATATATCGTATCGTTAAAATATTGTAATTTTTAGTATTGATACTTTTCATAACGATATTTTCTAGTATTAAGTATTTTAAAACAATATATTTATAACGGTACGTTGTATTGATACTTTACACAGTATCGCCCATCTCTATATATGTCAAATTATTTCATGTAGCTGTCAGAACATTTTGAGGTTAGTAATACCAAATCGTTACAATCTTTTATTTAATAAAAGAAATTAATGGTCGTGGACAAAGTATAGTATTTTACTTGCAATTTATGGCCAATATTCACTCGGCTGACATGCGCCCCTCTCCTGCGGCTCGTGACGCAAACTTCACCCGTCGTGAATATTGGCTATCATAAATTGCTCGTTTAATAATATACTATTTTTGAATTGTTTAGTTGAAAATCAGAGCCAAAAATGAAAAATAATTATTTTTTCACTACTAGCTGTCAAGTTGACAATTAATGCTCCCGCGATTTTTAGAGTGATATCAGTTCGTAATTGCTGCTGAACGTGTTAATAAAACTATCGGCATATATGTTAAGTGTCAACGAATACAACAACAACAAATCAATTTTATTTGATATATACGACAATTATGGGATTAAGTACTTCTAACCATTAAAAAATGGGAGTTGATCACAATCAATTGAATTCACCACTTTGAAGCATATAAAGAGCTGAACTTACTGCCACAGTATACAATTTATTATTAAAATCATAAGTCACTAGCTGTTCATTCATCAAATACAAACTAAAATATCTCCAAACAAAAATATTTATTGCACTCATCTGTCATTCTTGTGTCAGTTTTGTGATGATTAATGACAAACATAAACATTTGAATTGAATAAAAATCCATAGCAAGTATCTGATCCTGCTTTAATACAACAATAATATATGTATATCTTACTACTTAGTCTCAACGAGTTACAATTATTGCAAAAATATTTAATTATTTAAAATTTGAATGGTCAAGGCGAGAACCAGCTGTGATTGAGTACTGACAAGGTGGAGGCCATGAAGATACAAAAAAAGAAGAACGGGTTGAGTTTAATTAGTTTAGGTTAGGTTCTTGACATATTATATTCTAATTTTCCAGTTTTTGCATGAATTTAGAAAAAATATTGTATACAACTCTTGCAAAACGTGTTTTTTGCACTCGACGTGTTGTCCAACTCGGCCTAAAGACCTCGTTGGACAATTTCACGTCGCGTGCAAAAAACACTCACTTTTTGCATTTGTTGCATAAATAAGTATATAATATTGAAACGTCAATAATGAACTGTAAACAAAAAAAAACACTTCGGTTTAGTAAATTTCTGAATTAATTTTGAATAATTGAAGTATACAGGGTGTCCCACGAAGAGTGAAAACTATCTGTATGTGGCAAAATACTTATAGTAAAATCATGAAAATTTCTACGTTTGGGTTTTCGGATACGATCTTTTCAACTAAAATATTTTCAAAGATGGCCGGGATGGGACTGTAACTTTGTTATTTTAAATAGAACACCCTGTATATTAATACATTTTTGAAATCTACGTAATATTTTAGTATACTTTTGTCTTAAAACTTTTTTCGAAAAATGCGCACTTTTGAGTTATTGATTTTTTTGTAGAAATTATTTTTTTACGAGGGGACCCTTGAAGATATGAAAATGGTTTCTCTTCGGTTGCCTTAAGCAAGGTCAAACGTATTCGAATCTATGCTGAAAAATTTTTTCATTTTATACAGGGTGTGTATAAAAAGTGTTCAAAGTTTAACTTCATAAATATCAAATTTCTTCATTTTTTGAAATAGAACCACCCTGTTTTTTCTATTTAAATGCATTCAGGAGAAAAAAATAGGGCAAGCTCATGTATATTGCCCATAGTATAGTATGTCGCCGAGTACACATGTGTGCTACCGGTGTTCTGATAACTTTATTGTTAATTCGAAAAAGATCGAGTGTAGCTTATGTGATGAATATTTTCACATTGAATGTGTAAGAGTTAAAGATCAGCTGTGGAAATCTATCAAAGATAATGCCAATATAAAATGGTTCTGTGAAGACTGTATAGATATTGTGAATGAAAAACTGAAGTTAACTCCCTGCAACAATGGTGAGGAAAAAACTGATAAAATATTAGAAAATACAAGTAAACTTGTGAAATTAATTGAATCTAGTATGCCCAACAAACCGTTATTTTCTCAAGTTGTTAAAAATGTTAATAAAATTGAACCTCTTATAATTAAGCCAAAGAATGTGAAACAAGATAGCAGTGAGACAAAAAAGGAATTAGCTAAAAAAGTTAACCCAGCAGGTTTATCATTAGCGGTGTCGAAGGTAAAACAGGCCTCTCAGGGCTGTTTAGTCATTCATTGTGGTGATAAGGATTCCCTTGAAAAACTGAAAACAACAGCAGCCAATCAACTTGGAAATGAATATGAAATAAAGGTGGGAACTTCTGTTAAGCCACGTATTAAAATTGTTAATGTTATCGAGGAAGATCTGAAGGAGCTTGATGATTTTATTTCGCAATTTAGTGGTCAAAATTTTCCAGATAATATGCAGGAAGATATAAAAGTTATTCGTAAATATAAATCGCATAAGAAAGGTATACATAATGTAATTATTGAATTGTCTGCACTACAATATAGTTACTTATGCAACAGTCGTGAAAGAGTATATGTAGGCTGGAATAGTTATATGTATTATGAATTTGTTGGAGTTTTGAGGTGTTTTCATTGCTGGAAATATGGCCACCGTGCAGAACATTGTAAATCCCAATTAGTATGCCCAAACTGTAATAAAAATCATAAAAAAGAAGATTGTACTTCTGATGAATATGAATGTACCAATTGTAGATTCGCTGTAGATGTTTTAAAAATAAGAAATATTGCTTGTAATCATACTGTGTTCGATACGAAATGTCCAAGCTACTTAAAGCAGATCTCTCGGAATAAAGAGAGAATAAGT